>MU269982.1:24294912-24882412 GCA_021432705.1 Caranx ignobilis | reverse complement strand
ATACATAACTTGTGGTATCTATACACCCCGTTTACACCTGGCATTAACATGCGTCTCCTATCCAGATCGTATCTGGATATAATTTGACCAGATAGCATTTACACCTGGCATTAATATGTGTCTTCAGTGCCCACACTGAGATCCAATCACTTTTTTGTGTGGGTAAATTAAAAAATAAAATAAGTAGTAGAAGTATTTCCACCCGCCTAGTCGTATGTGGATACAGGACACATTACCGTTTACACTTGTGTTCAGTGTGGTCACAATGTCCCTGACCACCTTCAGAGGTGGTTTGGCTGATGGGATCAATGGAATCGCAAAACTTCCCAAACTTCACTGAGGTGATGGCTCACTGAGAAGGTCCCAACTGTTTGTATTCACCTGCAACCTGGACAGGTGGGGGGGACGTGGGAGATGGATGGAAGGAAAGGAGGGGGTGGCTCAACTTACCCCATTCCTATGCTCAACTTACCCCATACACAGTCTAAGTTGTGCCACAAGACCACTTTTTTTGGACATGATATAGATATGATATTAGTTAGCCACAAAACTATAATTGTCTTGATGTAGAGATCCTGAATATGAAAATTGGCTCATCATACTCCACTCTCCCCTACTGTCTTTCACAACTGCTGCTGCTCTGTTCTGCTCAGAGAGAGAGAGATGTGGAGAGAGACAGAAATAAAGGGTGATATACACATACAAATAAAAATCACAGCAGAGCCTGAAAGCCATCTCCAGCCATGGAAAGCGAGGTTGTTTTCATCATTAAGCTGGAAGCATGTGCAAGTGCAACAGTATGTGGTTTCCACTGTTTTTGCCTCCACTGGTCTATCAGATTTGGAGTTAGTTTCAGACATGACAGAACAAGAGGAAGTCTGAAAAGATATTCCTCTGTTGTTGCTGTTGTTTTTTCTAGTATTGGGTTGTTTGTACATTTATTACATTTGATTAAATCCACATTTGATCAATATGACAACTTCACCAAGAATTTTTAACATGAAATTAATTAAGTGTTGAGCCATTACTCCCTTGAGGCATATAAACTAGAACAAATGGGTAAATGTTTTCTTGCGTTGTCTCAGTTTTCAAGGATATTAAAAGCTTATTTTTCCTTTGATAAAAAGGCAAAACCATGATAATGTTTGTTTGTAATACCAAAAAGAGAAAAGCATTTTAAGCCCTGAGCCATGTCGCATAAGGACAGGAAGCAAGTCCTGGGTGGTAATCATTCTTAATTTTAGAGCTTGTGATTTTCTTTTTATGTTTGCTTTGTGGCCAGGATGGACAAATGGAGTGGGGACAACCAATGCACATCATTTTTAAACACAGAAATCACTGCACAAAAGAAGTGGACAAATGATAGTTATGGGTATGATTTGCAATGAAAAAAGTGGTGGGTAGGTGGGTGAATAGGGTGACAGCAGAGGCAATAACAGCCACTGAAAAAAACAAACAAAACAAAACAATACATCCAGACCCTCAAGCTCTCTTAATTACACGTCAGGCATTAGTTTACAAAACTGTATGATCTGGAAGAGAAGTCAAGATGACCTTTGAACTTTTAGTATTACTTGGATATCATATTCACAGTATTCATCACAACCCTGACCTTTGACTTTTTGCCAACAGTATGTAATTATCCTTAAGGCAAGGCAAGGCAAGGCAATTTTATTTGTATAGCCCGTTTTTACAAACAGTTTGTCTCAAAGGGCTTTACACAGCATTATGACAACATCCTCTGCCCTTAGACCCTCACATCAACTGAGGAAAAATTCTCAAGAAAACCCTTTAACAGGGAAAAAAAAATGGAGAAACCTCAGGGTGAGCAGCAGAGGAGGGATCCCTCACCCAGGACGAGCAGACGTGCAATAGATGTTGTATACAGACAAAGAAAACAATTTACAACATGAAATACGGAAAACATGGAAATGGAATCAGTCAGTTAACGAGAAATGAAAAATGATGAAGGCAGCTCCCGGAGGGCAGGGAGGGAAGGCCAGCTTAATGGGACTACTGGACGGCAGACTGGGTCATGAGCAGGGAGTGCAGACCGGTTTAACAGCAGGAGAAAGGAGGTGATGGAGGCGGCGGTTGGTTGGTTGGTGCAGGGGGATGGAGCTCTGAAGAGATCCTTGGGGATATCTGTGTCAAATTTTCAGAAGTTCTGCTGAGGTGTAACTGAGTTATCATGTCCACCTGAAGCAGACAACCAGGAAACAACACACATCCAGGCCTGGCTGTCTAGAGTCCTGCTTAGAGCCCGTCATGTGAATTTGGGCCGGGCTCGGGACGTTTTTTTCATGAATTTGTCGGGCACGGGCTGGGCTCAGGCTCACTGAACCTAAGTTACGTTAATAACTCTCGTTCTGCACAGTGCTTCTCAGCATGTATGCTTAATCTCTCTCTCTCTCTCTCTCAGACCGTCTAGTGTTAATGATATTAATAATCTGTGTCAGGCTTGGGCCGGGTTTGGGCCATGAAATCGCAGACCCGTGTCGGACTGGGCTTGGAGACCACGGGCCAGGGCCAGGCTTGGGCCAAAGTTCTGGGCCCGTGCAGGGCTCTAGTCCTGCTAATGCATTTCTATGAGGATGTGCTTAGACATGATGGTTTCACTGACAACATCCTCACCATGACAATGCTGAAATGTTGCTGTTAAGAAGGTACAGTATGTTTACCATAATCATCATCTTGAGAGAACCGGTCAACAGGAATAATCCTCTGGAGATCTCTAACATTTGATATAGAGAAATTGAGGGGATTCTCAGGGCAGTAGAGTTTCTCCTCTGCAGTGTATGAGTATCAAACTACATAGCAATCCACACACAGGTGTTCAGATACCTCAATCTGGACCAAAAAGGTGGCCTAAGGACCAATTACACATATGAAATCTAGATTGTTTTAATTATGAGAGGAATGACATAAAATCTAAAGCTGATTCTAGTTTGAACATTTTAAACTCTTTTAGGCTGAGCTGGAATGGGAGAGTGGCTGCTGGGGAACTGTTTACTCTGTAAAATACCAAAACAAAACAAACTTAAGTTGAGGACTGGGAAGAATTCTAAACCAAAATGAATATCGGACAAACACCTCCCTGTCATCACTTGGACAATATGTTACTCTGGACATGGCCCTTGTGCCAGCATCTGCATGACCTTTACATAAAGACTAACTGATATCACACAATAACGGGATTATATGAACAAATGAAAACAAACAATAATAACAACCATACTTAAGTGACACTAAGTATGGCTGCAACGACCAATCAACATAATGGATAGCATTGATAATAAAAACTTGTGGATGTGGAATTTCAGTGTCAATACATCGTATCAATGTACAAATGAAAAATAACCTATGCATCATGGCACAACACAGGGAGAAAAACAACTTAGCATTGAAGCATTTTATTTTAAATAAACCAAACCAAAAACGTGAACTGTTATTTCATGGCAGAACTATAGTCATGCATGAGCCCTCAAGTAGAGGTTAGATTTTCTGCCTGAGCCCAAAAGTAGATTTTGTCCCTGCCCAGGGCCCATTCTGTTGTTTACTGGTGTGATTCTCACATCATTTTGATGTTTCTCATCATTTTTACAACCTTGAGCTACTAACATTTGTGAGTGGATCATTTTATTAATAAGTAACTATAAGGCTCCCTTTATTGGTAACTCATTAGTTGTAAGTAAGTAATATTAATAAGTTGTAAACATTAAATTGATCTTGCCAAATAGTGAGCCTCATCAATAACCTGAACTTCCTGTCAAGTGTAAAGCTAATTAACCTGTTTATGAACCATTTATAAATGCTTTATAAGGCTTGCCATGGCTGTAAGGCTCTGCTATGACCTTTCTGATACAAAATATAATCAAAAATTAATTTATTTATTAATTTATATATTTATTAAGATACATTTTAATTTTTGTATTAATTCTTGACTTATGGGCACAGATATTTTTGTTTTGTGAGGTTACTGTCATCGTCACCTTTGTCCATTAAATTCTGCTCGGTTCACACAAAGCCAAGTAGAAATTTGAGCCAAGACACAATAGGTCAGACAGACCATCTGAAAATGTTAAGCCTTTCGTCATGCCTGTTGCCAGTGCAGAGGCATACAAAATGTGAAAATCTTATTTGATTACTACTTAATTCAGGAATATGCACCATGTAATCAAAATATAATATAGTACCTGTTTTAAAATTAGATTTCAACTGAGAGTTTGTCAAAACAGCATTCATGCTCCTCCTATGTCAGTTTATCTGCTTTAGTGGCATGGACAGTATGTGATTTATCAAATTACAGTACCTCAAACACATTTGCCACACTGTAAACGTGGAGGAACAATTGAGGTACAGGGCCTGAGGGCAGTTGCTCACTTCGTCCAGTTGTTAATCCCACCTTGTTTTTTGCCTGCTGTAATATGGTATAAATAGCAGGAAGTTGACACTGCATCACTGAGACATATGCTAACTGTTTTACTATCAAAGTAAAAGCACAAGCTTGTTGAAGCTTTCCAATCTGGATTTAGAGAACACCATAGAACTGAAACAGCACCGGTCAAAGTCTCCAACGATCTTCTTATAGCTTCCGACAGAGGTCTTGACTCTGTACTTGTATTTCTGGACCTCAGTGCTGCATTTGATACCATCGATCACAGCATCTTGCTGCAGAGACTAGAACACGAAATTGGGATTAAAGGATCTGCTCTAAAATGGTTTGACTCATACTTATCTGACAGGTTTCAATTCGTTAATGCACTCTTTACATGCTTTCAACTTAGAGCTCCAACTTATCTGAAAGACCTCATTATCCCATACTGTCCTACCAGAGCACTTTGCTCCCAGAATGCAGGTCTGTTAGTGACCCCCAGTATCTCTAAAAACAGACTGGGAGGTAGAGCCTTCAGTTACCGGGCTCCTCTATTATGGAACCAGCTCTCTCCATGGGTCAGAGAGGCAGACACTCATTCTACATTTAAGTCTAGGCTTAAGACCTTCCTCTATGACAGAGCTTTTAGTTAGGGCTGGCTCGGGTAGTCCTGATCCATTTTATAGCTACGCTGCTATAGGCTTAAACTGCTGGGGGACACATCAGGTTACATGGAGCCCTATCCTTCCTCTCCTCTCCTCTCCCCTCACACATTTTGAACTGTCATTAACTGTTGCACTTTGTAGTCTGGCCTTGGTGTCTCGCACTCTCTCTGTATTTCCACAGATCTCTTCAGAGCTCCATCCCCCTGCACCAACCAACCAACCGCCGCCTCCATCACCTCCTTTCTCCTGCTGTTAAACCGGTCTGCACTCCCTGCTCATGACCCAGTCTGCCGTCCAGTAGTCCCATTAAGCTGGCCTTCCCTCCCTGCCCACCAGGAGATTCCTCCATAATTTTTCGTTAACTGACTGATTCCATTTCCATGTTGTAAAATGTTTTCTTGTCTGTATACAACATCTATTGCACGTCTGCCCGTCCTGGGTGAGGGATCCCTCCTCTGTTGCTCACCCTGAGCTTTCTCCATTTTTCCCTGTTCAAAGAGTTTTTCCTCAGTCGATGTGAGGGTCTAAGGGCAGAGGATGTTGTCATGATGCTCAAAGCCCTTTGAGACAAACTGTTTGTAAAAATGGGCTATACAAATAAAATTACCTTGCCTTGCCCTGATAAAACTTGTGGCACCTTACCACCACTGGCACGGTCCATGCACTGTGGGCCCAGTCAGTGTTTAAAGAATCTACTCAGAATCAGCATTTTAGTCACATTGACATAATTTCATCCAAATAATAAACAAACTCCTCTGACCAGTAACACACTCAAGCCTTTTACTTTAAATGCCATTACAACCCTGGGAGAGCTAAATTAGTTCAAAAGCATGGGGGTCAGTCTGGGTTATCCAGGTTATGCATGAGATCCACTTCACTCATTTACATGTTTCTCCAAAAAGCACCAGCTGCAGCTCAAACACTCAAAATGTTGGGAAGATGACTGACGAACAGCACCACTACATTCAGTCCGCTATTCATGAACAGGGAATAAGGACATGAGTAGCACTTAACAATAATGGCTGAACTTCCCACACACACAATAAGAGCTCCTCCACCCCTCCTACATTTAAGTGCATTAACACACACACATGCTGACATTAGACACAGTGACAGGTATCATCACTAGCAGGTCCCTATCATGCCTCAAGTTCTGAGTTTGACTTTTGAAATGAAGAAATCAGTGCTCATAAAGGCATCCTGGGAGAAAAGGAAAGCAGAGGCACCTTCACACTTGTCTGACGATGAATATCAGGGTGGCCTGAGGCATTCTCTTCCCGCACCAACGGGCCGAGAGTATTGGGCAGTAAAGGCAATTGGGGTATAGGAAATAATTGAGAGATAGCAGGGTGAGAGTGGAAGCAGTAGATAGAGAGACAGAAAGGAAAGAAGAGAGAGAATATAAGGGTGGAAAGAAGTGAGGCAGAGGGACAGAGGAAATAAAAAATCACTCACTTGGAGCACAGCTCTCTTAATTACTCTCCCCACGTCCTGTCTCCACTCCGGTATGTCAGGGTTGAACTCATCCAGATTAGGGGAGAAAGATAAAAGTAGAGATTTGAAGAATTCTGTCAAGGAGAGTTGGGGGAGAATCAGCCATTAATTCACTCACTCAGATCCAGAGGTGTTATTCTTAGGGAGCTGTGTTCTGTCATTTTGCTCAAGCTGAATTTGAGGTAGTTAACACTTGATGAAAAAAAGACTTCCTCATATCCCCTGCTTCTTTTCCTTTGGCTAAATGTACCAGATGCACAGATGTCACAGCTTTACTTACTGCTCGATCATTTCAAATCAAATTCTTAATCAGTATGTAAAGTTAAATACATTTTGCACAAATGACAGAATATAACAACACACTGTCACAGGGAAATGATGTGTTCTGATGTATGCAGCTCAATATATCTAGAGCTATATCAGCTCTAACAGCTCAAGAAATCAAACACTGACCTTTGACTGCTATGGTCTTGGTATCCTGCAGTATGGTGTTGGCTGCAGCCACTTGCACTGTGATCGTATGCATTCCCTCGCTGGGGAAGGTGTATGAGATACTCCCGTCCAATGTTACGACTGGCTACAAATGCAGAAATTAAGGTACAGGTAAAAAAAAAAAAGTAACACTTATCAAGCACATGACATAATTACAACATAGCTACTCTCATTAATCTACATTCATGGGAATCCATTTTTCGCTTGACATTTTGGTGTCATAAGGAGTCCTGTATGATCCATTTGAAAGCAGTGTATATCCATATAGTGGAAGTGATCAGGGCACTGAGAATGCAGCCTCTAAGTAATAAGCCTGAGGAAGCTGAACTTCATCCAACAGGTCATTTTGTTGGAATAATGTGGAAATACACAAAAACAAACCATAGTGTATTAGCAGTACCAAAATCCAGGTAAACAAGCCGACCGTCGCCGAGTGAATGAGCTGGGCTGCGGCTGCGCGGCACTCGGAGATGACATCATCATCCAGTTCAGAGGTTAGTAGGTCACTCTACAGACCCCAATCCCATGGTCACTCCCATGATATGGATATATGTGGCTCTCAAATAGATCTAAATATCATCCAAAGGACTTCTAATGACACCAAAGTTATATGGGTGAGTAAACGACCGTATTTTATGCCAGAAATAGGGTCCAGGTTGTGGCTGGTTAATAGCAGCCTGATGAAGAGAAAATAGCCAGAATGATAGATGAAGCATGGTGTAGCAGTGAACAACTATTATTCAGTTCTACTTCACACTACTCTCACAATCAGCTTATGTTTTTAGTTTGCTTTGATACCCATGTACATCTATTTTGTTGCTTTACAAAGCTGTACATACAAAAGCCAATGCAGAAAGCAATAAAAAGGAGTTCTTCTATGTAGGCTATAAATGTGTCTCATCCTGGAGGATTTACCTCGGTATTGTTGCCTAGCCACCAAAAATATGTGACAGTGCGTGGGTGACTGGGTAAGACCACTGCTGTGATGTTCACCTCCTTGTTTCTTATGACCACAAAGGGAGCGAGTAGCTGCACATTCTCCACTGGACCTAAGAAAGTCGAAGAGAAACCCGAGCTTGTGTTTATCAATCACAAAAACAAAAAGCCAATCGTTAAGATCAGTAAGAAATCCCAAGTACTGTACAGGGTGAAAAAGGTTTTCTCCCACAGTACAGACAGCTGCATCTCTGGTGGAAAAGGAAATAGAAAAGTGTGAATGTGTGTCTCAGCTCAGCGATTAACTAGCAACCAGTCCAACGTGGTTCCCTGGGTTCAAAGGTAGGATCCATCTCCCATCCCCAACAAATCCCCATGGGCAGTATAAGTGGATCAAGAAAATAGATGGGTGGATAGATTCAAACATTTTGGGAACAAATATGGAACTACTCCCCAAACTCCCCAAAAAGATTTACTTCCTCAGGCCGCTGTCAAATGAGTCTTACATGAAATGATGGATAGAAGCAGACACCAGACACTGGGATTCAATATCTACTTGTGGTTGGTGTTACTCTCCTCACACATTGCAGGTGATCTGATTTCGTCTTTGTCCATTTAATCCCACTCCATTCATTCAGCCTAATATTGTGTGTTAAAATATAAAATGATGGACATTCTTTTAAATTTCCAAAATGCAGCATTTCATTTAATGCAACTTGACAAACCTGACTGTGGATCTCTTTCATTGTGAGGGATTATCTTAATCTTCATCATCGTCTTCAAATTCATTCCTCAAATCAGATTATCATATGAAACTGGATTAGACTACATAGATAAAACACTTTGTATCCACATAATAAAGCCAATGCATCATTTAAGCAGTGTTCAGAGACAGAAACACTAAATCACACCATAATGGAACAGTTCTTAAACTGTAATATCTGTCTTGTTTAATACAATTTTATACAGTTTTTTTTTTTTTTAATTTTTTAATATGTAATAAATGCAAAGTGAGTAACATGGCTCCAGCAAGAAAGTGACAACCTCATGCTGGCAGATGGAGATTGCCTGATAGAAAAGGCGTTCATGGTGAGCTGTTTAACAGCGGGTACACCGTGATGGCATGAGATGAATAAAGACTTTTTGAAACCAACAAGTTGTGACAATACAGTTATTATTAATAACAATGATTAATAAAGCTCAACTGCAAGACTGATTTTTCACCCTGTCCGTTGTGCTCTGAAACTAATGACAACAGCTATTGCTTTTTCTGGGTGAAACAAGGTTTTAAATGAATGTTTGCACGTTTAGATTTGATAAATGTACCTGGCTCCTTGACAGTGACAACTATGTACACCCTGACCACTCTGTACTAATTACATGAATTATGTCAACTGTGGCTTCTAAAAATGACACCTTTATACTTCTAGATGGATATAAATAATGTTTGTAAGGAAACAATCACTGTCTAGATAAGCAGTGATTCATGTTGGATGAGAGAGGTTGATTTTGGTTCTTGTTATCTTAGCCTAATGGTTAACTAGTTAGCTCTACATGGAGCTGAGGCTAGCAGTCCAACTGCCATCCCCAAATAGAATAGGCTACTTCTTTTTTTCTTTTTTTTGGCAGTGAAAATAAGTTTATTATTTGCATCATGATCGATTTTCTTTTCTTTTTTTTTTTTTTGTAAATATGTTTTATTGATTTTCTGGAACTTTCACCCCACAGGGATACAGCACTTACACATATCATTTCCATAACACAATCATTTCTGAAACATAGGGTGCATTGTTCTTCAGTTACATTGACCCATTGAGTTCACCCTTCCCTTCTTATCCCACCCAATCTACCCGTTCTCCTGGGCTCACACTGGGCCCCCATCCCCACTCCTATTCCCACCCCCATCCCCGCCCCCCACCCACTTGCCCATCCATAAGGTCATAGGTCACAGAACATGCTTAAGGAATAACCTTGGACAAACAACTAAATTAAAACTCGAAAAAATAAATAAATGAGATAAAATAAAACAGAACAAAGAAAAAAAATTATACATAATAATAATAAAATAAAATAAAGTAAGTAAATACATTCAAACATAAAATAATGGGGGGGAGATATCCACCAATGCAAGGGTCATGTGTGAATTCAATCCTCCTCATTATCAAGGGGTTATTGTAAGGAGTAGTAATAATCAAGGAAGGGTCTCCATACCTTGAGAAAGGATTGGGAGGACCCGTCAAGCGTGTATTTGATTTTTTCTAACCTTAAGAAATACATGACATCTTTGACCCAATGAGGAAAAGATGGAGGTGTGTGTTACTTCCATTTGAAAAGGATCAAGCGTTGCGCAAGGAGGGTAGTGAAAGCTATGACAACATGGGCTTTAGTCGGTAAGACAGGTCGAGATTTCTCAGATATTACGCCAAAGAGGGCACAGATTGGGTCGGGGTCTAATCGAGTTCCAAACATCTCACTAAAAGCATTAAAAATACTTGTCCAAAAGGTGAAAAGGTTCGGACATAGCCAGAACATGTGCATTAAATCTGCAGGCTGGCCTCTACATCGGGGACATAATGGGTCAAGATTCAGATAAATCTTTGCCAACCTAGCCTTAGTAAAGTGAACTCTGTGTATGATTTTCAATTGGATTAGGCCATGTTTATCAGACATAGATGATGTATATATCGAATCTAAGACAGAATCCCACTGATCATCACTAAGAACTACTCCAAGGTCAGAATCCCAGGCCTTTCTTCGGTTTTCAGTGGAGTGTGGGTTAATATTCTGAATGAGATCATAGATCTGGGCAATCAGTCCTCTGCTGTCTGATTTCAATTCTAGGATACAGTCCGCTTTTTTGGAAATGAGTGAAATGTCTTTTGTATGAAGCTCCTGATCTGTAGGTAACGGAAGAAATGGTTCTTAGGTAAACTGTAGACTTGAGATAGTTGGGAGAAAGATGCAAATGTATTTTCTATGTACAAGTTACAAATTGATTTGATCCCTTTATTAAACCACTGGGTAAATGTAGGGTTGTACAGGATGGAATAAACATGAGATTCAGCTTAATAGGGGAGAGGGTAGAAGGATTTTGTATTCCAAAGTGCTTTCTGAATTGAGCCCAAATTTTTATAGAATGATTAACTATTGTATTTGAAGTCAAGTTATTACAAACAAGGGGGAGGGCTGCGCAAATCACTGAACTTAAGTGGTATCGGCATGATGAAAGTTCTAATTGTACCCAGTCTGCCTTTCCTGTGCCTGATTTATCTTCAAACCAGTGGATTAATTTTTGAAAGTTGCATGCCCAATAAGCCAGAGTCGTTGTCCAGGGATTGGGTCGCTGGGGCCCCCGCCCACGACCTCTCGATTTACCGGTCGATCTACGTTCCTACCCTCACCTATGGTCATGAACTCTGGGTCATGACCGAAAGAACGAGATCCCGGATACAAGCGGCCGAAATGAGTTTCCTCCGCAGGGTGGCGGGGCGCTCCCTTAGAGATAGGGTGAGAAGCTCTGTCACCCGGGAGGAGCTCGGAGTAGAGCTGCTGCTCCTCCACATCGAGAGGAGCCAGTTGAGGTGGCTCGGGCATCTGTACCGGATGCCCCCTGGGCGCCTCCCTCGGGAGGTGTTCCGGGCATGTCCCACCGGAAGGAGGCCCCGGGGAAGACCCAGGACATGCTGGAGTGACTATGTCACCCGGCTGGCCTGGGAATGCCTTGGGGTCCCTCCGGAAGAGCTGGAGAAAGTGTCTGGGGAGAGGGAAGTCTGGGGGTCCCTGCTCAGGCTGCTTCCCCCGCGACCCAGCCCCGGATAAGCGGAGGAAGATGGATGGATGGATGGATGCATGCCCAATAATAAAAAAGGAAATTTGGCAGGGCCAGACCTCCTGAGCGTTTTGGTCTTTGGAGGTGGATCTTGCTAATGCAACTGGGATTATTCCCCCATATGAAGGAAATAATCATTTTGTCAAGTGTTTTAAAGAAAGATTTTTTAATTAAAACAGGGATATTTTTGAAGAGATATAGAAATTTAGGCAATACTATCATTTTGATTAGGTTAACACGCCCAGCTACTGATAATGGTAAAGAGGCCCATCTGTTCATGTCCTGTTTACATCTATCGAGGAGAGCAATGAAATTCTTTGTAAAGGTGGTAGATAAAGTGTGGGTGACCTCAATTCCCAAATATTTAAAGCCATTTGGGGTCCTTCTAAAAGGGGGATAGCTAGAAGGAGGTGTGTCTGTCTCAGCTTTTAAGGAGAACATGTCACTCTTTTGCAAATTCAACTTGTACCCTGAAATTCTCCCAAATTGTCTCAGAATGTCTAGAATGGGGGGAAATGATGAAGCTGGGTCCGAAACGTATAAAAGTAAGTCGTCTGCATATAAAGAGACTTTAAACTCTAGGCCATCTCGCTGTATACCTTTAAAACCCTTGCAGAGTCGCAGTGCTATTGCTAGAGGTTCAATTGAGATTGCAAAGAGGAGGGGGGACAGGGGGCATATTAGAGATTATCGATGCCAGGGGAGAGGAGTACAGCAATTTGATCCAGGCGATAAACTCTTCTTTAAAGCCAAATTTGTGAAGAGTGAAGAATAAATGTGTCCACTCGATCCGGTCAAAGGCCTTTTCAGTGTCAAATGAAATTACTACCTCATGAGATTTTGACCGGGCCGAGTGGATTACGTTAAATAATTTTCTCAAATTCGAATAAGAGTGTCGGCCTTGGATGAATCCTGTTTGATCAGGTGAGATAATATTGGGGATTAAGCTCTCTAAGCGCTTAGCTAACACCTTCGATAGAATTTTAAAGTCCACATTTAGTAAAGAAATAGGTCGATATGACGAGCATAGAAGCAAAACCTTATCTTTCTTTGCCAGTAGGGAGATTGAGGCTTGTCTCAGTGTCGTAGGAAGAATCCCTAACGAGAGTGCTTCCTGAAAGATTGCTTGGAGAGTTGGTGCTAGTTGAGGGGCAAACTTTTTATAAAACTCACATGTAAACTCATCAGGTCCAGGTGATTTGTTATTTTGCATAGATTTTATAGCCGTGATAATTTCGGAAATTGAAATGTCTGCACTCAGTTTGGTATTTTGGTCCTCAGACACAGCAAGAAGAGTCAAATTTTCGAAGAAATTGTGAGGGAGACTGGAGTCATTACAGCATTCTGATGTGTAAAGGTCGGAGTAGAATCGCAAGAAAGTGTTATTTATGTCATCATGCTCTGTCAACATCTCACCTGTATGTGATTGAATCTTTGTGAATGAGCGAGAGGCAGCTGCCTGGCAAGCTTGCATAGCTTGCATAGCTAGTAGTCTGCTCGCTTTGTCTCCAAATTCGTAGGTGTTATGCCTAGCCTTCATAATGAGACGTGTTGCCTCATCAGTGGTTAACAGGTCGAATTCAGTTTGTAGTCTTAAGCGGTCTTTATACAGATCTGGGGTGGGGTTTTGAGCATATTGAGTCAATGTCTGATATTTGTTGGGAGATATCTTGTAATGTTGATTTTTTTTTCTTTTTTTAAGAGTGGAAGAGTAGGCTGTCCTCAAATGTATGCTTTAAGAGTCTCCCATAGTGTGGCATGTGAAATCCTTGGGGATTTCATATGCCAAATTGAAAAAATCAATTTGCGAAGAAATAAATTCTACAAATTTCACATCCAATAGGAGAAGGGGGTTGAGCCTCCAAATCCTGTTTGGGGGAGGGCAGTTTGGGAGGGCCAGATCAAAAAAGTTGGCACCATGATCTGATATCACAATACTGGTATATGAACACATTTTAACCTTGGGCAACAGCCTGTTGTCAAGTAAGAAGTAATCTATACAGGTGTAAGTATGATGTACATTTGAAAAGAAAGAGTAAGCTCTAGCGTGAGGAGATTGAAATCTCCAAATATCTGAAAGGCCACACTGACCCATAAAATCGCTCACAACTCTGGCTGACCTAGTAAGAATCTGGGGTTTAGTTGATGATCTGTCAAGTGTGACATCCAGTAAGAGATTAAAATCAAATCATCATCATTAATCATTAAAATCCCCTCCCATTATGAGATACCCATTGTCAATCTTGTAAAGAAAAGTTTTTCGAAAAAATTACTGTTGTCACAGTTTGGTGCATATAAATTCACAAAAATTACAGGGTTGGCAAAGAGTTGTCCAACAACTATAATGTACTGCCCGTTGGGGTCACTAATGACCTCTTGGGAGTGAAAAGAAATGTTTTTGTTTATTAATATGGCCGTTCCCTGCGCTTTTGGATTAAACTGGGAATGATACAGCTGGCCAACCCAGCTTCGCTTGAGGCCAGCTAGCACACTAGCATTGCAAAGGTGCATTTCTTGCAAAAATGCAACATCTACCGTCAGCTGTTGCAGATGAGATATAACTTTTTGTCTTTTAACTGGGTTATTGACTCCTTTTACATTCCAGGATATGAACTTGGTGGTGTTATCCATCCTCTTATTGAGATTGCTGTTCATGTGTGTTTAGGAGAACAATAGGTGGAGAGGCAAAATAGACTGGTGATGGTATGGTGATGTATTGCCTGAGGGATATGTGATAGCAGGAAGCATTGGTTGGGGTAGGCGGTGTTGGTGGTGGTGGTGGGGGGAGAAAAGAAGAAAAGGAAAAAAAAAAGGAGAAACAATATTACGTCTATTCCTCGTGTGTGTGACCCATAGTCCCTGTCTCTTGGCTTGTGCCCTTACTCACTTTGTGCTTTGTATTACTCTGCACTTCAGGCTCTGCCTTTAGAAAAAAAAAACATTTCAATAGAATACATAGAAAGGTAGAATTGAGTTTGGTGGACCACTACTTAACAAGTTTCCAAGTAAAATCATACAAAAAGACTGTCTCCCAGTCAGCATCCATATAATTAGGTAGAGGCACTATGGATAGCAATATTAGTAATCCAGGGAAGAATTATAAACATAAGTAACCTCTGAGTACGCCCTAATGTCATTGAGATACATAAGCATGTTCAAGATAATTCTTTCGATTGTATTTAAATCCATGAGTCATAGGCCAAATAGTTAATTTAGTTAGGGATATAAACCTTTAAAGCTGCGAACTAAGGTAAATGGTTCTTAGTAAATTAAGGAGTCCATACCTTAAACCTTCAATTTTGAACCAAGAATGGCTAATTGGGAATCACAGGAAAACAAGGGCCAACATAAGTTAGTTTCATCCCGAAAAGAGAAAAAAAAGTGATAAAATAAAATGAAATAAGTAAATAATGATTGCAGTTCTTACAGAAACAGAATATTTTACACAGAATACTGCTGTTATCATCAGAGTCTGTTTCCCTTGGTTCCTCTGATTAAAGTTTACATTAGAAACACGTCCATGTAAAAGAAAAAAAGAGAGAGGGGGAAAAGGGGAGGAAAGACAAGATAAAAAAAATAAATAAATAAAATAACAATAAGATAAGAATGTGACAGAATGACACTGGTATCCGACACTGGTACTTGGTGTCCACTAAGTCTGGTATCCCCAGACCCAGTGGACAAATCAGCTGGTAATAATTAATAATGAGAGAAAGGAGAAAGGAAAGGCGGCTAGGTCAGAAACAGTGACCAAGGCATCTCTTCAGTAGACAAAAATAGTAATTGATAAATTAAATACTATTATCTACTACTACTATATATCACATATTTCACACCCCGCCCGTGTATATACAGTCATGGAAAAAATTATTAGACCACCCTTGTTTTCTTCAATTTCTTGTTAATTTTAATGCCTGGCTCAACTAAAGGTACATTTGTTTGGACAATTATAATGATAACAACAAAAATAGCTCATGAGAGTTTAATTCAAGAACTAAGAACTATTCATTTCCCATGGTTTTCTTGATAATAACCAAAATTACTGAAATTCTTACATCAATAGCTATGGCATTGTACCGCCAAAAACACTACTTTTAAGCATTCCATGTTTTCTTTTCTGTTTGCTTTAAACACATGATACACACAAGAGTTAATACTTGATTGCATAACCATTGTTTTTGATGACTGCAGCCATGCGTCTTGGCATGCTCTCCACCAGCTTCTGACATTGTTCTGCTGTCACAGCAGCCCATTCCTGTTGGACAAATTCAAACAAATTTTCTTTGTTTTTGGGCTTGTGGTTCTCCATCTTGAGTTTGATGATTTTCCACAGCTTTTCAATTGGATTAAGATCTGGTGATTGAGCAGGCCAAGGCATGGTGCGAATGTTGTGGTTCTCCATCCAGGCTTTAACTGACCTTGCCGTGTGGCAAGGGGCATTGTCTTGTTGGAAAATCCAGTTATTCGAGGCAGGAAAGAGTTTTCCAGCTGATGGAAGAAGACTGTTTTCAAGGGTAGTCCTGTACATGACCTGGTTCATTCGGCCTTCACACAATTGCATTTGCCCTGTTCCACTCAGACTGAAACAACCCCAGATCATGACTGATCCACCCCCATGTTTTACTGTAGGGGCAAGACAGTCTGGGTTGTAAGCTTCTCCAGGCTTCCTCCTAACCAGTAAGTTGGCTGGAGTGGGCATCAATTCAAAATTGGATTCATCACTGAAGAGAACCTTAGCCCAATCATCAACAGTCCAATCCTTGTGGTCTCGAGCAAAGAGTAACCGGGCCTTCCTCTGCCTTTCATTGATGAAGGGCTTCTTGCGTGCTCTGTGTGACTTCAAACCAGCTTCAACAAGTCGGTTTCGAACTGTCCTTGCCGAACAGGTCACATTTCTCGACAGTGCCCACTCATTTTTAAGGTCCCTGGAGGTCTGACGACGATTCCTGACACAGGAACGGATGAGTGCACGGTCATCTCGTGGGGTAGAAAGACGTTTCCTGCCACAGCCAGGTAGCACTTTGGTAGTGCCATGTTCAGCTTGTTTTTTTTTTGTTGTAATGAACGGCTGTCTTGGAGATCTTCAGTTTTTTCGCTACCTGTCTCTCACTCATGCCAATTTCCAGCAGTGCCAAGATGGCTGCCTTTGTGGCTTCACATAATTCTTTTGTTTTAGGCATTATGTGAGAGCTGACAACTTCTGAGTTGTGCTACAGATTGAATGTAAGCAGGAAACCACTCTAGGCCTTTGCATGTGCAGTGCTGCTTGTGACATGAAATGGCCTCTTATATACCCTGGGAATCAATTAAGCTTAAGAATGTCAAATAGGACATAAAGTATTATGTGACCAGCTGCATTTTTTGTTGTGTTCATTGTATTATACGTTTAGTGGTACCAGATATTAGAATGAACAAGAAATTGAAGAAAACAAGGGTGGTCTAATAATTTTTTCCATGACTGTATCTTGTCCATAGTGCAAGTGAATGGCAAGTGAATATTCGCCAGATAATGTTCGTTTAAATGCGGATTAAGAAGAAAAACAGAATTAGGGGAGGGAGGGACAATAGTAATAATAAAATAAAAAGGCTATGGCTTTTCGGTTCATTATTCAGTTCTTGGGCCCCGTTAACTCAGTAATTCAGTTCACTCACCACGTAATCCCAACAGGGTTCGGGTAGAGAAGAGTAACATCCGCGGAGCTTTCCATCATCATGGTTGTCCAGGGGACTCACCCGACTGGTTGTCTGTCCTCCAGAAACGCGGCGGCTTCAGCCGGTGTGTTGAACTCGTACTTGGACCCCTCGGCGATTACACGGAGCTTTGCGGGGAAGCGTAGGCTGAATTGGAATCCCGCTCTCCTCAGCTCGGTCTTGATCGGGGTGAAGGCGGCTCTCCTTCTGGACACCTCGGCGCTGTAATCTGCATAAATATGAATCTCCTTGCCTCTGTAGGCCAGAGAGCCTTTCTCTCGAGCAAGCTGCATAATTCGTTGCTTCACCTGGAAGTGGTGGATACAGGCTATAAACGGCCGGGGCGCGTTGTCTTGTCTCCTTTGGATGGCCAGCCTGTGTGCTCTGTCCACGGTCGGAGGGCGAGGGAAAGCGTCGGGGCCGAGGACTTCTTCCAGGAAGGATTCAATGAAGGAGGTTGGTTTGTTGCCTTCGGTTCCCTCTGGTATGCCTGTTATACGAATGTTGCACCCCCTGGACCTATTTTCAAGGTCATCCACTTTTGATTGTAGTTGCTCCTTCGCTTTGGAAAGACTGTTGACTTTCAATGGTTTGGATTGTCTGGCCGTGTTTGGCGATGGCGGCGTGGTTGGCTGAAATTTGTGCCGTCAGGCATGTAATAATCCGCTCCCCCATGCCAGCGAGCTGTCTCTGTATATCCCTCAGAAACGCTGCCGGGAGCTTTTCGCTTTCGTCGTCAACGGGGTTTTGCTAGCTAGCTGCTCGGAGGCTAAGTCGCCATCTTGTCCGCTCTCGTTTTCAGCTTTTTTACCTTTTTTGACCATGATGAGTTAAGTGCTAAAGATGCCAACTAAGGTGACAGCCCTTGGGAGTGAATCCACCGCGCTCTAAATGAGTAAATAATACTGCAAATATCGAATTAATGTCGACTGGTGACAGAGCCCTTCGGGCTTGCTACCTACTCCATCGCTCGCCAAACCGGAAGTCTCGGCTACTTCTTTTTTTGAATATTCACTATTGCCATGATCTCGTTTTAACCTTGTGCTTTATGTTGCCAAACCAAAACTGGTTAGATATTTGATTTTGATTGGATTCTTTTGGAAATAATCACCAATCAATTATCACATCTTGTTGGGTGATCAATAATTAAAAAACACACAGCAGCAATCATATCCAAAGAGTGTCTGAGAGCTGTGGTCACAGCAGCTCGGTAGTTTTGGTGATTTCACCTAAAAAAAAAAAAAAAAGTTCCTTCACAAAAGTTACTAAAAATATGTCGATGCAATCATTTCTTTTTCACATGATTCCTTCTGGATAATGCTGCCCTCCTACTAAGTATGTAACAAGACCTGGCTGGGATTTAGGTTGCTTTACAGTAATCTTAGGGATGAAGTTTCAGGTGTAATACACCACATTAGTGGAAAAACTCCAATAAAAGGTTTGAGTGGGTGAGGTGCTTGTTTCTGTTCGCTCTCATCCTCTTTAACCAGAACTACCGTAATCTTACTTACCTTGATCACCACCCTAAAGTAAAAGGCTTGTCTTTGCTACACAGTGTGGGTGCACTTGTGTGTGTGTGTGTGTGTGTGTGTGTGTGTGTGTGTGTGTGAGAGAGAGAGAGAGAGAGAGAGAGAGACAGTTATTTGGTTTTAAATAAGCTCAGCCAAGAAATCACTGTAGTAGTTTTTGAGATTTCCCCCCCTGAGAGCATCACCTAGACTGTGAAATAAATCCAGCTGAAATTGTTGCCTTCAGAAAAGAATAAATCCAGAGAACACTAGATGACACATCAGGATGGCAAAAAGTTACATTAAAATTGATTGAACAAATCAGTGAAGGAGTAACATGACAAAGAGTCAAGCTGATATATACTGAAAGGATCTTCTGCAATTCCCTTGGAAAATTAAAATGATACACTCTTTTATTGCCATCTGAATAGAGCCAGAAGGTGTGACAATCCTGTGATTTGCTCCACTTTAAAATAAACCACTGCTTGGGCATTGCATCCTTAGGTAACTGACAATTAGCTGCAGTGGCCTTAAAGACCACTGCACCTCTCCACTTTTACCCACACTGAAACTGCACAGAAGTTTATCATGACCTCCCAATAGCTGTTTGTGTTTATTATAGCTGCTGAATCACATAATCCATGGTTCAGTGCAGGGCACTTATGAATGTAGCATAGCTAACCAGTGTAGCTGTCATTCAGTTGAATATGTTCACTAACCTCAGCCCTGCTTAAGTTAGATAAGAACAATTCTTCATTAGCTTATATATATCTGATGATAAATGCACTTCATGTTTGAGTGGTATCAGGGCGCCACCTTCTATATGAAGAAAAGATTAAGTGCATGGATGAGACATTAGCTATCCTTCAATTTACTAATTAATTGAACTTACTCCCCACAGTATATTGGTAACTGTATGATATAGCCTAAAATAAACTCAAATATAGGCTACACAATGAATTAGACAATATACCTTGTTCATCATGTTGGTAATGGTAGTCTGGGATATGAGGACTTGAGTGATTCCACTCACTAGTCTGCTCCACAGTTGCTGGACATAGGCAGCACCCGCAGCATGCTGTTAAGGATCAGACATCCCTCCATGGGCAACAGAGCACTTTGCTTTGTATTCATCACCAGGGACAGGGCAGACCCACCAATATTCTGTGTTCCATTCAGCCCTCTGTCTTGTCAGCCTCTTAGATTTCACTTGTAGACTTTCACATCACTAACAACACCGGCACCACACAACAACAGCCATCTGTAGGTGTAGAATGCAACCACTGACCCTGATGTCAGGTGATTGGGTTCTACTTGACTTTACATTATTCAGATCATGTATAAGACATTGTTTATATATGAGATGATATGGACAACAACAATACGAGACAAACTCTATCCTGTGCATTATCCTATTTTCAAATATTATAGATGACAGAGGTCATTCTAATAGGTATTGAGGCATCTTTAAGCAGTCACAGCAGATTCAAATCTAGTTTAAGCATTTGTATCTAACCTGACAACTAGGTTGGCAGCATCTTCGTCAGTTCTAAGTAGTCTGCAGGAGTTCCTTTCAGACCTTGATCTATCATTGATGTGTGAGTGGTGGTGAGATATAAAAACACAGATGAACTGGTGAATGTGGCCTGTGCTTTAAGTGAGTTGTTGATAACACTAGAGCACTGTAAGCGCAGTCCATTACAAAATCTGCCTCAAACAATAAAATCAAGGGGGACAACACAGAATTTTGTGAAGTGACAGGGAAATAGTCCCTGTCTTCATGGGGACTTATGCCTTTCATAATAATCCTGGAGAGGAAACTTATTAGCAAGGTTTTCAGTTGAAAGCAGCCACAGATTATTGTGTTCTGTTACAATGAGGGCTCTTACATGTGACATGCAGGAAGAGTGTGGTGGTGTCAAAACCCAGCATGTTCTCTGCCAGTGCTGTGACACGGAATATTCCAGCAGACTTGTAGACATGTTTGATCCCCTCCTCAGTCCAGCTCAGGTTTGAATAAGACACGGCCGTGCCATCACCAAAATCCAGCTGAATGTTGGTCCGCAAAGAGTCCCCCTGAAACACAGCACAACACACTGCATTAAATGGTAATAGCTTCAAAATATGGCATTTTGGCTAATTATATCATGAACCTTGTTGTAATCACAATCATTATTTCACACCTCTGTTAAAACCTCTCAGTGATATGTGATACTTGTCTATTTCCTGTGATATTTGATCTTTTCTCTGTTTGTCCAGAAGAGAGGTTCTCTCTTTCTTCTGATTGGCTGCTTGTTTTCTGAGTAATCAAATGGAAATACAGAGACACCTCGCTACTTCGCGCTTCGGTTATCACTGGTTCACTGCTTCGCGAGTCAAAAAATATTCAATTAAAATTAAAAATTATTTAAAAATATTAAAAATCAAAAAAAAATCCAACGGATGCTTCCCGCACCACCGAGGAACGTTTCAGATAGCCAAGATTCAAGCCGATTGGCCAGCACCCCTTGAGATCTCGGATGCCGATTGGCCAATTCATATCGCCCAAGCATCTTTCATACCCCCGCTCTGCGTTCCTCTCTGCATCTCTGCAGTCTGTGTATAGATCGCGGTGAGAAGAGTTTGTGTCTCGCGGTGTGTTCTCGCGGTGTGTTTCAAGTTCAAAAGTTTGTGAAGCCCTTCGTCATGCCTCTCTCTCTCTCTCTCTCATATGTGGGCCCCTTAATAAAAAGAAAATATTAGTTTACCTTTAACATCTAACCGTTTTCTATATATACGTTTACCTTTAACATCTAACCGTTTTCTATTTGCTCTCTCTCTCTCTCTCTCTCTCTCTCTCTCAGTCGGTAAGACGTCATCTCGAGGTAAGTTTGACCCTTGGGGGCTTTTATGAAGGGGCGTCGCTACTTCGCGGATTTTCACGTTTCGCGGGGGGTTCTGCCCCCCATTAACCGCGATAACCGAGGTAATACTGTATAGCAGATTACAGGTAAAAGTCAGAGAGACAAAATTCTGCAAGGTTGGATGGTGGGCGGGGCTAGAGGAATGGCAGAGAGCAGCGACTGTTTTGTTGTGACATCACAAAGTAATGGAAGTCCTGACAGTTCAACACAGTTTGTTCACTTACTGTACATCACAATAAACTGGAATGTTAACCATTCATTTCTAATACTGTCTTGTAGAGATTTTACTCTTGTAGTGAAGGATCTGTTATCAGATACCTAGTAGGTCTTTAGTTATATGGTAAGTTTCACTGGGTAACACTCACAGCCTTAACCTCTGAGTTGAATAGAAAAGATTGAGTATCATGTTCTGTAATTATTTAGATATGTTCTATAACCTCTGAATATCTCAACCCAGGTGTCAGGGCTGTTCTTCTATGTTAAGAAGGTCACTGAATAGTTTAAGTCTATATCTGCCATCCCTGAACTGAGACTGATGTCAGATCTCTCTCTAATTGCAGAATTGAAATCTTAAAGGGCCAATATTCTTAATTACTGGTTAATTATTCGCACCAATATTTAATGGAAAAATTACCTTTAATTAAATGGAGTCAGATCAGATCAGAATAAATTAATCACTTTACTTTAACAAAACCTCATCCTAACACTGGAAGGACAGAACACATATAGGGGAGATAATTGGTAAATGTCTCTAAATATTTCCTCCCCTACAGTTTTAAGGCTCAGTTTCTGAATTGAGGCTGGATACAGGTTCATTTATCTGTGGACCAAGGTTTTGATGCTTTCACAGAATTACTTTGGAAGCCAAACCTGCATTATAATGAAAATATCACATTACACATTTCAATGGTTAAATTTCATATTCATTTTTTATTTTACTGGATCTAGATTATGCACACTTTTTATTTTAAGTTGACTGGTTGTATTTATTATATTGTCCTTTTAGCTGTTGGGTTTGATCTAATCATCACCAGAATTAATTCAAATGCAATCTTGTCATTTTCAAGAGTTTGTAATTATGTTCGCTATTCAAAATGTTTTGATAAAAAAATGGTCTGCCTGCCAACCTGTCCAGCGTGTACCCCGCCCTCGCTCTATATAAGATGGCATTGGTTCCAGCCCCCTGAACGACAAATTACCATCTACGTAAAATATTTAAGATGAATTATTACAAAATCAAATCAAACCTTCACCTCAGCGAATGAAAACTGTTGACTGTTTCTTTTTTCTAGCTTACTGTACTTTCAGGCTATGAATTTCTACCTGAGATTTCTACCAATCCAAATTAAAACAACAGTCTCCATTTTCACATAATGAATCATGTCTAACTAAACCCTCAGGACTAAATATTTGATTTATGGACCTTGTTAGCAAGAGCTCTGCATGACCTGGAAGGAAGCATCATCTCACCTCTCACTTTCAGCTGCCACAGGAAACGTTTAACAAGTCAGTGTTTCAAGATAGTTGGCGGCTCACTCCATCTCTGATTATAACTATTATTTTCAATTTGAAAACACCATCACTATGTATCACATTGTAGAATCTGAAAATTCCTCACGCTCTGTCAAAAAAAAAGAGACAGCGCTACTGATTATTGTATACACTCCAATAAAATTTGGACGACGGAGAGCACCATATTCTAAAAGATGCTGTCAAAATCAGTGTTACTCGAGTGGAGTTTGCACTTTCACCTCTTAATTGGTATTGACAAGGACAGGGATGTGAGAGATGAAAGACTAAGATTTGACAAACAGTGATGGATCACACACATTAACATCTCTAATACTTTGTAAGATGTCATTTTACAAGAAATCAGTATGATTTTCTTCATGTAAATAACATAGTAGCATTCTCCTGCTTGTCCCATAATATGCTCACTTGCTAACACTATATAACCACTGTAATTACGCAGGTAGATAATTACAGCCTCATCTTTCAATTATTCCTCTTCCAGAGGACAGTACAGATTTTACTGGCATATTTTTGTCTGATTTCTTTAGCAGATCACACACACACACACACACACACGCACAACACACACACACACACACACACACACACACACATACACACACATCTATGCACATATGTGTTTGTATACAGCATATGCAACCATTCCACCATGTTTGCTTCGGCATGGTGTGTGTATCCTCAGCTGCCTCCATGTTTCCTCTGGGAGTCACATCTGTCTCTATCCGAGGATCAGCACACAGCACAAGTGTTGGTGTCTCCAGCTGTCACTGTGACCAAACCTGAGCTCGTCCCTTCAGGCCTATAAAGGCGAACCCCCAGCCTCCCTTTGGCTCATTGTAGCATATTTTCTTGTAGGATTGTCATTTGTAACAGTGCATTAGCATGCTGGTTCCAACAAAATGCACAATAAAACAAAATAAATACACCTATTGTTTTCTTTCTGCTCTTTTGCTCCTTCCATCCCTCATTACCCTAGTCCCTTCTTTGTGTGATTCCATGTAAAAACACAGGAGGCTTGGTTGTGGCTTCTGGGGATATTTCACATCACTTTGCCTAGAAAATGATACCTCTGATAAGCAGCTGGAGAGAATACAGAATAGCATAGAACAGGGTTTGACAGCACAGCCATTGTTAAGAGCTATAATGAGCTGGCATGCAAACAAGACCCAGGGCTTGGTGGTGCCAGTGTAACTAGGCTTGTCTCGGTGTCTGCTGTCCATTCTGTGTCCATGCCTGCTCTCTATATCAGTTACAATGGAATTCAGTAATCTGCATAAGAGTGATGCTGAACCATCTCTCTAAATGTCACTCTTTGTGTGCATGCATCCCCCAGTTCTAGCAGTTCTAGCAGTTCCAACAACATTATGGCTGGAGCCTTGAGAATGGGACATGTGTCCAGTGTCATTTTGCAATGAAAACGCAGCTGCACCACTTGACAAGGGTTTGGATGCACAAGGCCAGCATTTGTTAATGTACGTGTCAAAATCAAACCTATGGTGTTAGAGTGATGAGTGACAACAGACAACACTGCAGCTGTTCCTTCTACTCTCATGGAACTTCATATTCATGGTAGATGTCAAATGTGCTGGAATATTGTGTCAATGAACATCGTGGTGGTAAGAGCCATCATCAAAGTCTGTGAGGAGAAATTATCTTGTGTACAGTTGTCCAAACTGAAAGCAGCGAGCTGATCTATATTTTATACTAACAATGGATAAAATACAGTATGTGTATGAAGGGGGTTATGATATAAGACTACAGTTCTCCACTGCTCCAAGAAAGCAAAGGGTTGAAAATCACAAAAATTTAAGCTCATATTTAAAAATGTTTTTATTATAACACTTCCTGTATAGCTTTGTTTTTCCAGCTATACTTCTGTGGATTTGTAAGATAGTAAGAAGGAATGCTTTCCCGCAGAGCCTCAGACACCCATGACTCAACAGTAAGGTTATGCAACACACTACAAAGAAGCTCCAATGTTCCACCTAACTCATCCAAACATTGGACACATATTTTCAGTTCAACTTAGGTGCATATTACAACTTTGATAACGCCCCCTTAAAATAACAGTAAGATACTATGTCACCAGTTCAGACCAGGCTTTGTTCTGTTTCACAATTAACTTCGACTGTTTCTATATAGCAATCTGCCAACAACGTACAAGACCACACCTCATTTTAAGACCAACCAATCTTGAAACTAGCATCACTATGGCCCAAGGCCTCTGGTGTGAGTGACAACCCTGGGTATTTGGAAATAATTCCTTTATGGTGTGAAGATGAAAGAAAGTCTGACTTTTGTGTTTGCAATGTTTTACCTTAGAAGACATAACTGCAAATAGGTGAGGATGGTCAGGAGAGAAAAAGGTTTAAATGAACACCAAGTCTCGAGACATGATTGAATGGCTAAGGATTACTTACATATTTATTAATAGTCAGTATTTATTACACAGACAGCTTGTACACAGCCTGCCTGTGGCCAATATCAGAGAAGTGTTTTTTTTCACTTCCTAATTTCTCCCAACAGCCAAACAAGTCAGTAAAAATCCATATATTTCAAAAATGAATGCTGTGGTTAATATTTTAGATGAGGAAACATCAGTCGTTATGTCTGTCATGTTTGATCACAATGCTCATTGGCCTGAGATTCCATTAAGCTTTTTCACTGGGGCCGAAGTGCATTTCACAAAAAAAAGATAACATGAGCTAGAACAACTGTAGAACATTTCCCCCACAAATGTGCCTAGAGTCTCAAACAGAGAAGTGGCTGATAAGAATTCAAACAATACTTAGGGAGATCACAAGGAGCTTGTACCTACTAGCCAAGACAAAGTCTCTTGAACTTGTTGGGCGAGTAACTGGGGATGGTGGGATGTATCCACATCAAGCTTAACATTAAATTACTAAAACCAGTCAGTTCATCATTTATAAAGAAATTCTTTCACGTTCTCACACATTAAAGGTACAATTAAAAGCCATTAGAAAAATCTGAATGAATCAATGGAAAATAATTGTTTCTGATAAATGAGCAGTGTTTGCTCTCCAATGCAGCAGAGTTTTACTAACTTTACTAAATGACTTGAAGGGGAACTATGCAAGTCTGGTCACTTTTCCTCTGTTTTGCTAACCCTCCTCCAGGCCATGTGTATTTGTTTTTAATGAAGCCGGTGAAAAATGCAATCAGTGGAGCACTGGATAATGTTATATAACATATATGATGATATGACATTTATAATTGTGTAGTCTTAACCATCATAAACGAAAGATTACAGGTTATGGAGCGCATTTGTGTCACGGTATGCAGAGACAAGGGCTGGGACACTGGGGCGGAGGCCAAGTGCTGCACTGATGGTGCAAGGTTGGTTTTAAGCCCAGAGACGCCAGGTGTAAGATAGACAGCCTCCATTCTCACTCATAACATGTTACAAGTCATGTATGTAACCATCACAATTACTCCGAAGCTGTTTAATTAAGATAAACATGTAGCATACCCACGGGAAAATCCTGCGTAGTTCTCTTTAAGACATTGTGATAATCAATTTGACCCAGCTAACATCTGACATATTCATGGGCCCAAAAGTAGGGTGTCACTCACTGGTGACCTCCTTGACCACTCCTGGGTTAGCATAGCTCCAGTGAAAAAGTAAATACAACAATGAACACATTAAAATCTGCCTCTCTTTACATAGTAAATAAGACTAATAGTGGCCTGTGGCTTTTGTCTGTTTAGTAGAGGTGATGCAACAGAACTAGATTTCAGTCTGTCCCTACCTGCTGGGCAGCTGACACCAGCCAACAGCTGCCTGCAGATACATGACTGATGAGCATGGCTCTGCAGCAGAAGATGAACTGGTTATTAATGAAAAAAATAATAGTCTACACTGTGTTCCAGATGATTATACATATACTGTTTTTTTCTTTTTTTCCTAAGTAGTCATTATAACCAACAGTCAATAGGATTTTCTTGTTCCTCAACAACATTAACAATTTTTAAGGTCTTTGCACATCAAGTCGTTTGTTTTTCGTATAGGTTTTTCTAATCCGTCACCCAACAAAAATCGTTATGCACAGCCACAGACACCTTACACACTGAGTCCAATGTGTTTAATTACTATGCGTTTTTATTTTCTGTTCCAAACTTCGGAGAGGGAGACAAAAGTTGTCACACAGTGAAGATGATTTTGTGGTCCTCTCACTTACTGAAAAATAAAAAGAGAAAAAATATTGTGTCCATCCAACCCCGAGAGGACGTCAGACTTTGCCCTCTTTCATGCTTTTCATGTGGAGAATGATCTTTCTTTTTACCCATATTACATGAAACCTGTGATTTGCTTAATGATGTGGAACAACCTCCTTAACTAACTGCTAAACCTGACTGTGAGACTGATGTCAGTGATCTAAACAGACAGGAGAAAGAGCACAATTGAAAACTTTCATTGAAAAACTAAAAAACAAATGTTTGTTTCACTGAAATCCTATTTGCATAATAATTTGGAACAGAGTGTTTGTATGAAGAAAACCTGAAATTCAAAACTAATAGTGACAAACAAAACAGTAGGTGGTGCACACTGAATTCAATTAAATGTTCTAAAGTCAGGTAAGTTATGAGGGCTGTCTGTGTGTCTGTGTTTAAATGTGCAGTTTGGAGGCAGAACCTGACACATCAAGTCCCACTGGGGAGAGTTTTACTGAACCATGTGCTGAAAGTACGACAGAGTATTAGTGGCCACGCTGTGACAAAGTGAAATATTACAATCAAAACAAATGAAAAGACTGAGCTGCCTCTGGGCACTGCTGATTGTCAGTCTAGCAAAAGAATACACACATGTTCCTGCACAATTGTTTCAATGTGATGATGCTGATGATGCCGAGATGCTGAATTGGCTGGTCAGCATCTTGGTGTCATCAGCAACATGACAGGTGATGAAGATGAAGAACACCCTGATTGGTGAAACAACCTCTGCTAAAGTTTAACAGGATATTCCAAACCCTCAGTTTTAAGCTCAGCGCAGGACTGCTCTCCGTTTTGCCTCTGGAACAACAGTTTAGTCTTTAATTTGTGACTTTTTTTTAGCAGTTTGTCATTGCAGGTGTTTGTGCAAAGTAGCTTGATCAAAAACTTCTTACTGGTCTTAAGCATATGTTAATTACATTTTGGCTACTGCAGTTACTCACACTATAGCCTGTAAACACTAAACCTTTTTAATTGATGATATGAAGTGGCTAATGTGACTGATTCAAATTCACCCTGTTTCTTTCATTTTCTTTTCTTTCCCTTGATGCTAAATGTGAAACAACAGATAAATTATCATGTCATTTCAGCACAGGACAATCGATTAGTGAAAAGTTTGTCGCTTTTACAAAGCTAATCTGTGGCTGTATTGTTGTATTGCATAACCGTACCCCCATACATTAGAAAGCATACGATCATATCTGTCTGATCATATCCCAAAACACACATCCATCATTTTATTAGATTTCATCCGTATTTTTAAATGTAGTTATGTGCCACAGAGTCTTCTACCAATTAAATATTAAAGGCCCATTGCTGTCCCCAAGAAATACAGCCATTCCAGACTTCATGAATATAAATTAAACTTTGAAATCATCTAGAGAATTCTCTCTAAGACGGCTGATGCCATAAGGATTCTTTACCGCACCCCTCTTTTATCACATCTGTGCTTCGCACCCCCTTGCCTCTGTTGCTCCCTCCACTTTCCCATCAAGACAATCACCCTCTTAATGAAAAAAATAGGCCTTGATTCCTCAACTCATCACATGGTAATATGACAACTGGGCCTGGACAACACCCCGTGGGACACACACTTATCTTGAGCTGTTGCAATAGCAGGAAAACACTACTGCTGAGGCCCTGAAGATTGCAGTTAATGTCGGACCATATTCTGCCTTAGAAACATGTGAGGCAGTTTCCATGTGACCGGGGCAGCCTGGGAAGCCTGATTCACAACACATTGCCTTTCACTCACTAACAGGGTCTCTGGTGAGGTTCACTTCTGCCTCTGGCTCAGGACTCTTTCACAGACAGGCAATTTAGAGCCATTTGACTCTGTTAAACTTTTGAAAGTATTTAGAACCAGGTTACTTTCCTAGAAAGAACAGCTCTCCCAACTTCAGCATTTCTGGCTTAGGCCTTGGTTAAACTCTATGTTGTTAATGTTTTATAGGTAAAGCAAAACATCTTTAATCCAGTACCATGCAAGGCTCAATCTTGGCTGTACAGGAACCAACACATTGGCCTTTACCTCATGATTTTTATATTCATAATAATAAATATTTTTGATAAACATTGAATAAAAAGAGTGGTAGTGGAGTGGTTAGCACTGTCAATCTCTGGGCTTTCTATAACCCCTCCTCTGCCACCTTACCTTGGTGGACAAGTTCAAGTGACTCTGTGACCCTGGGAACTGCATTGTTTTTTGTTTGTTTGTCTTTTTTGGGCTTTTAAGCCTTTAATGATAGGATAGATGTAGAGACAGGAAATGGAGAGACAGTGGAAGCGGGAATGACATGCAGCAAACGGCCAGCGGTGGCTGCAGCAAGGACTATAGCCTCTGCATTTGGAGTTAAACAGCGCCCCAGGAATCCGCATTGCTGTGGGTTGCTGTGGATCAGTGGTTGCTAGGGTCTTCCAAGGCAAACTGGTCCCAGGGAAGGGGTCAGACTAAAATTGATTCACAAACCCCAAATGGAAAGGCCATGAAGGAGCAGTGCTACCTTGCCTGGAATAGCGAGACCCTCCTGTCCAAAGTCTGGCCCCAGGAGGGGGTCCTGGAGCCAGACTTTGGAGGAGAGCTTGCTGGCCAGTATCTAGTAACTGGGGATTGACCCATGGGGGCTACCAGGCTCACATTGTGTGAATGTCTCCACATTCTCATCACTGTCAAACACGTCTCCAGTGAGAGTTGGAGGTTGTCCCTTGTCCCCAATCTTGTTGTGGTAAGTTTGTGGATGGTCAGGGTCTCAAGACACAGTTGGGGTGAGGACTGTGTCTGTTGGACTATGTCTGCAGGATTTTATCTCACATTGCTCTTTGCGGATGATGTGGTCCTGATGGCTTTGTCAGAACATGATGTCCAGTGTTCACTGGGATGGTCTGCAGCCAAGTGCAGTAGCAGGGATAAGAGTCAGGACCCCCATGTCCTCTAGACTTGGAGGTGCCCCATGACCTAACCCTACGGCCCCACCCCGGATTAGCGGAGAAAAATGGATGGATGCTTTTGATAATGGTGCATTAGGGCCATTATATAGACATATATTCCATCAGAAAGTTGAGGTCTCTAAATTGCAATATGCTCTAGAGTTGATGTGACTTTTGCCTACTATGGATAGGGATGGGAGTTGAGAACCGATTCCATCTGCTCAATCCACTGACCCCATTTGCCTTTTTGCTTAACGATTCCCATATTGATGCCTTTGACTTTGTTTCACATGCCTTGCAATACAATGATATTACACTCTCACTAGAGACAGACAGCAAGGATGAAAGAGGAGAGGAAGTGATTTAATTGATCACAATGACTGGAGACAGGTGTTTCCAAACTTTGGCTTCATTTCACACAAGATGAAATGAATCTAACAGCACTGCTGATACTAAATGAATGTAGGGGAAACATTGCTGCAGCATTCATTCAAAAAGTCCTGGGTCAGTTTATGAGTTAGTGACAGAGCCAAAGAGACTGTGAGCAGGGGAGGGAGGAGGCAGAATACAAAATGACACAGGAGAAAGAGGATGACTGTCATCATGTAGTAACAACACCTCTTGTTAATAAAAAATTAGGGATGTTGACACTCAACACAAGTATAGGCCCACAGGAATCAATATAGAATCAGATTGGTACGATTTTATTGATACCAATGCCGTTATAGATTTTGCTTATCGATTTGCTATCCATGGATAACCTAATCAAATTATAGCCTGCATTGTAGGATTAATCAATAATAATGTTAATTATGATAGTGACACAACAGTAATGGTTCTTGCTGCTGTTATTGTTGATGACATTATTAAACCTATAAATATCACTAGTCTAACAGTGTTTGAATGCAACGGCTGTTGCTGCTGTCTCTCATCTCTCCCACATTTCTCCCCCCTCAACCCAACCACTCGAGGCAGACAGCCGCCCACACTGAGTCTGTTTCTGTCTGACTTTCTCCTTGCCACTGTCACCAAGTGCTGCTCATGGTGGAAACTCTTGGGTATTTCTCTGTAAAATTATAAGATCTGGATCTGCCTTTGGACAGTACACATTGTGCTTTGGAGGATGACAGTCCACAGAGAATTATCACTTAACTGCAGTGTGATTATTAGACTTACATTCACTACATGCCCAGAAACATGGATCTACATTAATGCTAATGTGTCTGCTGGCTGTGAAAATAGGCAACTGTTATTAATTTGCTAGTTAAGCCAACTATAGTGTGTGTCAGAGTGCTTTTTCCTATTGGTCAAAATTCAGTGAATTCAGATTAGTAAAAAGAAGTTGAATAAATCAATATCTTAAGTAAATGGGTATGGGTCCAGTTAGATATGTGTCTTAATTGTGTTCTCACCTCATCCAGATGCACCAGAAAGGTGACGTTGTTGCCAAGGTTGGCGGTGAGCTTGCCATCTTTGGTGGTCAGTAAGAGTCCTTTAGGAGGTCTGTTGGGGCACTGCTGCTTCCTCGCTGTGTACATTTCTTTAACTCCTTTAGTGCAGTTGTTCAACACAACCTTACGATACCTTTGAAAAGACACAAGTTGAAATTTAGTGTCTCTTTTGTGTTTTCTACACCAGACGTCACAAGATTTCACATTCTTTTAATTTTTAGTAATGAAAGGATGCCACATGAGTGTATGGTTTACAATCTATTCTGTTGAGCAGTGTGTCGGCGAGACTGTTGTCTCTGTATAGCTCCACTGTGCAAAAACACACTAGATGACAACTGACAATACAGGCCATGTCACAGGCTGAGCCTCCTCACCAAGGTTAATCATGGTGGTAGTGAAAAAAAAAAAAAACTCCCACTGAGAATAAGCTTTAGAAGTTGTCTGTCCCCTGGGGAGCTCACACAACAAACACACAACACCCATCTTGAAAAGTGAATTACTGCATGCCAGACACACAACTCCATTTTGCTCTTGAGAAGTTATTATCAATGAGGTGTAAATTAATCCAATACTGCAGTGGGAGCCTTTTTTTCTTTATGGATGTGGTGGTTATGATGAAACAGGTTCAGTTAAATAGAGAGATGACAAAGTAAAAAGACATTAGAAATTCTCTGGTCCAAAGGTTATGAAATAGGTGAACTAACCAAATAGGATATATGTTGTTTCAAATGAGCAGATATTAGTTGTTATTCACTGTCCATGCACTGGGTGTTGCTGTGCTATATTGTACGGGTAGGAAACACACTGTTTTTTGGTGTTTTGACCCAGAAGGGCAAACGATATTTACCTGCTGTGCTGCTAAAGATTGTTTGATTATTTGTTGACAAAAAAAGAAACAGACTTTGATTTAATATGTTTGTCAGTGTTGAAACCAAAGGGAGGAGAGCAACACACAGAAACATGGGAACGTGTCACTCAAACATTAGCACATCTCCATCTGCTAACATGTAACCTAAACGATGAGAGAGAATATATAACAAGGTTTGGTAATTCATGAATTAGGTCTTTATCGCTTGAATTAGTAAATAATAATTAATAATGTGTTTAATGATAACACCCAGCCAGGCTTTGGATGTTTCAGCCTTATCAAGACTAATCTGCTTCATTGACAATACAACTGTCATTTCATTTGTGATGATACATCACACAGTATGATATAAATAGATCATATATCATTTTCTTCTATCCTATTCTTAATAAGATCTCATTATTATTAGTATTATTATCTATTTCTGAAGGTAAAGGCAATGCACCAATACACCAATCCCCCCTAGATAGTGGCGATACTGGCTCCCTGATCCTCCTCCTCCATGTCTCACTCTGAGTCTTGACTAACTGGTTATCAGCTTAGGGTACAGGTTGAATCACTGTCTGAATTTCATAAGTCATTGGGTGTGCTGTTTTCATCTAGGTAACAGCTGTAACCTGTGTCTACATCACTCCCCTCACACTGGTCGTTAGCCATTGTCAGACCAGGGACATTTTTTTTGCAGCTGAAACCTCAGAAAAAAACATAGAAAATACATTTTCCATAAGACTCCTTACATGAATTTCTGATGCAATCATAATGCATTCCATCAGTCACATGTCTTCCATCAGTCACCAAAATCATTGTATTGTAACACCTGGGGCCAAAATGTGTAAACCATGCATACGCATGAAAAGTGTGGGTACACCATTTTCCATGTATTTTTCCAAATGAACAAAAATCCATGGGCGGTGAGAATGTGCGTATATCTTTCAAACCATGCGTAGCCTCCCGTGTACTGTCAGTTCAGGTTAGTGTGATGTTGCAAGTTGGCAAAAAAGGACAATAAAAGTGAGAATATGGGAGACATTTCATTTAGATGTTTTTTTCTTTCATTACTTTGTGTTAATACTAATTATGATCACCAGCCAGCTGCAGCAGCTGTCCAATTGTGTCTTGATGTGATGCAGTGACTGTAAACGTGAACAGTGTTTGTTTGATGAAACAAGAGGAAATGAAAAAAAAACCACTTCAGTTTATTTCATTTGATGATTCCTGCACTATCACTTTAACTACCCTCACTTCCATTGAAATAGTTTATAATACTCTCATGTTGTGATTATAGGACATGGTCAGTAGGGATATGTTTGCGTGTTGGGCTGTGTCGCACTGGCACCGGAGGAAACAGGGTCTTCATCACAATCTATGAATAAAATCATGTACATTGTAACAAAGAACAAACCAGTTTGTTTTCATTGCATGTCCGATTGCAATAAGACTGACACTGTGTCTGAAACTGAATCTGTGTCTCCCAATTCATCTGGCACAATGCCACTAGCTATGTTTACATGGACACAAATATTCGGAATAAAGGTCTGATCAGAATCAAAATGCATCATGTAAACATGTCAATTGGAGGATCCTGATCTGATTCGGCTCAAATGGAAAGAAATTGTGTTCCGATCGAGAGGGGTGGTTTATGTTGAGCCTTATTCTGAACCGCGTCCATGTACACACTTATTCCGATCGTGACTTTCTGTTTGAGGCAAAACTAACCTGACTGCACATGTGTGCCCTATGTCAACGTGACACATTTCTGCCTTAGCGTCATTTAGTGGCAAGGGCCTCACCTTTTTTAGTTAGACCCCTTCAAAAAAAAAAAAAACTCCTCCAGGGTCCATGGCTCAGATCTCACTGCCATTCACCTTTAAGTTGTCATGCAAGAGCTTAAACTTCCAAATAATATATGTTTTCTTTTATCAGTTTTTTCAACCATGATTTCTATTTCTGTGAAATGGCACTTTTTCTTTGCCTTTTACATGCAAAACAATCACTGGAGGTGTGACGGAAGCCATCTATGCTGAATCGTGGGCATGGTCAGAAGACTCGTGCATGTGCGCACAATTTCAGGATGATTGAGATGTTTGAGGAAAAAACATGTGGGAATACATGTATGTGGGGTTTTGTACATCTGATGGAAAGACTGCATATGCATGTTTCCTGTTTTGTGCGTCCACAGATTTCTACACCTAAATATACACAGAGTTTTATACATTTGGCCCCTGGTCATTAAGGGAAAAACACACATACTATGTTCTGATAAAACCCTGCTTTAGCACCCAAATCCTGCAAAACAGATACATTTGTGTCAAAAATACATAAAACTGTATGTATTAAAATACAGTATGTAAGATTATACAGTCCTTACCCTGTGCTGTTGAGGTAGTTTTGGCCCTGGCTACAGCTTCTGGACACAGAAAAGGGATTGAACCAGAAGGCAGGCCGGCAGTTCCCATCCCCGCGCCGCTCATATCCATAATCACTGTCAGACAGCAAAGCACACAGTACCTGATCAATGTCAGTATGTGAAAAGGGACATGTTGTCACACAGTAGGTTCTGCATTGCTGTCTTATCTATCTCTTTATAACTGGTGACCAACAGCCTGTCTGGCACAGAGGCGCATCATTATTATGTATTGATTAAGACCACTGTTGACAAATGCACCACAACAGTGAAGAGCTATGCATATGAAAAACACACACCGGGGGGAGGCTGTCACAATACACCAAGATGAGGAACTCTTACTTGGTAAGCAAATGTTCATTCTAATGATGCTCATGACATTGATTCCTCAATTACTTACCAAGCCAGAACAAATAAACAAAACTAACCAGCCTGTGGCTGACTGGTCCATTTTGATTCTGTGATTACAGCAGTGTGAACTATTCATTAACCAGCAGTCAGGACAGATCAGCTGCAGAGGTGCATGTGGGGTCAGTGTGGAGTCCTTCTGGGGACACAATAGACAGGCTCACGTATTAAGAGTGAGAACAAAATGTCACAATGGGCTCTAATTTCATACCAGGCGCAGGAGTGGTGCACTGTGACAAACCCCGCACAGTGGTAATTTTGTCCAGCGCAACACAGCGTGCGATTTTGCAATTTGGTAGACCATGGTGCACCGAGATCGGTGTGGCGGCAGAGTAGGGGGGAGGTGCAGGCACACTAGAAGATGTTTTCAGTAGGGGGGGCTGCCACCTGAATGCATGTGTTGGCAATTGTTATATTATTATCATTATTATTGTTGTTATGCCTATGTTAGGCATATTCTTTTTACGTACATTTGCAACACACATTTGTGCAACGCACATTTGCAGACCCTTTCCACCATTTGAAACATCCAGGCACAGCATGAAGCTGTTCTAGTAAATTCAAACATTCTTAGGCCTACAGTTATTCCATAAACTACATATTCAGTACAACAGACCTACAGCAGATAAGACAAACTCTAGTTAGTGCTGTCTATGGTGTTGATTATCTCCCCTTTGTCAATGACAACTTTGTCAAGGCCTATCTTTGACAACTAAACCCCTATTGTTTTTACTGTGAAGCACAACACACGTTAGTAGACACACTCCACCATTTGAAACATGATGTAAAATTTAGTACTCTGGTAGAGAAGGGTGACTGTCTGCTGTCTGTGTCATCCCTGGATAAGCACAGTAGGTCTATCCTACGTGAATTTGTTGCCAGAGCCATTGCCGATAGCCTACTGGAAGGACCTACCATTCATCCTATTAAATGTTTTTCTACCACTTAAATGAGTTTAGAAACATTATTTAATCAGCACCATTCCAGCCACTCCTGTAGAGAGGGGCGGACGCTCTGACGAGGGAGGCTGCACCCCTGGCAGCACTCCACTTCCCGCACTAATGAGGAGGTGTCGACAGATTCAGCTTGGTGCAGTGACAGTTTCGTGCCAAAAGGCTTCGTCAACAGTGCGCTGAAAGCCCACCAGCTCCAACCTGGTCTACTCTTGGCGCAAGGCGGAGCGAGGCTGGTCAAGTGGTAGTTTGGCTGACCGGCGCACAGTGCGCACACGTCACCAAAACCTCACAGGCAGGTTTCCAGAATGTCAGGCACATTTCAATGCAATGAATAATCACAACAACCACTATTCAATGTAACTATCTGAATCAGCACGTAAATGTATATTTATATCTATTGTCTAGTCACATCACTGGTGACTGGTTGGAAACTCAACCTGACTGAATAAACACAGCTGAAACTGTGATGCAAACTAAAGAGCCACATCTCTCTCTGTCACAGACAGTCTCAGCATCAGATAGTGATATTCAGCTGATGTTTTTTTTTTTTTACAAAACGGTTCTCAGTGTATCAGGACAAACCTGATTAACACTATTAGTAATTTCCTCAGACTACTCTTGCTGCTTCATCAGTCCATGGAGGTCTGTTCATGTTACCATATATTCAGCCACTGTGAGCTTGGACCTCCTGGACCAGAACATCAGTTTCCTCCTGGGAGAAGTCTGGCCGTCTGGTGTCACTGTCTCCTTCGTCCATGTCGAAATATAAAATGACAAAATTGCGGTGCGCCCCACCCGCAGCTGATTTAAAGGTGAGGAGAGGAGCTAATTTGATTGGTGAAGATCTGAATCGGCTGTGTTAAACCCACTCACGCCTTCTCCCCTCCCTCTTTCCCACTTGCGCTGGTAGGAGGGATGGAGGTGGGAAAGAGGAGTACAGAGTGTGCAAAGTGCACCTGGACACACCCCGTTGGTGCGGCGCAACTGTGCTGCCCCTCCTTTGCACCTGGTCTACGAAAGAGCCCAACGAGAGAGCTCAAAGTGACAAAATTATAACACCTCTCTTTTGACTAGTAATATGTTTTAACAAAAACTACTTTTTGAATAGAGGCATTATTGCCTCCATAGCTATTGGTTATTTAGTGCTTAATGCATTTTAGTTACACACCTTAGAGTTACTAGGATTGTGACTGTAATGAAAGGGGTTGAACACTAACTTAAAACACAGGCCCAACATTATGTTTGGGCCTGTGTGCTAAGGACAGGAACTGGAGCTGACTTGTGACTGGTGTTTTCAGCCTAAATCAAACAAATGCAAACAGGTCTGAAAGTTTCCTGATTTGCTAATTTCGTTCAAGAAATGTATAATCAAAGGTACAGAGTTCATTTTCCAGCCTTAATCTTGAGTGCATCAGTTTCTCGCTTTCAATATGATGATAAAATTTTATTCTTTGCAAGCTGGTCTCTGCCATGCATAGCTCAGTCATTTCATATCCGTCTAATAAGTATGCACTTGAGCTGATCATGTGGCAGACAGATGCTTCACACCTCAAATTAAGTTAAAGGATTTGATCTTCTTTCTGCATTGGTTCTTTTTAAAATCCTTAATTTAGAATTTTAAGCATGCACCAAATAATTATCTGTGGAGAGAGACCAAGTGAGATAGACACACAGACAGAAGTCAGACTTGGAAAAAGACATAAAATAGGACAAACTTCACACTAGTTCAACGTGAACCAATTAGCACTCACTCTCCGACCTTCTACAAACACTATTAACATAACTGCTGTATGTTGGGACTTTCTTCTGCTCCCTGTCATACAAGATAAAAACACAACCATTTAGGATTTGCATACAAATTGAAACTATTTACACCCCTCCACACTGTCTCAGCAGAATTACAAACACAGCAAGCTGGCAGCCAGATGTTAGGGAGACAGACAATATGAGGAAATTGTATAAAATGACCCCAAATGTATCAGATTATTGGAAAACATGCAAGCAAATGGGGCAAATTAATGAGACACATGAATAGCATATACAATGGATTCCACTTAAAGAGCTGGATACTGGCCTCTGAGATGAACAGTGTTTGTATAGGACTCCTCCCTGGATGCTTGTGTTGTCACATTGTTAATTCACTGATCACAGAGAATGGCACAGTCCACTTATACGTAAGGAATATATCATCCACTTTACATACTATTCTCTTTCACTGCCTTTTTTAGGTAGCACTATTACTTTTACTACTTAGTATTAGAATACAAAATACTGCAGCCCCCCTTAAATGGAACATATCTGCAAATCCACTTTTCTTCTTGTGTAGTTAGAACTGCTTTTGAGGAAGAATATCACGCACTGCACAACAACAGCTAGTGCTACTCATGTATCACCTTATCACACTGACACAGTGACATTAACATTGACCAGATGGGTCAGACGGGTCTCAATTATGATAATGATATTACTGGTAAAAGTCACTTCACACTGTCTTACCTGTTATGTTTGATAGTCAATAAGCTGCATCATCTAAATTTCCCTTCTACAGAAGCTAATATATTTTTAGGGGTTGCTTGTGGACCACTCTGTGAGAGAGGCTGGTCTAATCCAAAATAAACAAACCAAAGAGACCCATGGTTGAAGTAATGTGAATCAGTGTTGTTGTAGCTACAACAGGTAGGTTTAATCAGCCATTTAGAACACATTTGAGTGGACTGAAGAGGAGGTTTAATGGTGGCTGGATGGATTCACTCTAAAGGCATACATGACTACTGAGGGGGAGCTGTCTTCAAGACTTCAGAGTGATATATATTTTCATTTTTTTGACTTCTAATTGGGCACAGCATTTATATTGTTACAAATATACAGACTTGGCATCTGCTCAGTGCAAAATAATCAGAGTATTAACTCAGTAAAACACACACATCCTTAGAAAGCAGTGCTTCTACATGTGTGGTGGTGTTATAGAACAAACATTGGTGGTAATGAAGTTCTTTTGCAGACAATAGAGAGAAACATAATCCCCCTTGATGATAATAAAGAAAGGAGCCATTTTACAAAGACAAACTCCAACTTACCATTCAAAATCATGAGCTCTGCAAATACAGGACTCAGCTGAGAGGATTCTGGAGTAATCTTTTCCCAACATGCAGTAGGTTCCAGGCCTGCGCTTCATGTAAATCTGTTTTTGTCCCATCACACACGGCTCACCCTGTGGTTACAATGTGGACCATAATTCGGTGATATGTCTTTGTAACAGCATGGAGTTATTAAACACAATCAGTCTTATATATTCACATGAATGTTTACCTGGTTGTGGAGGTGCCAGGTTTGATAGTCCTCCTCTGTGCACTTCCTGCTGAAGATGGACTTGTAGTCTATCTTGATAAGCTGCCATTCAGAGCGATGGCTGAAGTGTCCAAAAAAGCTGCAGAGGCAAATATGAAATGGTGCGATTACTGACCTCAAAGAATAATGTGAGGCCAGTATAGAATATTGTGGTTTATTGCAACCAACCCTAATGTTTCTATTTCTAATAACAACATGCTGTTCTAGTGAACTGCTGTGACCTTCATCCAGTTTGTTTCAAACTTGTTTGATTCTTGATTATCATAATCATTCAATGTTTTATTTCTGTTTGACTTCTTTTCTGGGATCCTATTGAGTTCCAACATCTCAGCTCATCTCCAAGAATAAGACATGAGTTGTGATGAACTGGAATTATAATTTTAAGAGTATAATGATGGATCCTACATGTACGCATGTTCCACTGTTCTAGCTGCTTCACTTCTTTTCTTTTGTCATTGACTGGAAGGATCTGGTGGTAGCAGTTGGAGAGTGTTTAAAATCTGGACCAATTACACCCACACGGTCCTGATGATTCAGTCCTGTGTTAAACTCACAAGGGCCATGAATGCTCTTCCAGCCATGGCTATTTAATCATATAAAGACATATTGAAGATTAAAAGCCATATTTGGGGTTTAAGATTTTTTAAAAAACAGTGAGTTTCCTGTGATGTAATATCTGACTAACAGCCTACCTGAACCATTACCTGCCAAATGTGGCATAATAAAGACAAAACACCACAAAGCTTTGAATAGATGTCTACTAAGAGTCCTTTATCCATCAAACAGAAAAGAAAAGAATAACTCAGGGGACTGAACAAAGCAACAAAAATCCCATTCACCCACCACACCCCGACAAGGACAAAAACCAACACCTTCTAACATGTCATTCATCTCTTTGTGGATTTGTCAGGACTCACGTCATGATTTGATTCTCGGCCCCAGCCTCCACTAAGACTCCATCCACGAACAGGGGCACAGAGGAGAAGCTGTGCTGGTTCCACTGCCTCCCCTCATCAAAGCTGACCCTGTGCATGTATGTCACAATGTATTCTCATCACAAACTCGGCAATAGCAATGGCACTGAAACAGACACTCTGTGTTAGAGCGTGGTCACAGGGGAGGATTTAGGTGGAGATCAGAATGACTGGCTTGTCTCAACAGACAGGTCTCTGAGTCTCTGTACAATTAGCTACTGTAGCTTTGGGTAAACATCAAAAGTAATAGGGGTATTTAAAAGACTGTCTCAAAGCAGAGAGGCACAAAACTGCTTTCAGAGCACATGAAGATAGTCAGTGTTCTGGAGAAAAAAGCAGCGTCACAGGCCTTGAGTAAAGTCTATGCCAGGGTGAAAAATAACAAGCCCAGGACAGAAAGTGTTTCATGTTTGACTACAAAACTGCAGAGGGAGAAGGAGACAGCAAAAAAATTGGACAGCTTTCATCTTTTTCTCTATTTATTCTGACAGCTTATCAACATCGGTGCTGATGTGAGAACAACCAGGAGTACCTGAGTGTGACATGCATTGAAACACTGCTGAGGCCTGTGCTTGGAAGAAAGAAAATCCCCCCATGCTGCATCCAACCCCCCCACAGTCTTCATTTAGCTAAAAGCATTTGCAACAGGAAAAGCGTTGACATGAACCTATTATGAGATTCAGGCTGGGGAAGTGTTTAACTTAACAGCGGTTGAGAAAGCAATACTGTTTCAAAGTTGCTGTACAGTGGCTATGGAGATACACAGGCTTCTTTCTATCTGTCATTTTTTTTTCTTCCTCTACCATCATTCTTAAATTGGTTGTGAGACAAAAACCCAGCAGGCTACACTTCACTGGCTCTAAAACTAATTTCAAAATTGTTGCAAAAGCGACTGGAGAACAGATCTGGTCTCACTTGGATTAGCCTGCACTGAGGCAAAGCACAGGCACACGATTTGGCAAGAGGGAAGAAACATGTTAATGAAAACACTAAAAGGGGAGGGGGGCTCAGACTGCTGCTTGTTAATGATAAGTGACTTGAAAAAAAAAATCTCTCAAATTATATTGCCTTTTTTTTGGTCAAGAGCCACGGTCAAAGTGCATCACTAAATGGATTGAGTGCCACATACACTGTACCTGTGCCTGGACCATGAGTGCAGAATTAACTTTAAAAAGCTGCAGGAAATTGGAGAGGGAATTTAAGACTGAAAAAAGTTCTCCAAATGGACATACCACAAGTGTCTAGTTGGCACAGACGGCTGTTTCACAGCAATCAGGGCTCCTCCTTTATCTAGGAACCACACGTTGTGCTCCTCTTCAAAAATCTGAGGAGACACATTCATCATTATGATACTGATAACAGGGACAATAAAAGATTACAAGAATTCCTGAGATAAGCAGTCATTCACTACCACCACATGCAGATGGCTTTCCTATGATGTTGTACATGACATTGTTGACCTCAGAGGGTGAACAAATAAAATCTGAACTAATACATAAAGTGCATGAGGCATAGCTTGGATGCTACTTGGTTAATGCTAGCAGTCCTGTTTTGCTGGTGTTGGTAAACCCACATCTTAAGAGTCTTAAAAAACATATTGTTTAAAAATGTCAACAATGAAACACTGATACATTGTGCTGCCTTCTAGCTGTAGCAGGTGCTTGTAGAGGGTGGCCAAAGGGGCGGGGCTCTCAAGCTGTCTTTTTCTTGATGTCTCGATGAATAAACAGACACATCATATAGCTCTGGGAAACTGGAGAAAATAATTAGTTCGTCTTCGTCTTCTCTCTTAATCTATTCTCCAGTCTGCAACTGGCTGCTGTTTTAAAGGCGGTGTCGCTGTTCATTTGCATAAAGTTGAGCTGCTCTTGACTTCAAATTGATGCTCTGGTCGCTGGTGTCGCACTTCTCACTACAGCCAATGCGCCAGATGCCATGGTCGCAAGTGTTAATTGAAGATGAGCGGCTGCCGGCTGCTTATGACGCTCCTGAAGCTTTTGGTGTGAGTGCACTGTGAGACTTTCATGGGAACAATAAAAGGATTGTTCACAACCAGTTCAAAGAGTTATTAAGTAAGGTAGCTAGCAAAAGCTGATAAAGTGCTGGAATAGATATGCTAGAAATAGATATTATAAAGTTTGTTATAATATACAAAACCAGCTGAAGCCTGCTTTTATTCAATTCCAAAAGATTACTATGAATTTTGATTTGTGAATCTGCTGCTGTCACTACAGATATGTCACAGGTGTTCTCTTTCAGTGTCCCAGTAAACCATAAATAGTGACAGTGAGCCAGGATGTGGAATAGCAGGGCCAGAAACTTAACAAAATTCATTCATTATTAATAATATCTACGCCGTGTGTTTTTTTTTTTTTGTTTTTTTTTACCACGATGCACCAAAAATGTCACATGAAAAAGGCCTGAGCCTTGCTTGATACTAAGGAGGGTGAGAGGGTTGGTTTACAAGACACCTTCATATAATATACATTTGGAAATCCAGTAGCTTTTTATGTGTATAACATTTCACACTGTTCCTTGAGGCTGTCAGTGGGCTTGATCTGAATGTGAGTGTTGGTGTGAAGCTTACCTGTCTCCAGCTGTTGCCAGCATCAGATGATATGAACATGCCAACGTTGTTGTAGGACAGCTCTGCTCCGATATTTCCTGCAGTCGGAAAGACACCAGCAAAAAGAAACACAATCAGATCACAGAGATAAAGTGCCATATGTGTTTTTAATACATACTGCTAATCACACCACAACAGTGATTTCATTTATTGGCTGGATTCCCAGATTGGCGTGATGTCTCTACACACATGTGAATAATACAAGGAAGACACTGGTTTAATTCCTATGCATCCCTGCATTATTCAGACAACATAATGTGGAGGAGGGTGGGGGCCTCCTTTGCTCTGGCAGTTTTCAATGTTACAAAACAATGCCTCCAGAGCTTCTCCCTGCCAGTGACCTAGCTTCTTCTGCCGATCTGCTCCACTGTCTTGGCCACGGCTCAGTAAATAGACATGTGTTTGATCTGGATGGTATTTGTCATGTTGGTGAGATGATCTCTGCACCACCTGTCGTCTTAAAAGGCGCAGTGGGCAAAATGAGTCGCTGTGCCAAAGTACAGGCTTGGCCAGCACTACACACACACACAAAGACACACTGCAAGCATGGCAGTGGAGATGTATGTTTATTCAGCATTCTCAGACAAAGACAAGACAAGACACTAAAGACAAAACAGACAGATCCAAAGACAATCACACACTCACGCATGAACACTTACGCACACGCAAGCCAAGTCAGACTTTTTTTCCGCTGACATGGCCACTGCAGCTTACATGTCTCCTTTGCCTGAACTCATCTCTTATTCTTTACTTCACCACTTTGAAACACTCTTGCGAACACAAAGACACTGCATGCCTTAGAATTGGTTGAGCTGCTTGTCATAACAATAGGTGGGCTAGTGATCCACATGTTTGGAGTAAAGTGGTGGAGATCCTGTGGTGAGCAGGTTAAAGAGTCTTTGACACAGATTACATCTATTAGCTGACAGGGAGAATCACATTAAAGTGCTTCATACTAAATATTTTCAGGATTTGCAGGAGACAAGTTGAGGCAAGACAATGCATTATTTACAAAAAAAAAAAAGAAAGAAAATGTTTTGATACAAATCGCTGTGGTAGGTGTCAATCACTACTCTGTGGCATTGTTCAACACAGCTCCTGGTCTTCTCTCTCACCTGTAGCAACAATGATCCCTGGTGCTGAGTTCTTGGTGGTGATGGTTCCGGACAAGTAAGGGTTCTCTGACATTTGCAGCTGGAGATGAAGTGAGCAGACAGGCTAGAAAATAAGAATAAAACAACTGTGCTGAATGCTGATTTGAGGAAAAAGATAGAAATATAAACATTAAAATACATTCACCCAGAACAAAAGTCTGTATGTAAACCAAGACTCCAGCAAAGATTACATTACGTAACCGGCAAGAATTTCTACAAGAGTCAACATTAGTTTTTCTGAGTGTTGGAGAAATTAAATTAGCAGTGTCCAAACTGAAGAACTGCATCCTTCAGAGGCTCTGCATGACAACTGACTGCATCACTGCGGCACGACTAGTTTGTCCCATTTGGAAGGCTTTGTTGTCAAGGCTGCAAGGTGACAAGACCTGCTCTTTGTTGTACAGTGGTAGAGGTGTGTACTGCTGGTGACACTTTAGACTCTTTATCTTATTTCGGTTCTCCTTTGTATTAGCATATTATCATATATTATTGATATCACCTATTGTATTATATTGTGGGAAAGCTGGGGGATGCCAGAGGAGCAGCTGGAAGACATTGCTGGGGGGAGGACTGTGTAGACTGTCTTGTTTGACCTGTTGCCATCACAACCTGAGCTCATACAAGGCTTTTGAAAGTGCATGGTGGAATGGAATATTTATGAATATTAGTTTCATTTTAGTTGTGCATCAACTTTACAAGTTAACAATAAAGTGAGCGTGGAGTTTTCACTTGAAATGACAAGGACAGAATAAAACTGTTGAAAATCATTCACTGGTCTCACAATAGAAATAGAAAATACTTTATTGATCCCAAAGGGAAATTCATTTGTCTAATAGCTCATCTTAAATTTGTAGAGTCTGATGGCTGTGGGTATAAAAGATCTTCTGTATCTCTCTGTCCTGCACCGAAGAGAGAGGAGCCGTCCACCACTGCTGCTTCTTTGATCCATCAAGGTGTTATGAAGTGGATGATCTGTGTTGTTCAGTATGGCCTCCACCATCCTCATTGTGTATCTCTCCACCACCTCCTCCAGAGAGTCCATCTTTACTCCAATGACAGAGCCAGCCTTCTTGACAAGCTTATCCAGCCTCTTTGCCTGCTTTTTTCCTGAACTTCCTCCCCAGCAGACTGCAGCATAAAATAAAGCACTTGCCACCACAGACTGATAGAACATCTGCAGCATCTTATTACAGATGTTTAGAGATCTGAGCTTTCTTAGGAAAAAGAGGCGGCTCTGCCCTTTTTTGTAGAGTGCATCTGTGTTAACAGACCAGTCCAACTGGTTATCAAGGTGAACACCTAGATATTTATAGGTTGTCACCACCTCAATGTCCACTCCACATGTGTTCACTGGCTGAAGAGGGAGCTTGGACCTACGGAAATCCATGATCATTTCCTTTGTCTTTGAGGTGTTCAGTATGAGGCAGTTTTTGTGACTCCAGTCACTGAAGGCTTTTATCAAATCCCTATATTCAGATTCCTGTCTATTCCTAATACATGCCACAATAGCAGTGTCATCTGAATATTTCTGGATGTGACAGGACTCAGAGTTGTATTTAAAATCCGCTGTATACAATGTGAACAGGAATGGAGCCAGGACAGTCCCCTGTGGAGCCCCCGTGCTACTCATTAATGTCCCAGAAAAACAGTTCCCCAACCTGAAAAACTGTGGCCTTTCTGTCAGGTAATCTGTGATCCAGGAGACAAAGGAAGAATCCACTCCCATCTCTTTGAGCTTGTTTTTGAGTATGTTGGGTTGGATGGTATTAAATGCGCTTGAAAAGTCAAAAAACATGATTCTTACATAAGCGCCAGATTCCTCCAGATGAGAGAGGGCACGGTGGAGCATGTAGAGGACTGCATCATTCACTCCAATGTGTTCTTTGTATGCAAACTGTAGGGGATCTAGTTTGTCTTTGACCTTAAGTCTCAGTAGACGTATAATCAGCCGCTCCAAGGTCTTCATGATGTGTGTCAGGGCCACTGGTCTGTAGTCATTTAGTTCAGCCGGACATTTTCTTTTTGGTACCGGCACTATGCAGGATGTTTTCCACAGAGCCGGCACCCGCCTCAACTGAAGACTCAGGTTGAAGATCTTGTGGAGAGGTTGACACAGTTGGGCAGTACAGTCTTTAAGCAGCCTTGGACACACACCATCTGGGCCAGCTTCCTTCCCAGAGCAAAGTTTCCCAAGTTCCAGCCTCACCCCTGTCTCCGTGCCAGACAAGGGTGGAGGAACAGGTGTGAGAACAGGTGTGAGAAGGGGAGTAGCTGCAGCAGTGGAGATGCACTCAGGTGAAGAAGGAGGCGGAGGAGGAGGAGGAGGAGACATGGTGGAGAAACAGACTTGTGGAGGAGAGGAAGTAGCCGTCATGGAGATGTCCACATGTTGAGGAGGGGGAGAAGGAGGAGGAGAAGGAGGAGGAGAAGGAGGTGGATAAGGAGTGGAATGGGATGTGACCTCAGTGTCGAATCTGTTGAGGAACTGATTGAGTTCATCAGCTCTTTCCACATCACCCACTATTGGCTGTCTTTTCTCTTTGTTGTAGCCAGAGATGGTGTTGATTCCTCTCCACACCTCACGGATGTTGTTGTGTTGTAAATTCTTCTCTATCTTCTTTTTGTATTCCAACTTTGCCATCTTCAATCTCTTCTTCAACTCATGTTGCACCTGTTTGAGCTGTTCTTTGCCACCATCTCTAAAAGCTTCTTTTTTTGGTTGAGGATTGCCTTTATGTCACTGGTGATCCAGGGTTTGTTATTGGGGAAACAGCGTATAGTCTTTGTGGGTATGACTGTGTCTCTACAGAAGTTGATGTACTCTGTAAAACAGTCAACCTGTCTGTCAGTGTCCATCCTGTTCTTATCTGTTGCCAGCAGCACATCCCAATCTGTGCATTCAAAGCAGTCCCTTAGAGCCTCTCTAGCCTCATGTGTCCATTTCCTTACTGTGAGTGTAGTTGAAGGTTCCCTCTGCACACAGGGTTTGTAACAGGTCTGCAGAAAAACTAAGTTGTGATCTGACCTGCCCAGTGGTGGTAAGGCAGTAGCTCTGTAAGCTTCTTTGACATTGGCATACAGTAGATCAAGGGTTTTGTTTTCTCTGGTAGCACAATGACAAACTGTGTAAATCCAGTCAGGTGGGAGGAGAGGGAAACATGGTTGAAGTCCCCTGATATTATTGTAAGTGCTTCAGGATGTTTAGTCTGTATCCTAGCAACCATATCATGTAGTATCTCACATGGAACTTCAGCAGCAACTTTGGAGGGATGGACAAAAGTATTGTTATGATATGACTGAATTCTCTTGGTACATAATATGGTCACATTCCAACAGCCAATAGTTCAATGTCTGGACAACACATCTTCTCCTTGACAGTAATATGTGCAGGATGACACCATCTCTGGTTCACGAATAAGGCCAGCCCTCCTCCTTTTTTCTTGCCACTAGCCTCAGCATCTCTGTCTGAACATATGAGAGTGAAACCAGGTATATCCACGATGGAATCAGAAATGTTTTGATTCAACCAGGTTTCAGTAAAACACATCAGGCTGCACTCACGGTACACTTTCTGAGTCTTCACCAATATCTCCAGCTCATCACTTTTGTTGGGCAGAGAGTTAACGTTTCCCATGATGACAGATGGTAGAACAGGCTTGTATCTCCATTTCCTGGCCTTCAACTTCGCACCAGCACGACAGCCACGAACACACCTCCTTATCTCAGCTGGAATAGGGTGATACACTCCAGATTTGCTCCGTTTCAGGGACAAGGCTCTTCTCTTGAAAGAACTATTCTTCCAACAGAAGAGTCAATCGGTAGTTGGCAAAAATAACAAAAATAAAGCAAAGGTTGAGTAAAAAAAACCTCAGAGCTACCAGACCTTGCTGCTACCAGTTGAAGTGCATATTCTAGGATAAGCTAACTGCATCTTCACAGGTTGTGCTCATAATTTAAACTGTCATTAATACATAGACCAGTGGAATTTGCATTGCCGTTATGATGCCAAGGCTCAGCACATGCACACAACAGAAGAAGATTACATCTGTTCACAAAGCAGAAAAAACGTGTCTGATTTCATCTTTGCACCAGACAGTGTGTCACTGGTGTAGGGACATGAAGGGCAGTGGGACTGAACAGGGTAAACAAAAGCAATATACAGCAGTAATTAAAATGTCACATGAATGCACAGTCATGGGGAACCTGTAAGCCACAGCACACGGCCCCAAAATCACCTCTTTAAACAGCATGGAGTCCTCCTAATGTCTCAGAAATGATTCCTCACAACAGTTGGCCTGTTAGCTTTAGTTGCAGGGAGGCTGTCTAATGAGGAAGGAGGTGCCATCATTACATGCAGTAAAGCAAAGATTCAATCCATCATTTGATTGTTATTTTTCTGAAATTTCTGAGTTTCCATCTCCTGTAATCCCATGACAACCTCTTCTGCATAATTTTTAAGTCTTATTTATCTCATTGTGTCAGGACACTGTCACAGTAGGAGAACAGTCCCTTTCTCTGTGGCTTCATTAATCATTTGCTGCAATTAATTTCACTGTAACAATTCATTTTGACATTTACACATACACACATTTGTCTTCACCTAACATTTTTACATTTCTATATATGAATACATAGTCTATAAGTCTGTAGTTAATATGGTATCTCATCTCACCAATATGCAGTGAATGTCATTTCCATCCAGGTCAGCAGAGGGGGCTGGAAGGAGCCTCCAGTCGCGGCCCTTGTTGTAGGTGATGTAAGTCTTCACTTGGCTGTCTTCCCTCTTGTTAGCAATTAACATGCCTTTAATTCCTGCCACCTGATGGACATGGACATATAACAGATTGAATTTCATCAGTATATTTGTATTAACATTCTATATCTATATTCTGTATCTAATGGTTCCATAACAGTTGAGTCCTCATTAGCGGACGAGACAACACACCCAGTACTCTCATCAGAAAGGGCATTCTGAGTATTGAGGCAACAGTTTTCACAGCAACAAATGATGTGCTTATCCTGGCTGTGTGTGACAGTCTGGCACACAACACCAGCAGAGTCAGTCACATATTCTGCTATTTTGCAACTAGAGAACATCTTCAGCTGTGACACATGAGAAGTCAGTAATTGTGGGTTGGACCACACCCCTTTAATTTTGAGCTCAAGTAGAGCTACAGTTTCTTGAGTTTCTTTTTCTGAAGGAAAGAGAGGCATAGAAACACCTGCTACATAAAACTGCATCTGTGGTAGTCCCTGCTCCAGCAGTTGAAGATGTCTCCAGGAGCACATTTTGCCAAATGTGGTGGAAGGCATGGATTTGAGTTTTTACCTTAAATCTGCTACAGTTTTATTCCATCATGGGCTAAGAGTCTCCTCTCTTCTGACTGGCTCACTTACCTGTTGTTACTGTAGCTCCAGAGAGAGATGCAAAACTACACTGAGATGGTTCTAGGTACATAAACCAGCTCTTCAAGACCTTCAAAGTCATCTACAAGCTTGTTAGGTTTTATGAATACATTTTGCGTCATTGTGAATCTATGATGGTGATGATAATAGACATATAAACACATGCAAAATGACTCAGTGCAACCACTGTGGTAGTCCAGGTCTTTATGGTGCCATGCCACACACACACACACACACACACACACACACACACACTTATACAGATATTCACTCTTCCCGAGTATTCCCTGAAAGTTGTCTCGCAGGGATTAAACACGTCCTTCAGTCGAAACCAAAGTGTGATATTGTTGAGAATTTATTCTGAAGTTCAATTGTTGTTTGAAAGAATTAATAAGCTGATATAAGTTTAACAGTGTTAATGATTATGTTAATAATGAGGAAGTTAAACATGTAGTTCAAAGAGAGAGACTGCATGGACTACATTACCCAAGATGCCCTGGGAGAAAGGGTTACGGAACGTGATGACGTCAGTTTTTGTGTGGATGGCGGCCATTGCTGTTTTTTGTTGCTCCTGCCATGTGCCTTGTACAATGTATGTATATTTTTTCTTGTCGCTAACTAAAGCCTAACTGAAGGAGAGTCTCGCTTTGTCATTTTTCAAGTTGTCTCTGCAACATTTTTTGGTGCCGAAACCCGGGATGCAGGAGATAATGGCTGACGACGATAGAGACCTGGACGAGCGACAGGACGGTGTGGAACGACTCGCTGACAAGTCACGAAGGAAGCGTCGGACAATACGGAGTTCCACCACGAGATTGCTGAATCAGATCGACGTTGAATTATTAAAGGATGACCCGGACATTAGCCGTGTGCGAGAGATGTTGGCCGTGTTGTCAGCAAAGGAGGACAGTTTGCGCGAGCTGGACCGCATAGTGGAAGAGCACACTAAGCTGGAGGACGTGGAGGCAGAAATTGAACTCGCAGAGGAATACAGAGACCGTATTATCGGGATGAAGGCGCGAGCTCACCCGGTGATCCGAGCGCATGAGACTGTGAGTAACGAAAATCCACGGACTGCTCGGCTAAGTGATGTGAGCGCGAATTCCGCTAGCTCTCAGCATAGCAACCCGACCGTGAGACTGTCGAAGCTGATGATCGAAAAATTCAACGGAGATGTAAGTTTATGGCAGGAATTTTGGAGCCAGTATGAGACTGCTATTCATAGTAATGAGAGTCTTTGTAAAAGAGAGAAGTTTACCTACCTGAAAACCTATCTTACTGGAACAGCTGCAAAGGCAGGACTCACGCTGACAGACGGTAACTATGATGCTGCAGTTGATATACTTCAACGAAGATTTGGAAGGAAAGATCTCATTGTAAACGCTCACATGTCAAAGCTTCTAAACCTCACTCCTGTGAAGAAATCATCTGATGTCAGTGCATTGAGGCAATTATATGATGACTGTGAAATTCAAATTAGAAGCCTGGGGTCACTGGGAGTGGTATCAGATACCTACGGAGGCATGCTGTGTCCAATACTGCTCCAGATGATGCCAGAGGATCTGGCTCTTGAATATAACCGTCAGAGGGGAGATGAGGATGAGTGGAAGGTGCCTAATGTGCTCAAGTTCTTGCAGAAAGAAGTTCAGAGTCGTGAGAGAGCCTTGCAAATGACGAAATCATACAACCAGAAAGAGAACCAGTTTTCTCACAAAACAAGCAGCAAATCGTATTCAACTGGTGACATGAACCTAAGGAAACCAAGCATGGCCTCAGCTGCTGCACTACACACTGTCAACCAGAAGACTCAAAACTGCCTGTTCTGTGATAGTGCTGAACACAAATCTGAAAACTGCCCAGACTATCAGGTGCCAGCACGTAAAGAAAGGTTGAAGAAGCTCGGCAGGTGCTTTGTGTGTTTGGGATCCAAACACATCGCGAGGTTCTGCAGGTCAAAGGGCATGTCATGTGCCACATGTGGAAGAAGACATCATACTGCCATTTGTGAGAAAAATGAGACATCCCCACCTGCTGTTTCTGCCAACATGGACACTGTTATTTCCTCAGTAATTCCTCAAGCAGAAAAGGGCAAATCTGATATTGAAAACACTGTGTTGCTACAAACCGCCAAGGCATGGGTTATAGGGCCCACAAGCAGGAAGATGGTCCGCTGCTTGCTAGATGGTGGCAGTCAGGGGAGTTTTGTGCATGAGGACGTGGTGAGGGCGCTTCAGCTACCTATTACCTTACAGGGGACACTTACCCTCCACACATTTGGCTCTTCTGCTCCAACAACGGTGAAGCGCGGCATAGTGAAGCTCTGCTTGGAGAACGTCTGGGATAAGCAGCAGAGAATTGAAATAGAGGCAGTTGTGACCCCCAAGGTGTGTACAGCTTTGATGAAAGTCCCTGGTGAACACATACAAAGAGAGATGGAAAAGAGAGGCCTCCAACTCGCAGATTTTGCTGGAGATGATAGACCTGAACTTTCTGTGCTAATTGGCTCAGACTACTACTAGCAGATAGTTTCAGGCCGAGTAGAAAGACTGACAGAGAGCCTGGTGGCACTGGAGAGCACCTTCGGATGGGCAGTACAGGGCCCAGTAGCAGTGTCCAGCGTAACACAGACAGCATGCATGCACATTCAGCTCAGTGAGGACACCCAGCTCGATAAACAATTGCATGCATTCTGGGAGCTTGAGTCTCTGGGCATCACAAGTGAGAAATCGGAGAGTCCAGAGGATGCGGAAGCGCTGCAGCAGTTCGAGGAAACCACCTTATTCAAAGATGGTCGTTATCAAGTGGAGTTGCCATGGCGACAAAACCATCTTCCACTCCAAGACAACTACTGCATCGCCAAAAGGAGACTTGAGAGTTTGAAAAGGAAACTAAGAAAGGATGTCACACTCTACTGCAGATACAATGAAGTTGTGGAGGACTATTTAAAACAAGGAATGGCTGAGGATGTGCCAAGGGAGCATACATCGCCACCAAGAAGTCAGACATATTACTTACCTCACCATGCTGTACTAAGGGAGGATAAAATGACCACAAAACTGCGTGTTGTGTTTGATGCTTCATCCCATGAAGATGGAAGTCCCTCACTAAATGACTGTCTCTTAACAGGTCCCAATCTGAATCCAGATCTGATGAGTGTTTTGATCAAGTTTAGACTGCATGAAATTGCATACATGGCAGACATCAAGAAAGCATTTCTGCAGATTTCACTCTCAGAAAAGGACAGGGATGCTGTAAGATTTCTGTGGTTTACAGGCCCACCAACTGAGGAGAAAGATGAGAAGCTGCACATGCTCAGAATGACAAGAGTGGTGTTTGGAGCTTCATCAAGTCCATTCTTACTCGCAGCCACCATACGGAAACATCTGAGACAATATGAGCTAGAACACCCACAAGTGGTAGACATCATCAGTTCCACGCTTTATGTGGACGACTTCATTTCAAGTGCAAGTGAGGTGACAGATGCATACACAGTGACGACAACAGCCAAGAACATTATGTCTGCTGCGGGTATGGAGCTGTGCAAATGGATGACGAACTCGCCTGACCTCAAAGAAAAATGGAAGGAGAGCTTGATGGATTGCAGTGCGCAGCCAGAGACACATGGGTCTGTGCTGAAGGTTCTGGGCTTGGTGTGGAGACCGGTTACCGATGAATTCGTGTTTGACCTCCGAGGGCTGCTTGATATGCTGAAGGAAAGAGAAAACACAAAACGAAGTGTTCTGCGGTCTTCCGCTCGCATTTTCGACCCTCTGGGATTTTTGACCCCTTTCACTATTAGGATAAAGTGCCTGTTCCAAGAGCTGTGGGAAAGAGGGCTCAAGTGGGACGAAGAACTGCTGCCTGATTTGACAAGAAAATGGCAACAGTGGTGTTCAGAGCTCCCCCAACTGCACCAGCTATCAATCCCACGGTGGTACAGAACCCACCTGCAGCAGCAGAATGGTCAAGATTTAAAGCTGCATGTATTCTGTGACTCCAGTGAAAAGGCTTACAGTGCAGTTGCTTATTTGCAGGGAGAAACAAAGGATGGAGAGGTGGCCACAAGTCTAGTTGCGTCCAAGTCCAGAGTGGCTCCGCTCAAGAGGATGACACTGCCACGCCTGGAGCTGATGGGGGCTGTAATAGCAGCCAGGCTGGGGAGCACCCTGCTGAAAGTACTGCAACTAGACAGTACACAAATCAGACTGTGGACAGACTCAATGATAGTGCTGCACTGGATTCGCAGTTCAGCTCAGAAGTGGAAGCAGTTTGTAGCAAACCGAGTAATAGAAATCCAGTCCCTAACCAACCCACAGTCATGGTCGCACTGCCAAAACAAATCCAGCTGACCTTCCCACCAGAGGCATGACTGTGCAGGACCTGAAGCAGAGCACATTGTGGTGGAACGGACCTTGTGTTCTGTTAGCGCCTGATCATCCAGAGAGCACTCAGGATGAGGTTCAGGTAGATGATGTGAAATCTGAACTCAGAGCCAAGTACCAGATTGCTGTGCAGTTTGTTAATCAAGACATAGACTTCTTAAAGCCTGTTTTATGTCTGGAGAAGTACAGTAAGCTAAAAATAGTGCTCCGAGTGACAGCCTGGATGAAGAGGTTTATCACCAACACCCGTTCAAGCACAAAATTGAGTGGTGAATTGACAGCAGAAGAGCTGAACGAAGCAAGAAAACACTGGATAAAGGTGATTCAAATCCAGAGTTTCAGCTCAGAGATTGACCTGCTGAAAGCAGGGAAATGTCCCAACAATGACTCCAGAATCCGAGAGCTAAAGCCATTTTTGGATGAAGAGGAGCTGCTCAGTGTGGGAGGAAGGCTACAGCATTCTGATCTTTCTTACAGAGAGAAGCATCCGTGGATTTTGCCCAACGACCATAGATACACAGAAATGTTGGTGCAAGATCAACATGAGAAGATCATGCATGCTGGCGTACAAGACACCTTGGTGCAGACTAGAGAAAGGTACTGGATTTTGAGGGCACGACAGGTCGTCAAGAAGGTTGTGGCAAGATGTGTACTTTGGAAAAAATTTAAAGCAAGGGCTGGGCAACAGACCACAGCACCTTTACCAAAGGACAGAATAACAGAATCACCACCATTCGAGATCACAGGTGTAGACTTCGCAGGGCCACTGTACGTGAAGACCCAGAGCTCCATGACAAAGTCATACATAGCTTTGTTCACTTGTGCTGTAACCAGAGCCGTGCACTTGGAGCTGGTCTCAGATCAGTCCACAGAGAACTTCTTGCTAGCCCTGAAAAGATTCATCTCCAGAAGAGGGTTATGCAAGGTGATCTACTCAGACAATGCCAAGACGTTCAAGAGAGCTGATCAGGATTTGAAGGAGCTCTGGAAAAGCATTAAAGATCCACAGCTTCAAGAGTTCTTCTCAGAGAAGAGCATCGCCTGGCGGTTCATTGCTGAAAGAGCAGCCTGGTGGGGCGGATTCTGGGAGAGGCTTGTAAGGTCGGTAAAGATTATTCTCAGAAAAGTGCTTGGCAGAGCTAAACTCAACTTTGAAGAAACGTGCACCATTCTAACTGAAGCTGAAGCCATAATAAACTCAAGGCCGCTTACGTATGTGCACAATGATGTTGACGAGCCACAGCCACTGACACCTGCTCACTTCTTGGTGGGCCAGAGGCTGACTTGTCTGCCCCCTAAGCCATTTCCAGCTGACACTAAGCATCCAACAGCGAACAAGGAGGAGATGACACGGAGGTGGCGCTACAGACAGAGACTCATGACCAACTTCTGGAACAGATGGTGGAGAGAATATCTGCTGGATTTGAGGTCGGCCCATCGCTGCGACACCCCACAGCCTTCTCGGCTGAGCGTGGGGGATGTTGCACTCATCAGGGAGGACAACATACCAAGGCAGAGCTGGAGGCTGGGAAGGATTGAGGAACTGTTTCCAGGTCGTGATGGACTCGTGAGGTCATGTGCAGTTCGCACCAGTTCAGGGACTGTTCTGCGAAGACCCATCCAGCTGTTGTATCCTTTGGAAATTTAGATAAACTGTGGTTTATCGGGGGGGAGGATGTTGAGAATTTATTCTGAAGTTCAATTGTTGTTTGAAAGAATTAATAAGCTGATATAAGTTTAACAGTGTTAATGATTATGTTAATAATGAGGAAGTTAAACATGTAGTTCAAAGAGAGAGACTGCATGGACTACATTACCCAAGATGCCCTGGGAGAAAGGGTTACGGGACGTGATGACGTCAGTTTTTGTGTGGATGGCGGCCATTGCTGTTTTTTGTTGCTCCTGCCATGTGCCTAGTACAATGTATGTATATTTTTCTTAACTAAAGCCTAACTGAAGGAGAGTCTCGCTTTGTCATTTTTCAAGTTGTCTCTGCAACAGATATGCAATGGAAAGGACAGTCTCTCCAAGTGGTTGCCGTAGTGAGTGGCTGCAGTTGGATATGTGTCCCTCCCTGAAGGGGCATGTCTGTATAAGTGGCACTAATAGGCAGCACATTTGACACTGTCATAGAAACATACTGCTTAGGATGGATAACGAGGGTCCGACCATTTCTATCCAACCTGACCTGTCAGTTGCTGCACTAATTATTTATTGCCTCCACCTCCTCAACATATAGAGATGTGCAAACACACACACACACACATACCTACTTGCAAACAAGGAGAATCACTCAAGCCCACTAGCGTACAGTTCTGTCTATGCATCACTCACATCACCAACGCTCTCCTGTCTTGCTGACAAATTGAATTATGTAAACATAGATCTCCGTTGTATTCTATAGATCAGATAGCTCTTCACAGCACAGCATTAAAACGATTCACCACAATTTTAGTGCTTTAGGTGGGGAACTCCTTTATCTTTTAAGCATGGAAAAAGCCACCTCCATACTTAGGGACTTAGACAAGGATACAAGTGAGCTGTGGGCAATGGCGCCACCAGTGGGTGGCCAGGGGTGGGTGGCCACCCCACTGGCCAGTCACACAATTTGATATGATAGGTGTCAGATAAGCTTGGGATGCTGGGGACATATAAAGACATAGGCCTCTGTATATTCTGTGTTTCTCCTCTCTACAATTGTCTCCTTTCAGTTTTTGCTGGGAGGTAACCGTGAAAATCTGGTGCGCACCCGGTGTTTCTCTCGCTCACTCGCTCACTCTCGATTGGCATATAGATGAATGTTATATGAAAATAAAAACTAGTGAGTGTCACACCTTGGTGAGGTTTGTCTTGTCTGGGAATTTTGGTCTTGTCATTTTCTGTTTTATTTTGAAAGGGTAACTCTCCTCTCGTTTCAGGTCACTTGCCCTTCCTCCTGTGCCAGTCTGATTGTCTGCCTCGCCCTGGTTGTTTCCACCTGTTTCCCCTTACCTTGTGTTTAAATGGTCTTTGTCTCCCTTTGTCCTGTGCCAGTGTGTCATCGTCTGTGTGTGTGAGCACCAGAGCCTGAATCCTTGTTTACAGCCATTGCTCCTTTGCCTAAGCCTTTTTCCCTCTTGTTGAGTGGTTTTGTGTTTTCCTTAGCTCAGGTTTATTTTTTCACTGTTGTCACTCCTGTCGGAGCGTTTTCTGTTAAACTTTCATAGCTTTTTTGTTTTTTGCCTCTTTTAGAGAGTGGTCTTTATTTTGGTGCAGTTTTTTATCTCAGGTCCTCGTTTTTTTTTCCTCCCCTTGGAGTGATTTTTTGTTATTTTATTTTTACTATTGACAATAAAGTCTACATTCATTGAACCTTCTCTGCATCTGAGTCCTGTCCTAAATATCGGCCTGACAGTGAGGAAAAAATATGCACGATATGAGCATCAGGGCTTGTAAAGCCGGTTCAGGGGTCGGGTCACAGCACCATGGACAGCGCTGTTTTCTGTTTTTCTCTCGGCCCAAATTCTATTTTTCCTCCAATGAAGGGAAACGACATGAAGTGAGGAGAGAGAATCCCGACCCAGGACCTTTTCTCTCACTCTGACCCGGTCGGAACAGAACAGAACCTTCTTGGTACTGGGACCTCCTCATGGACAGATTAATCACTGCCGATGTTTGTATCAAAATAGGCCTAGCTAAATTGTATTACAGAGCTAACAAATTCTATGCAAAAGCAGTGAGAACCCCCATAGAGTCAGAATGGTACGATATTTTTTTTTTGTTCATAACTAGATTTTGCGATGATCAGACTCCTCCCAATCCAGGCAACAACAAGTCAAGTCAAAATAAACAGAACATAATTGTACCCAGCACCCCTCAAAACAAACTCCAGCATGTAGTTACTGTCCCCAGCACTTTTCAGAATAAACTGATGCCCTCAGAGTGTTTCTGTACTTGCTTCTGTTCGTATCTGCCAGTACCTGCTCTTTCTGTCCTGTAACTGTTTTGATTTACAATGAATGTACACCTTTAAATTAAGTCGTACATTAGTCTAAGGTCTTAAGGAAAAGGATAAATCGCCTGTTTTAAAAACAATGAATCACCTAACACATGTACATAGCACAATCAAACAGGATTGTTGTGGGACTCAAAATGTTAACTGTACTGTTATTAGTCTGTGCACATTAGATCATAAACATAATAAAAGTACTGTATATCAGTAGGTGTTTCCTTCAGTCTTTCTCATAGTTTTCTACTAGCCTATATACTACAGTATAATAATAATAATAATAATAATAATATTATAATAGCGCTCAGTGTGCCACCCCAAGATTTTAAGTGGCCCCACCTGGCCACCCCTATGAAAAATTTCTACAGGCACCCCTGGCTGTGGGACACTAAGAAGTAAGAACCCTTCTTGATGTACAAACACACCGATACTTTTTTGCCTGTACAACAAGTGTGCAGTACATAATGCCACTCCATTCAACATGTCTCCACCATGTGAGCTCCTCTTGCCTATAGCATCTTTTGACTTTAGTCAACTACCTGTCTACCTATTGATCTACCTAGAGTCATTTAATTGAATAAATGTCAAGAGCGTTGTCCAAGTCAACTGACAAGGACCTTATTGAAACTGTGCTATTCATTATTACTCATCAGTGACAGTGTTTTCAGGGGCTTTCCCTTGCTTGAAAAGTCAGCAAAAGTACAGACCACCAACAGAAACAACAGTGGGGACAGAGCATCCCCTTAATACATAACAATTCATACCACATCCCCTCATGTGATTGAGTCTGCTGTTTCCTTGAATGGTAATCATTTTGATGATCTCTGCTGCTTCACCTGACAACCAGGAGCAAGCAGGTGATGGGAGGGGCTTCAAGGAGGGTTTTCCATGTTTTTTACCAATTATTTAGCAATTGTTACACATAATATGCATGTTTACAACGCATATAAGAAGGAGCATTCTTTTTTTTGGCACACAGCTTGCTTTTGAACCTCTATAACGCCCTCCACCCACCAAAGAAAACACCTGTTTTTGCTGATACTGTATTTAGCAATAGGCTCTGTTGATTTTGTGTAGTTACGATGCAATAGGGAATCTAAAGTGAAACATATGGAGGCTGATTTGACTGGTCAGCATTTACTGCAAGTGGAACGTCTGTGCACCCACATGTCCACATATAAGGAAAAAAAATACATTGCAGGCACTGCATTATAATGCATGCCCAAATCCCTGTACATTTACAATAAAGCTGCAATTATTGACTATGGTTATTATCACTTGATTTAAAAATTCTTTTCTCCAACATAGATTTACATTATTTGTTTTATCTTCATTCAAGTGTCTGGGATTAGATCCAACTATAGAAGAGTAGTCTAAACAATAGTCTTCAGCGAAAACAAACCACTTCATGCCTCCAGTCTTTCAGAGCTGTTTATAGTGAGGCAAGAAAAGATAAATAAGTTTTCATACTATAAGTCCAAAACAATTAGTAGTAATTTTCAGAAAGCCACCTGCTAACCCACATCTCGAAGTGAAGTTTTTTGGATGCAGCGCCCTGATCAATTTGCACAACAAAGGCTTGTGATTACAAAATTGGCTTTATCCAATTTGATTGGAAATTAATAATCTTCCCAATTTAGAGGATAATTGACCATTTTTCTGTGTGAAAGTAGCACTATTAATCTTTGGAGGGGAGTGAAAAAAGACTACAAAGACCTTCTGGAAAGATACATGACTTTCTAAGTTGAGGAACAAAACGACTCTGACATATTTTGTTGATTCTCCCTCTGGTATGACCAGAGCCCTGCCTTCTCTTTGGAACATTAGGTCTGTGAAGTGCAGTTTGTTCAGCTCTAACAGCAATAAATGAGACGAGTCCCACATCATCTTTTGATGTGTATTGGGTCTGATCTATCAGAGACGCAGTGTATCATCCAGCTCTTGTTTAGGTACAGATCGACAGCAGAGCTGTGAATGTGTGACAAACACAATTAAAACGACTTATCATCTCATGCTGTGTGTGGACATGCTTTAGCTACTGCTGCATGGTAATGGGTGCTGTGCACAAACACCACATACTGTGCAAGAGAAGTAATGGCATTGTTAATTACCACACCACTGCCACTGCTGCTGGTCAATATCTCACCCCTCCCACTCTCAGTCACACCTGCCAGTACAGGCATGATAAACTGGTTTCACCAGGGAGTGGAGGAGGAGGGAATTCCACTTTCCTGCTGAATGCAAATACCAACACACGCAACTGTTAGCCAGTAAGTTACCAAGGTCATCACTATATTTACTGTATCTTAACTGTAAATCACATTATTATTTGAAAGCAGTCACTCAAGTGTCAAATCCACAGAGAATTATCACAATACTCTGTTGTTCCCTTCAGCCATAGGAAGCATTTTAGACTCTGATCCACACTACTGCATTTTTGTTTTAAAACATATCTGTGGTAGTGCTGCCATTGGCAAGAATCTATACAACCTCTTAGGGTTGTATGAGAACCGATACCCCTGTACCGTGAGCACTGGATATACAACTTTGCACTCCGTGGGCCGTGTGGATTCATGTCAGAACTTACACACGCAATATACACCACTGGCGTGCACAGACTTTTTGAAGGGCAGGAGCGAAAAGGAAAAAAAAGGGCACATATTGCCACTGTCCTTGCCACTGAAGAGGACACTTTAGCACACGTTTTGGCTCCTAGAGGGCACTTTAGCACACATTTTGGCTCCTAGAGGGCACTTAAGCACGAGTTTTGGCTCCTAAGAGGGCACTTTAGCACACGTTTTGGCTGCCATAAGGGCACTTTAGCATGTGTAGTGGCCCCCATGAGGGCACTTTAGCATGCGTTTTGGCTTCCAAGAGGGCACTTCAACGTGTGTTTTGGCTCCCAGGGGGCACTTTAGCATGTGTTTTTCAACAATTCGGCCACGGGGGGGGGGTCCCCCACGTGCACACCAGTGGTATACACAGTCTTAAGGGGTAGTCTTGGTGCAGCAAGAGCTGAACTCTGGTGTTGTTTTTTTCGTTATGTGAACACAGCTGGACCTTTATCCTCTCCAACTCCCCGGTGTACGACATGACAAGTTTAATTGAGTCATGTAAACATGATGTACCATGTGTCTTTTTCTAGTCAGTAATCATGGAAACAGTCTGCCAGAGGTGCGCTGTTTGGACCAGAGTGAAAACAAAAGTGTGTGAACTGTGAATCTATTATCTTTGTTTGAATTATCGATTATAATAGATCCATGGTGTGAATGTGGACCGTACGAGCTGAAAAATGAAACAATACATAATTTTCGCAGCAGTATGTGTGACGGCCTAAAAGTGAATTAATGAGAACAATATTTCTCTTGTTCAGCTACTACATTACTTCTTGTTTGTGTTGAGCCATATTTACCATTTAGCAGTGGTTTTAACTTCATGTTGCTGCCTGAACTATAAATTCTTTGAGAAGTTGTTGAAGCACAGTGGTCTTAAATAGTTTTTAATAAATAAAGTAGTAAATCAGATTTTTATCATAGTATCAAATGAGTATCAAGCATCATGTAAATTCACTGATACTGGTATTGACTACTGAAATTCTGGTATCGTGACAAGCCAACAACCTTTAGATACAATGAGGTAAACACCCATGGAAATACTGCTGATTGACAGGAATATTCATATTTCTATCAGCAGTGGGGTATTTAAAATGTAGTAGTCCTTGTTTCAAAGAGAAATTTCGTGAAGGGCTTCGAGGCCAGAAAATTCAGCAGCAGTCATGTAGTTGTTGGGTCACACACTGATTAACAGCTGTATTGATGCACCTGTCACAGACACTGTAAGGTCATTATGTGCAATGGAGAATAAAAATCATCAATTCATCATAATCAATCAATCAATGAAAACCTCACTGTGTACATCGTAATTGGGTGCCTACCTCATACAGGTCTAGCATCTGGTTCCCTCCAATGCCCCTGGTGGTCTTAACATTTTCCATAGCCAAGGTGAAGAAGATCCCTCTGGTGTCAGACAGGTAGAGGTTATAGGTGTCGTTCTGGTTCCACTCCTGCACTGCTGCAAACACCTGCCTTTCATCAGTGCTGACGATGTGTAAATCCTAACAGAGAGCAGCGAGAAATTAAGAGTAGTTTTGACTGGAGGTGGAGAGGTGACAGATTCGAACATGCTGACAGTGGCACTGGTCATGAGATCAATTCTGTAGTGTGGATATAAATGGCTGATGAGATAAGTTAAGGGATAGCTCACCCAGGAGCTCACTGTCAGTATGCTACTATGACTTAAAGTATGGAAATATAAGTATTTAAGAAGAGTACTAAATTGTAATGCATTTTTGTCTACCAGTCCTACCAATCCAATAAATGTTTCCAATGTGACATCAACATGTTCCTTTATGCCTTTAATTGATAGAATTGATAGGAATCAGACAGGAAATGGGGAGACAGAAAGGGGGAATGACATGCAGCAAAGGGCTGCTAGGGGAATCGAACTAGGGGCACCTGCTCAACACAGTGAATTATACGACGACCCAAGGCTGCTGTCTTCTGAGGACAGCTTGGTATGTCACAGTTAGTTGGCACATAAGCACTATTAGAACTTATGCAGTATTCACCATTTGTTGGTTGATCTGATCGATTTTTGCCAAATGCTAACTAAAGCTAACTTGGCTGGTGTTCGTATCACTTAGTGGTTTCCAGGCAACAACTCCAGCGACTTGTTACACTTTAGACATCTTAAAATGCAAGAAATGTATTTGATACAGCAATTTAATTGTGAAACAGCATGAGACGTCATTACGCACGGGTGTTATGTGATTTATTGCTCTTAGATGAAAACACACTACCAGCTTTATTCACATTAATTCTTTTAAGCAATCTTCAGATAATTTGATTGACAAATGGATGGAAACATAATGTATTAGAGTAATAATAAAAATGGCAAGTGGAAATCCTTGCCTTGATAAAACTGAGACTTACCTTGGGCAGGGAATATTTGGGCAGTTTGATTTTTATAAATGACTCTCTCTTGTAGGACACATAATAAGTGGCTCGACCTGACGTAGGAACCTACACACATAAAACAAAGTCCGGTTAATAACATATACTAGATCCTCTCTCCTCTACTATCTGGGGCTTTGGTTGGCTTTTTTTGGCATCAGTTCATTTCCACAGTGTCTCTTGGTACTGCTGTGATGGAGCAAATACAGAGGACACCTTGTACTGAGACCCCATGTCCAACCTCATCACTGACACCATATTGTATTTTATCTAATCAATTAAGATAGTGGGTGTCGACACACATATCAATCTCTCTTTCTCTCTTTCCCCCACTGTGGCTTTCAAGGCGCTGCTGGATACACAGGGTATTTCTTTTTCTTTGTTGGACTTAGCCATTTATAGCAACATCCTGGCTTGCATTCAGAGGACGCTGCCTTCCCCAGATGTCAGTGCACTTGGTGGTTTCAAAGTGGACTTTGGTAAATATCTCGTAGAACAATCAATAGTCTCATTATTCTTTGTCAAGAGAAATCTTTAAGTTGCCTACCCAAGCTTCATCTGCTGTCTAGGAAAAAAGGAGCCGTCCTTAATGATCTAAACCCTTTGCAAACACTCCAAGCTGTGGCTTGTTAGCTTATGCAGCAAGAAAACACAGTGATGGCGGGTGCTGGAGAATTGTCTTTAGCCTCAAGGTAGTGAAAGCTGAGCACTTTACACACAGACACACACATGCATAGACACACAGAGAGCAAAGTGAGATTGCAGAACCCACTTTCCCCTCCTATCAATAACAAAATGAAATTCATTGTGGGAAAACCTTCAAATAGAACTTGAAGCTCTTTGCTGAAGAGAAATGATGTTAGCATTAATGTTGTATGACAGGACTGATCCTTTTATTTATCTTGTAAGTGCTCTGAATGGGTCAGAAGAGAGAAAACAAGCTCTGAGAGGAGACATAATGGCCTAGTAGTGAGTACCACAGAACAGTCCCACATGCAATCGAGTAAAGGAGCAGGAGATCGATGGCAGGGTAACCAGAGGCGGTTTGAACTTTAAGAGGAATTGGTATGATTGATTTTCTTTTTTCCATCCCTTTCAGGATCTTTCATCTTTGACGCGTACGTGTTAAAATGTGGGAGTCCTCAAATTAAAGGAGGAGGTTTAGGTTGAGTGCTTGTGAAAGACATAAGAGAGGTCAAACAGGATTAAAGGATCTTTGGAGAACAACTCTATTTTTTCTCTTTGTTTAATGGGCTGCCAAGGGCGGGAGGGGTTCTGGAAGAGGGGCTTGTCCATAGGTGGCTCAGGTAAGTAGGTTTCTAAAAAATCTGTTTTCTGGTGAATGGTGTGATTGAACAACTGGAAGAGTGTTGTTACAACAACTACACCAATAGGAAAAGGCAGAATTTTGTAATGATGTCTTCCATTAATTTAATGTCATCAAACATATTGTTTAAATGCACATTAGATTGCACTCAGGTACATGTGGACTCATAGGTCACAGTTGAGTGATTCAGGTACAGAAGGTTGGCACAGGCTGATGTCTGACTGTGTGATCCTTGATGTACTATGGAGAGGTGAGGGGTTCAGGATGTGTAGGATTTTATAAATGATGGTTGCTAGCATGTTGTAGCAATAGTGTCAGGGAAGGGTTTTGGAGGTCAACCACTCTCATCATTTACTCTCTGAAGCAAGATATTTTCATGATTTTATTTTGGGAGCCTGTTCCTGAGCTTGCCCTAGAAGACATAACGAGGAAAAAGGAAGAGTCGCACACATTTCCCATCTAAATACAGGTGCTGGAAAAAAGTCAAACATTTATTGTGGATTAGCTTCATAATTATTCTAACTTTTCCTGCTGACATTTCAGTGTAACAAACCTAATTAGCACAATGTCCAAGTAGATTATCTTCATTCTGTCCCTAAACTGCATCTGAGTTACTTAGAATTCAGGACATTACAATTTTAGATTTTTTCTGTCACAGAAATCACGATTAATATGATACACTATGCAGTGCCTAAGATAAATATTAAAACTACGAATACTTGCGGGTGATGTGCAAAGCTTTCATGCTGCGCAAAGCCTTTGACAAATGAATGTCCAAATCTGAGCTCTGAGCAACTCTGCTTCTTTTTAGCTTCTTTTATTTTCTTTCTGTCTTTATTTATTTCTATGTTTTTTATGCAATGCTATCACAAGTTACACTCATCAACCTCAATACAAAACCACAGGTTGCTCCTGCAGAAAACCCTGGACTCACTATGGCCGATTAAGTCAGCAATTTACCAACTGGCATGTCTTCAGACTGTGGGAGGGATGTGGAGAACCTGGACAGAACCCACACAGGCACATGGAGAACCACTCTTAAAATTAGGGCTGCATGACATAGGGCTGACTGTGAGCTGACTGCTCAGAGAGAGAGAGACGAGAGAGCTAGAGTTGTCAACCAACCCGACCGGACACGCTGGTTTGGGCCAAAAATATATACAAATGACTTGGGCCACGCTGTGTCCGGGCTTCAAAACTTCAAAACTCAGGCTGGGTTGGGTTTTCATTTTCAGGTACGTTGAGAACTCTACAACAGAACAAGGTGCTGGTTCAGAGATGCTTTTCTGAAACAAAACAAAAGTTAACATGCTCTAAAAAAAAGGGAAAACATTGCACATCCTGTCGTGTGCCTATTGCACATGCCCACATCACGAGCTCAAATTATATATCGTGCTGCCCCAATAAAGATTCACACACATCCACACATTTCATATAAAGCATCTAAGTTAGCAGTGGTATTTCAACAAGCAAGCTGAATTGAGCTCCGCTCTGCCAATATCTACAGCATAGATAGAGGGGGTGAGTGTTCAGTGCTCTCTACCTGTATGAATATGTAGTCATCCTGAACTATCAAAGAGCTGATGTCGATGTATCCGGGAAATGGGTAGTTCCTGTTAGCCTCAGTGCACATCTGAGCTCTGCATGTGACGTACTGCACATCTGTCAAATAGGAAGACATACAGAATGCACAAGAAATTCACATTTCTAATATAATTATGCTCCTCATGGTGCACACCAAAACTTTACCTGTAACAAGTGATAAAATGAACGGACACTTAGATGATACCTGTTTTTATCTGAATTACATCAAATAATATTCAAGTCTTACTATGGTGGCTTCTGGAAGTATTTGCACACTGAGTTGCATTGTAAATTAAATTTTCAATTTACATATTTGCGCAGCACTCCAGATTCAACTGTATCTTTTTCTCTCCTGTCCTGGGTGGGGCCATTGGTGCATGTCTCCATAGCAGGAACTGCCCCAGAAGGATCATCTCCCACAACGTTTATGATGGCTAAACGAGAGCCCCAAAATATGTGGCATTTTAAAAACCCAGTATTATTAAAAGAAAAGGGGTCTACACGTCGGAAAAAAGAGAACAAGTCAGTTATGCAATGATCAAAACTGCATTTTTAAAACCCAGCATTATTAGAAAGCTTCTATACTACTGGAAGAACAACAACAAGAGCAGTAAAAAAACTGCTGCGCAATGATTGCACGATGATAGAAAAAATTGCATGTCACCTCAAGAGTCCGACAGGTCCTCTACAGGTCCTGCTCTGCAGTGGAGACACAGCAGCTGAGAGGGCCGAGAGGTTCCTGTAAAGTTCCTACCCCCATCTCTTTACCAAGAACTCCCACTCCCGATTTTTGTCTCTCTCATGCACTCAGAGTCCTTTAAATGTCACTTGGCTGCTGTGAACAGGTTGTCATGGGCTTTTTACTCAAACTGTCTTTCATCTACCATAAAGGCCTGATTGATGGAGTGGTGCTGAAGTGACTATCCTTCTGGCAAATTCTCCCATCCCTGCAGAGGAGTATGACTGTCGGTATTTTTGTCAAGACTAATCTTTCCCAATTACTCAGTTTGTCCAGACAGCAGAGTGTCCTGATAATTCCAACCTTCTTCTACCTCACAATTATGGAGACCTCTCAAGTTTAAAAACTGGACTTTTTGGCCATAATATGCCTTTCCCCCATTTTATCTCAGGAGTAGACAGAGGGCTGTCAATCTGGGATCTTGTATGTGTTGGGTGTACATATATCCAATCACTTCATATTGTCCAGACTGAGCAAAATCACACACACATCAAAGCAAAGAAGATGCTCCTGACCAAAATTTGGATCAAAACATAGAGTCTGAATGATTTGATAATTAGACAATTGACTGTATATTTAGGCCACAATTTAATTTCTATCCATTTAACATTTACAACACAGTGTGCACAAACTGAAGCAGTCTGAATACTTTCTGAAGCTATTATATGCATGGTAATATTCAATCTATTCTGACTATTGTGTTGATACTACAAACAAGCGCATCTGTGATAATATGAAACAAGCAATGCTTAGGTACTCAGTGACACAACTCTGACATCACAGGCAAAGTTTCATCTATGTTACTTTGCTGGCTTTTGAGTTATGGAACAGAGGAAAGGCCACATTGACCAAGACTCATGTAGTAGGTTTATAGGTAGAGCAAGTCAGTGCCATTACCCTGGGGGTACATTCTGTACTACACAGAGACCTGTTCATTACTCCTCTTGGAGATGTGTGTGTTAGTGCGTGTGTGATGGACACTCACTTCCATCTGGTGTGTGAGCCTCCATGTGGATCAGATCTGGCTCCTTGTCAAGGCCCGAGACAGACCTTGGAGACAATGATACCATGGAAGAATTTGTAAACATAATGACAATGACCGGGAAGGAGTGTAAAGGTGCAAAGAAAGAGTGGACGAGGGGAAAGGGAGAGGGATCTACTAGACACATTCTACTACAGTAATAGATTATATCGTTTACTTATTAAAGAGAACACAGGACAGTTTCATCTACCTTCCAAATCCCATATTACACCAAGTTAATCCACTGCAACTCAAGGCTGAATCCCCACAAGCAAAATGTGACAGATAGACTGAGTGGGTGGAGCAGGGTCACCAGTACACATATTAGTACATCCCTCAGTAAAACCCTGCTTTCTTGCTCAATTCACTGCCTGTGGATTATAGCGGATAGATGCGGCTTTTCCATTGTGGGGGTATTTCATATCCCTTAGTGGCTGATGAAGCCACTGTTTAAATGCTGCCAAATGGAAGTCTGCCTAGCCATTGCTAGAGGCCCCATCCAGTGTTTAAGATGCCCTTGAAGGGGCTTTGGTGGTTAAGGGTAGAGCCAGCAATGGATTGTGCACATTATTTAGGATTACACATTATTTATGATCATACCACAGTGGCATTGAAAGCTGCTCCAGATTTATGCAAGTTGTGGTGGATTTGGCCAGTGGCAAATCCAGGCACACCCCAGTTACCTCAAAGAGGAGGGGAGCAAAAAGCTGGAATAGATCCAGGCCTATGATTGTGATGACTGTGCACTTTCAGATTATAGGTACACTGCAGAAGAGTGTGAGCAGTAGACGTGACTGGATAAGAAGTGACAGGGACATCCTGGATCCATTATTAGTGATAGTTCCTCATACTGTATGTACACTTTTGTATCTGCATGTGTACAGCTTCAAAAATTCACCTCCCTCTCCCTCTACTACTGATGTAAAAATAATAATCCAGTATTACCATGCAATGTGACTGATAGGGACAGGGTGTGTGTGACAAGATGAAGATGAGTGCAGCATGCCCTTGGATGCTGAATGCTAAGTGCATTCTGAAGGAGATTAATTCCCTGCCTGTATCAATGGGTAGAAAATTTTAGCAGCATCACCAGTCAGTTACACACTGTGTTCTATAGGCCATCCATATCACTTGCACAGTTATACAGAACATGAGCAACAATGTCTGCATTTCTAAGAAAACTAACTTTGGTGCGAGGGGGGATGGAGCTGACACACAGAAATGACAGACTCACCAGTAGAATCTGTTTGGCGTGACATGTTCGTGGATGAGCTGCCATTTTCTTCCAAAGTCCACTGAGCTGTACAACTGCAGAAATATCAGAGAGAAAGAGAAGGGAAAGTATTATTAGAAAGATGAATGTATGTTTCTGAACTGGTCCAGATTCTAATTAGGCTGGCTGTTTTAAAAGTTTGAACAATGACAAGTGAGCTTGCGGCACGGCTGGATAATTCCAGGCAGGAGGTAACTGAGGCTATAAATAATCATCTGAGGATAGGCTGGCCATTAACCACTGGCCATTCAAACCATAGGCAGCTCTACTGCCCTCACCTAGTAATGGCTTCTATTGGTTTAAAGGAAGCACAGGGTCAGTCCACACCATGGGAGAAAATTTAACATATTAGATGACTCCCTGTCCTCTGTTGGCTGAATTAGAGTGCACACATCATTTAATTTTGTCCATCTCACAGATTTTAAATGGTGACAAGCTTGACAAGGTTTTTAACCACCAGATCATAAGTAATAGGAAAAGTAGTAAATTATCTAGCAGCTACATTGAAGTAAATACAGATGAATTACAGACAGCTAACAGCATTTAAGACTCAGTGGTTGCTGTTTCCCCAACAACACTAGAACTTTGCAAGTGTGAAATATTTATAAATATACATATATATATTCTCCGACGTGAAACTGCTTTCTCAACACTCAGTCAAAAGCAAGGCCCTGCAGAATGAGGGTCCATGGGTGCACAGAATGATATATGGCTCAGCTGATGTGAAGGTGTACAACATGGAACCGGTGGCCCAATTTCAATGTGCTAATTACATTTCTAATGCTAAGGCAAACACTTAATAACCCAGGTGCATTTCCCTGCGCTGTATTGATTGATGCTGTGGAAATGACACCCTTTACATCTTGCTGTGTCTGTGCATTGTTATTTCCTGGCAGTGCAGTGGCCCCAGCTGAGCTCTATCCTAATGTTCCTACTTGTTGCCTTTTATCACAGCAAATCTGACACTTACTCTGATAAAAGGATCTACATTTGTCACTTGCTGCAAATTTATGTATCAGCTCAGAGAGGGAAATCTATCTGTGTCAGCAGGTGTGTTTTATATTTAAAAATGACATTAGCAGTGTTCTCCAAACATGTAACATGCAATGCAGTAATAATTTGCTTCTGATCAGGTGATGGTGCTTGAATATCATATGTTTTTTTGTTTTTTTTCATCATATGTTCAGCATCTTGAAGGCCATGTGTGTCTTTTTTCAGTAATAAACAAAGGTGGGAAACTTCAGACCAAACCACAGTACATGTTTTTCTCCGCATTTGACCCAGATGGTTCTGGTTCCACTCTGCATTAATTCAAGTGCACCAAATAACTTTTTTATAACATATTGATGTCCTGTCCTCATTACCTATGTATGCTGCATCTCCTACACTTGACAATGACTGGTTTGAAAAGAGGCGACCGTGACGTAGTTGGGTCACCAAAGCTCTCTTCAAATTAGCAAAGTAGCTATCTAGGAAAATGAATTAACAAGTTGTTGCATCATGGCAACAATAATTACAATTGTTACAGCATTGTACCAGCAGTATCAACACCTTGCCCAATGTGGAGCCTAGTTTGGATTCGGATGAAAGTCCTCATCATGCGGAGGCTTTATCTTCATTGGCAGGAAGCAGGAGAAGATGACTGCACGCTCTGCTGTGAGTGCTGGCTCCGTGTCTGGAGAGACCAGTGAGGTGTCGTGTGTTCGCTAAAGTGTGTAGGCTAACCACCACAACCACCACCTTTTTTGGTAGGACCAAATTTCAGGTCTTTGGGGTAGCTTGGGTGGCTGTGGCTCAGGAGATGTAGTGGATAATCGCATGTCGAAATGTCCTCGTGCTGGGACACTGAACCCACGCTTTCCCCCAATCTGTGCACTGGGTGTGTGAATGTGTATGAATGAATAGATTTCAAGAACTGTGTGAATGTGTGTGTGAAAGGATGAATGTGACATACAGTGTAAAGCGCTTTTAGTAGTCCTAGACACTAGAAAAGTGCTGTATAAGGGCTAGTCTTTGTGTTGGTGGAACAGGATGGCAGTCAGGACCCCTCATGACATTGGACAGTGACATATGATGCCAGTGGGCAAGCTCAGCCTCTCCTCACGCCATTCATCAGTTCAATGACATCTTAAATTTTACACCCTCTGAACTGTCACAAAGTAAGCTCCATAGTTTCCCACTCACTTTGATAAATCAAAAGCATGGCCTAACCCTGCCCCACCACCAATGGAGTCAGTGACAGCCAGGGTAGCTGACAAAGGACAGGAGGCTAAATGACGACTGAGGAATTGCTGAAAACATGACTGTTCAACTCATTAATTCATGCTGATGACAGATTTAGAAAACATTTGGGTTGCTCTGACCTGTGTATCAATTTTCAGGTAACATTGCAACTATTTGGCGCAGGTGCTGTGAAATGCAACGTGTAGCTGAAGAGAAGAAAATCCCAGTCAGAAGAACTGTGTGAGGAAACAATGTCAATTCTGTCTCCATAAATTATGAAAGGATATATGGGTTATATGTGTTGTTTTCCCATTGTGAAATAGGCAGAATGACAAGTAGAGAAAAAATCCCCATATATTCCCATATAGTATAATTATGTGACAAATGACACATGATACAACTTTATAACATATATGAGACACCCATAATAAAATGTGTATATTAAAAATGTACATATTACAGGTATATACCATGTTTGTATGGTATGGCATACTGTGACCATGTGTTCTTGACAATATTTATTTAACCTTTATACACAAGCTTATTAATACAACATACAATAAATATTCATTATGTTTATTATATGCTTTTTGTTTTCATTTCTCATTGTAAATGTGTTTATCTTCTATTCTGAGACAGTGGTCTCACCTTTAAAACCCACTTCATATAATATCAGGATATACTGAAAGACTCCTCATAATAATGTATCTAATCTAATATAATATAATCTAATATAATAATGTGGGTGTGTTTTATTGTATGTTTCACACTATATAACTATATAATTATAAAGTAGTAAGCACATGTTCCTATACCATTTATATAGTAGTGTTAAGATTATGTTTTTATGCTTATATTCTGTCAGGCAGAGCTACTGCACAATTTGGGTCAGCAACTGAAATCTTCTGCTGGATGTTCTGTTATGACATCATATCTAATATCTGGTGTTATTAAACAACGTTTCACCGCAGATCAAAGGCACAGAGTGAATGGACTTTGTGAACATAGGGGACTCAATTTAAATGTGACAAAAAATAAACTTGTGTACATATTACAGCTTAGAATAATATTTTTTAAACAGCCATCCTGAATAAAGAATTAATAAATGTACAAAATACAGCAACAACATTAGTATAAAAACAACAACAGCGACAAAAAAACATCCACAATTTGAAAATGTCATCCCATGGTGTGTGAGAAAACTGCCTTATCTCAGGAATAATTTATGTTACAATTCATACAGGGAAACACACTCAACTCTGTTTACACAAGGTGTGTCAAAGCAAAACAAGATGTCTCTCTTTGTGGTTTAGATTTGAGTGAAGGTCTTTGAGGGCCATGTCTCACAAGACATTCATTTGCAGTAATGCTGTTTTTATGATATTTAGCAATCAAACAATTTTGTAGTGGCAAACGTTGATCTTACTTCCAAAGCCACTCAATTTTTTAGCAGTAGGCTGGTACAGCTGGCTCGACTCGTACAGTATGTTACTGTTTTGCATTCCTTAGGCTACTCACAAATCACTGGAGAGTCAGGACGTAGTTTTGTGAGTTTTATTTCTTGTTGTTGAATCCAGGTATATTTCCATCAATATACATCCAAGCTTCTCTTGGTTTTCACAACGGTCCTCAGATGACAATTCACTACTGTACATACATCCTGACAGTAACATCTTAAAGTAACAGTCAAAAACATTTTTTCTCTGCACCTATTTAGCACTCTGCTAATCTACATATTGACCTTTTTCAAAAGCCCTTCAGTCATTGCAGTGTACATGTGCAGCACCTACTTCAGGAGCTATGGAACATTTGACAGCTAAGCAAAAAAGGCATTAATGTCAACACAACAAATACAAGTATAAAACACAGTGTAATCTACAATAAATATCTCAACTATCTTTAACACAATATTGGCTCCTACAAATTTAAAGGGATTTGGGGCAGGATTTGTGAAAAATTAAACAAGCATTTTAAATTTCTTAATGCTAATGGGTGATAAAGAGTTCAAAACCTAAAAGAATGAGCCCACCCACGTATCTCTCCATTGCCTTGAACAGGCTGTGTGCTGCAAAATGCACTGCAATTCTGGGGCCGAATTTCCCCCGCAGTTCTGCGGACGAGACGTCAGATGATGCTGAATGCACATTCTCGACTCATTCTCAACTTGGATACCGGAAGAAGACAAGCAAGGTAGTAATGGACTCTGTGTGGTGGTGTGTCATTTGTTTACTGTAGCAAAGTCCACTGAAAAGTCCCACAAAGAGGAAAATAGAAGTTTTATCAGCGGCATCTCGTCAATCAAAATGCAATTACACACAACAGCTGTTGTGTCAGTATTGAGTCTTATTTCTTAATCCTGCCCCAAGTCCCTATAAATGATGCTGCAGGTGCACAGGCATAATAATCAGGTTTTGTTTCACTAAACTCTTAGCTCAGTTGTAATGCAGGGATATTGGAATTCAGTTAATATGTATAAATAATATATCTCAATAGAACTTAAGATAGCAGTCTACATTTGGTTTGTTAAAGTAAAACACAGAACTGAAATGAGAAATGAATTCTCTGCTCTCTAAAGGAAGTTCACACATCAGACTTTCAGAGATGATTTTCATGAAGCCTGTTCCTTCTCCCTTCTCCCTCCTCCTCAGAAATGCTTTATTGCTCTTGCTGTTGCTATCCAGCTATTTAAAGGATGGTATAAGTACACTTTTGTTCAAGATGAAATATGAATCAGGATAAAAGATAAATGACTGCTTTTCAGTGGCTGCCTACACTTAAAATCAGAAAAAAGTGGTGTTGGTGGTGTAGACATCTCCCCTGTGAACAGAATGACATGGATTTTCCATGTTCAAGGAAAGCTCACTAGAATACCTGACCTGGCCAGTAGTTTGCTGCTGCAGGCTAGCATAAGCTATTTGTTAGCTGTGAGGGTTAGAACTGACTAAAATCATAACCATGGCCTTGTTTCAATTTCTATATGAGGTGTTAAAAAATGCCTGATGCAAAAAAGGGACAGAGAGACATTATTCCCATAGCAGGTGATAAAACATTTTGGGCCAATGTGACCAATCAGTGACAGGAGTCCAGTTCAGGACTGTTTTCGTTCATCTGTATCACACTGTTTTTGCAAAACCTGATGTTACATGCTTCTCATAACCTGCTGCCACTGCCTGATCACTGCTGCTCACAACAGCATTTTCTCATCAAGTCTCTGTGGTGCATTAGCTGAAAAAGGTAGAGTGCTACGGTTGTAGATCATCCATAGTAAGGCTGACCAATTAATCTTATTTTCATCATCTTCATCGTCATATCAACATGCACAATTAACACATCGTAAAAGATTGAAATGTGATGAGAAAGTCCCTTGGATGTTGTGCCTGAAGTGTGTCCATTAAATTGGCATCGATCAGCATATTTGGACTGACACAGCTCCCAATCAACATTGTCCTGTTTAGTCGAATGTTTGGAGTTAGTTTACAGCAGCAAACTCTCCACTCTTCTTCTCTGTTTTTGGTGCAATTTTGTTGCAGTGTTACAGCACCACATACAGGCCTGGTGTATATACTACAGCATTTTGAGTGGTTTTCAGTGACTTCCTATCTATGCAGACATTTTTTGAAACAATGCCACTGTAGTTCAGTGCCCCTGTACATGATGAAGAAATGCAGCCTGAACCCGACCCGAGGCTCTGCCAACAAGGAGTGCATAAACTCAAGGAGCACAGAGGTGATCAATGGACCAGGAAATGCCAACGGAGACATGAAGCCAGTACCACATCTACACCCCCAGTTTGTGGTTTCATCTGTTCTGTTTGTGGATCACGGATTGGATTCTACAGCCACAACAAGACTCACAAATAGCAGAGGCAGGACTGTAATCATCGGACACAATGGACAACCAGGAGGACGTGATGTGATCCGAATCTATGTCAGACAAATGTTACGTTACGTTATGTTACTGTCAAAAAACCTTTTTGCTCTCAACGTAGCACTGCTGCTAATCCACTTTTGGACCCGAATACTACAGTCCAGTGAATGAACAGTGCCTCGTGCCTCAAACAACTGGAAGTTAGGCAGGAAGGCAACTATTATCAAGATGCCTATTCAAGCAGAAAGACACTGGAACTGAATGGTTAATATCCACACTTAAATATTTACTTATTCATCACAAGGTAATATTGTCATCACTGTAACCAGCAGTGACTGGACATTTTGCTGATATCATGCAGGCCTAATCCAGAGCATGGTCCCACTCCTCTGAATCACTGTTTTGTTTTGTTTTACTGGGGCAAATTATGATCCATGAGCAAATTTGAGATCATTTAGCTGAGCAGAGATTTGATGGTGGAATGAAAGATGCAGAAAACTAAATGTAAAGCAAATTCTTATATTGGTCACAATAATCTGAAGAGTAAAGTTAATCAGTTTCTACCAGGTCAAAAGAGACACAATACCCTCCTCTCTCGACAATAAATTGTCAACCATCAACATCATGTCTGACAGAGTGATGAAACCAAACTAAATAACAGCTCAGCCTGATTAACATGCATTGTGTATTCATGTTTAAAAAACTTATTTACAGGGGAGATAGAGGAAGGAAATAAGTTTTGGAGGCATGCACTTTACTGGAAACAACAACAACTTACCCTGCTGTGTTACAGCTGAATGTCTACTCCATTATGCCCCCCAACCCTCAACATATTTCTTGATCCCAGACCTATGGCCCATGCACAGTTTACAATGTCATTCAACAGAACATTCAAAGCAAAAAAGTTGGGAAATCCACTCAAAGAAAGTTCCTCTGAGCGGAAGACATTTTCTACAATCTCTCTTCGCTTCATATTAGCTCCAATTTTTGTCATAATGTGTAAACCTGAATACCACCTCTGCCATGACACACTGCAGGAACAGAAAGTTCACCAAAGGTTTTCTGCTTTTCTCATTTGCACAGTTCCTTCTGTAGCATTGCAACTAGCGCAACATACTGCCACCCAGAAAAGCTTTGTACATTAACACCAAAGCACAAACAATTCCACCAACACATAATAGTACTGAGAAAAGAATCAAGACTTGGACATTATGGAAATGATAACTGTCGCATTACAGGCCCCTGTGTCCTCCCCAATTACTGTAAGTCACTTTTATATCTCCTAATTAATTCTCCCATAAATTCTTTATGCATCTGCTCAAATCAAACCACTTCTGTTGGTGTCGCCTTGGCATATCACATATGCAAGGGAGGAGGAGAACTGGTTTAATACTTCACAATTTATGGAGCCTGCAAAATACACAGCAGCAAGATCCCATGGAGGGAAGTATAGGAAAGGTCTATGCAAATGAACAGTCAGAATTGTTCTGACTGAGAGCAAGACACTAAAGACTACAGAAAAGAACATTTTCATTCCCTCCCACTGTATCTGATCAGAAAAAAAGATATTTTTCTTCAAGACAGTTTCAGCAAAAGAGAACACTGTTCCTCACAACAGAGCAACATGTGAGCACTGAAGTACAGCTGAATCAAGCAGTCCATCAACTTGCTTACCTGATCATCAACCAACTAATGTATCATTTTCGCAGCAGTATGAATGAAAACAGCCTAAACATGAGTTAATGAGAACAATAGTTCAAGTAATGACTACATGACTTTCTGGTTTTGTTGAGCCATATTTACCGTTTTAATGCTGTTAATGTTCTTAACTTTATGTTTACTTCACTGGGAGTCAGTTTACTTTTTAACAAAGTAATGTTAATCAATTTGCATTGAACAGCGTTTTCCAGGTAACAGTTGTATTTCCACTGTAAGTTAGGGTTAGAAGCCAATCTAAGAAGTCTGATTTCAACATACACACCTTCATTTGAATACTCTTTCAGTCATCAATGATCTTTTCCACCTTTGTTTTAATCATTGTCATAATGACAGGCATGAGTAGTGGCAGTCATCTACTCTGATCGTTCACATTCCAGACATTTGAGAGATGGAGATTTAATATGGAATGACAGCACAGTGTCACACTATTAAACTGACACTGTACATTGACGTATCATAGGCCATTTGAGCGAATAATGCATAATTATTACCGCAGCACATCACAAAAGATTCATATGTGATGATGACCTTCCAGATGGTGGTATGTATTTATTCATGAATTAATATACAGGTTGTTTTCATATTTGCTTTTTTTTTTTTTTTTCATTTCAGGCATGTGGTCTAAAAATATTTCTGAAAGCTCACTGCACCATGAATTTAAGTTGGAATTAAATGTTTGTAATCACTTTTATCACAAATTAAGGATATCTGTGTGAGTATCAGTGTCACACACTAATGTGTGCTGGCAGTCAAACATACTGTGTGTGCTCTCAGATGACAGTGAGTCGTTCAGTTCACAGTTTGGTTCAGCTGACCAAGCACCATAACAGCATGTGCTTAGAAAAACCAGCCACCCGACAGGGCAGCCATGTTGGAGTTCCAAAAATCACACAATGCTTGTAATTTCAGCCTGCTGTGTAGCGCATAGCTCAACATGTGCATAAATCAGCACCTCACAATCTGTATATTATACAAAGTAGCTCTCTCCAACATCAGCCTTCAGGCAATCATTTCTCTCCACTTAGCAATAATTATGCTGTAAATTGCTAAACCCATATGCATGAAAAGGAGCCCTATTATCTCCATTGTGCTAGCAAGTGAACTGTCTGTATTGTCCTGATCATGTGTTTCAAATTAAAGTCCATTAAAAGTACCCAGGGAGGGCAGGCCGGCTGCAGCTCGACAGAGCGCAGTAGAGCTGTCGCAGCTCAGGACAAGGGAGCTAAGCACTAAAGATACCTGCCATCTGGAGAGTCATTGAGTTGAGAAATGCACTGCAGCAGCTGAGCAGCCTCTTTGGCTCAAGCTCAATTCCACCTTTCAGGCAGACAGACTGATAGATTTGTAGGAAGTTGTTTGGATTGTGAAAGGATTTGGAAACTGCCATTTGAAATCAGTGATTATTACACCAGTTTTTGAGACAGATTATTTGTTGAATTGTGTGTTTTTGTAATGCTATGACATACAGATGTGCTCTATAAATCATGTGCCCCATGCTCTTTTAAAGAAGATTGGATCAAAACCTTGTATATGGATGGGCAACATCATAAGCCATTTGTATTCTGTCTGGTGTCAGCTTTCAGCCCTTTATCTCCTTGGCTCCCCTGCTCCCTGTGCTCACATACAGCTGAATTCACAATAAAGCTGCTGTCAACTACATGTTGTTCTGTTTCTGTTGTCAGAAAGGATAACACACCTGAAATCTGACTGACAGCCCACTGCAACTAAATGCTGACCAGTAATCATTTCTCAGCCATTGCGCTGCTAAACTCCTGATTTTCTAACCATGACATTATCTCACAAAATAACAGCACACATATTGCAGCAGCATGTAGCTTTAGCTAATGGAACTAGATGTTAGATTTTCTGTCCAATCCTGTGACCAGCTCGGTATGCTCAGGCCGTGTTGGCCCAGGGTGCCAGGTCAGGTCAGGTCAGGCCAGTGTTGAGGCTCTGATAGACTTTAGCAGGGGAACTGGGAAACAGGCTGTTGTGTTACACAATAGAAGCCCCCTTGTTGTGCTTAAGATCATATCTGATCAGGCCACAGTCTTTGAAACAAATCCTAAATCCCCTTAATAATAAAGAAATGAGATAGCTTATTGGACCTTTTAGAGTGACTTTGAAAAGTTAGGGTTGTCATTCAAAATAAAAGAGTAATTATCCCTTAAATTGCCATCTACATCTGAATTGGCTTTAATGTCAATCAATACTTAGGAAACATCTTAATAACTAATGGGCTCATAGACAATCATTTGTGCACACAGTCACACACCACCTGAGACACTGATGCAGCAGGTCTGTGTGATGCAGCTGAGATGCGTCATGGCCAATAGAATCCTCTTCTCCTAAGATAGACAGATGAGACTGTAGACTTACACTTCAGCTGTAGACTCCTGCACCGTGAAGAACAACAAGCAGCTGCGAAGCTCTCTGTTGGCAGGTGTGCTAGTCCTTTTCAGTCCCACACACAGTCCTCTCACTTCCACTTGGTGCTCTGATTAACTTAAACTAACCCACACACAACACTTGACCCAAAAACCTCTGTGTAAATGAGGAAACATGCCTTGTGGAGTTGCCAAAACCATTTTATCAACATTCATTCTTCGTTCTGCTGACGATGTGCATCACTTTCTACTTCTTTCCCCCCCTCTGACCTTTGCTCCCGAAGTTAAGCCAATCACTCAAGGTGACACTAACTGACTATCTGTTGTTCATCTAATTAATCAACAGAATAAATCAATATATAATATATCCTTTGTTAGAGCCATTTTTGGGTTATGTGTGTATTTGTGTTTATTTATTGTTTAATACCTGGAGGCCACAGTAGGTGGCGCTCTGTAGTGTGGGGTGTAGAGAAGTGTTAAATACAACAGCAGGTAATTACTCAGCAGGTGTGCTGCTGACGGGGGAAGCACAGTTTTTTGACCGTCGTCATTGCCTTTTGTTTTATGCATTGTGGCAAATATGTAAGCCTTTTGTTGTTTTGCATACAAGTTCAGAGTCAATGTAATTGTACACATAGTTTGGCGAAGGTCGCTTATTGTCAAGAGCACAGGTTCATGAATAAATGTTGTTGATTGCATACGACTCTAGTGTTGGATTCATTCATTGGACCCGGAAAATGACGGATGCGTCAACTACTTACGTACCAGTACAGCAGCCCCTCAGTGGCTTAGATTCGTTTCGTTGTTTTGTTAAGAACAAGTCACTGCATCCTTATTTTTAGAGCTGAAACACTGTAATTATCTTTAAAGCCCCAAAGAACTTTTAACTGGATATTCAAAAGTCTCTGGTTTCTGCTGATGTCTCTGTGACCTACAACAGCAAAGGAGGCCATCGGTGGGACGATAAGCTATTTCTAAATAGTGTAACTCTTTACCTTCAAGAGGCAGTGGATGGGTCAGTCCAGATGTACGGCACTCAGACTGGAGGAGACGGTACATTTGATGAGGCTATAAATTAGCATTGAGTTGTTGCTACGCTAGCGAGCAAAAACCGAACTCAATTTCATTGTTATATTTTCGTCATGGCTGATATTGCGACAGGATCCGCAGGGGTCACCAAAATCAACACAAAATGAAAGTTCCCTGTTTTGGCCTTAATTAAAATACTTGCATTTTCATCTGTTAATTTGTATTATTGGGGCTAACACACAACTTATTTAAAAAAAGAATATGTCAGGTTTAAATCAGGTTTGGGCCCATTATCAGCTGGGTTTGGACAGCGTGCACAGGTTCAGGCTCGGTTGGATATGTAGCTCTTATCAAAATACAGTTTGCATATACCATAATTTTGCAGTTTTATTATTGTCTAAATCTAACTTTTGTTGAGTCACAGCAGTGCCATGCAGTAAAGGTATGGCACTTTCAGCTGAAACAATCAAGTTCAGTCTAAAGACAATGTCGCTGCTTGACTATAATGACATCGACAAAAATAGCTTCTTCACTAGCAAACTGATTTACCGTCCTAACAAACATTTACAATCAGTATATGTAATATATCAGTGCTTTAAATGATGGATCGTATTTAGCAGACAAAAAAGTGTCAGTTGAAGATTACAATGACAGAGAATAATCCTGAAAGCAATGCACTCAGGGATATAGAGTCACTGTATCCTATTAAATAAGGTTTGAATTAAAAGAGCTTTTATAAAGACTGTCCCTTCAATGCCAGAATCTGTAGCCATAGACAACAATATCGTCCATATTAGGAATGTTACAAAATGAAAAATGCAAATTCTTTTTTATAAGCTAATGCAAAAGGAAAAAAAGAATGAAAGAATGGGGGAAAAATAATCTTGAATAATGTATTCTCCCTCCTTCCCTGAATACTTTATTGAGTCTGATGTCCCCATTGCATTTCTGAAAACGTTTAGCCAGGATACGATTCAGCTAGAAATAATTAACAGCATAAATTTGCATTATTAGGGTGGATTAAGTCAAACAATGTTTGCATATTGAAGGACTGAAGGGACTGTGCAGCTCTATCAAAGAGGCAGTTATGCCAGTTCCTTTCTCATTTTAGGTAGGCTGCAGCCTTCCCATGGGAACACACAGTGGAGAATTATGCACGCACATTATTTTATTCTAATTTTTGTTTCGGCCTTCAACAAAAAAAGGATTTGAGCACTGATGTTGGTGCATGTTAGCAAGTGTGTGTGTCAGAGGACAGTGATGAAGGGCCATTACAGGCAGCAGCATAGTGTGTTTTAGTTTAGTCCACACAGCCTCTGCAGTCACAACCTCAGTAGCGAAAGTGGCGTTCCCATTTCCCAACCTGACTTTGCTGCCTACTAAAACCTGCTCCAGGACCCCGACTACCTCATACAGCTTATCCAGATATGCACATCTGTCAGGAAAAATGCTGTTGATCCTTTCATATTCCTGAGAAATTGGTAAGAAAAAAAATGTCAGGTTTTTAGTTTTTAGTGACCCCCAGTATCTCTAAAAACAGACTGGGAGGTAGAGCCTTCAGTTACTGGGCTCCTCTATTATGGAACCAGCTCTCTCCATGGGTCAGAGAGGCAGGCACTCTTTCTACATTTAAGTCCAGGCTTAAGACCTTCCTCTATGACAGAGCTTTTAGTTAGGGCTGGCTCAGGTAGTCCTGATCCATTTTATAGCTACGCTGCTACAGGCTTAAACTGCTGGGGGACACATCAGGTTACACAGAGCCCTATCCTACCCCCCAACCTTTTAGTCACCAAAACCTAAAATTATAGGTTGTTTGGTTAAAATGCAACTTTGCAGGGATGGTTTATGGTTTGATGTCATTAATTTAAGCAACACAATCCAGATATGGAAAAATGCTTGACAAATCCAGAGCAATCCAATCCAGTATTACTCAATGCTTTGATCTTAACTTCCACCCCAGTTATCCAGAGAAGAGAAAACCCTGCACAATCAAACACAAGTCTATTTCACTGCACTGCAGCAAATCATCCTCAACAATGTTTTTATTTCATAACTTTGCAGGCTGTTGTGGTTTTGTTCTAATAGACTCTGTTATACTCATACAGTATAGGTTGCTATTTTCATTAACTTGTAAGAAAAACATTCAAACCCTTTTTGCACACCACACAGGCAAGTAGACAGCCAACTTCTGTCCAACACACTTTTAGCCAAACCAATCTGCTCCATAATATGCATAATTTTAATAACCAGAATATGTTGCATATAAACTGCTCTGGCAAGTCTATATTGTGCTGTGCATGTTTGCACATCATGTCTGTGTGGTGTGGCTTCTTCCCAGCTATTTTGTAGCTGCAGCGGTTCTCTCCCAGCAATACTGTACTCTCACTATTTTTTTTTCAGGTTGTTTTTCTTTTTTTCTTTTCTTTTATTTATTTAGTTTTTTGTAAGTGATTGCAGTTTCAGCAAGACAGCTGTGGATTACACTGTAAAAAAAAAAAAAGTCTGTAAAAAATACAGTAAAAAATTGTAAATTTCAAAATTGTATATCACTGTAGTAAATATGCTGAATTCCTGTAAATAAAGAAACAGTATATAACTTAATTTTTTACGGGTAAACTGTATAAAAAACACAAGATTTTACTCTGATTCTTTTTTAGATTTGGAAAATTGATCACAAGATACCGTAAATTCAAAAGTCTGTAATTACCCTAAAATTTACAGTATCATTCAGTATAAATTACAGATTTTGCTGATGCGTACATTTAAATTTACAGTATAAAACCATTAGCCATTAAGCAAATACATACCGTAATTTCTACAGAGACGAGGTGTTTAAAATATGGTCTATATTGTTTATTTCAAAGAAAACCATATTTTTAAAATGATATATTGTGGGCTACTGTTACTTACTATGTTAATGTAGAATGAATCTATTAATGCAATAGAAAGCATATCTCATATCATATATAGATTGCCTTTTATATACCAAAAAAACACCATTCCAGAGTATGCGCTTCAACTGGGAGCAGCAGAGTCTGGTACTCTGAGTTTTTACTGTTGTGTTTTTGTATGTTTTTTGGATGCCACCCTGTTCCAGCTGGATGAGGAGGTGCTTTCGTGGTAGCTGTGCTGGTGGTGCAGAGGTTAAAGGCTTGGAAGTGGAGATGTACTGTAGGTCCTTTCTGCTGTCAGTCATCATGCAAAATATCAACTCTCGGCCCAACAAGAGTGATGAGGAGCTGGAGATATAGATGAAGACTCAGGAAGCAGACTTTTTTTCAAATCAAACAATACTTGTGTACATCCCACCAATGGCTACTGCTTAAGTTCTATGTGAAGTTCTCCATGAAGTCGTTGCTAGGATACAGACTAAACATGCTGAGGCACTTGACTTCAGTCATGTCTCCCTGATGGACTCACTGAGGATGTGGTGGAGAGATACAAGCTGGTGGAGGCCATTCTGAACAACTCAGGTCATCCTCTTCATAACACCTTGATGGACCAAGAGAAGAGCGGTGGTGGATGGCTCCTCTCTCTTCACTGCAGGACGGAGAAATATAGAAGATCCTTTGTACCTTCAGCCATCAGGCTTCTTCATTCTTCTGCAAATGGTTGATGAGTTGACAGACAAATGAATTTCCCTTTGGGGATTAATAAAGTAATTCGTATTCGTATCCTATATGACTGCACTGGCCTTATGTGAAAGGGGTTTTCACTCTAAAATAAAGCACATTTTGTCAGGCAAAAATGGAAATATAGTGTAAACATTCATTTAATCATTTAACCAGTAAGAGATTGTGATGCTTCCACCTCTACAATAATCCTACATGTGTTTCCTTCGTTTTAATACCAAGATTATTCATATAAGCCTTGTAGTTGCAGAAATATTTTTTAAATCAACTGCCCTCCTTGCATGTGCAGAGTCCGCTCACAAAACTTTCCTCTCCTCGCTGGCAACACTAATTTCCCCTGCGTGTGCATGGGTGGGGTTTTTTTTGTGGGCAGTTTTTGTCAATAAGGGGGTGGGCCTGGGGGCATGCCAATCACTATTGTATCCCCGATTATAACTGGTTGAGTGACTTTGCCAATTTGACAGCAAGGTACAGCAACACCACCAGGACAAATGGGACAAACCACACAGCTCTGAATGGTTCGTGCATGAAGTATAATTCAAATGCGTTGTTCACATCGTACCATGAAAATGCCATGTTTAGGGGTATTTCCGATTTCATTGACGTAAGACATGCAATGCAGTTCAGCGCACCAAAGTGCCCTATTGTTCCTTTATCCAACTTTTACAATGGACAAACGAAGTCAAGAGCCAGAACCAGCCTTCAAAGTCAAAGCTGTGCGTTTTGAAGCGTGTTGGCTACAGTGGTCAATTTAAGAAGAGCGAAATGAAATAAATAGACAAACTTGCAACAAATAGCCTAAATAATCAAGATGATTCAGGAATGATAGAAAGTGACATTACGGCTACTTTCCCACCACTGAGGATCCCAGAGATTTTCACAATAAGAGCACCTTGTTAGAGTCACACACTGAGATGCTGCCAACTTCATGATGCGAGTCCAACTGTGTGTTGTGGTGACTTCATCACTGCTGCACTCATGAGGTAAATCACACTTTATGATGTTGTTGACTTTATAGACCTCACTTCTCCAACCAGTGTTTAAATTGTTGTCAGTGTAGCTAATGGCAAGCTTCAGGAGATAACCAAGCTAAAAATGCTAATTGGTTTACACTGGTTAGCTGTTGTATGGTAACGTAATTCATTTGTTGTTATCGGCTGTTTTGCGCCTCATCTGAATATTTTCCTCATTCAAGTCTGTGAGAAATGTCTACATTTATGGTAGAAGTGACTTAAATGGACCCTAATCAGTCATGTGTATGTTACCAGCAATGTGTTGAGATGCACCTGTATGTGTGCATACAGACCACAAGGTAGTGTAAAATAAGTCAAAATAAAATATTAAATGCCATGTGGCAGATGTGGGTCCACCATGGGCTGATGCATGAACTCATCCTTTGACTGAACCGGGTGCATTTACTAATGAGCTCATCTTCCTGGCTGTAGAGGTGTGCTGATTAGAATCAGCTGGTTCAGTGACTGAACAGAATGAATACATGGCATGGAGATGACTTGTTGAAGCCACAATTCCCATCTCTGGTAACTACTGAGTAGAGTTCATCATTTATGAATACGAATACGAATATGAATGACTTTATTAATCCCCAAAGGGAAATTCATTTGTCTGTCAACTCATCAACCATTTGCAGAAGAATGAAGAAGCCTGATGGCTGAAGGTACAAAGGATCTTCTATATTTCTCCGTCCTGCAGTGAAGAGAGAGGAGCCGTTCACCACCGCTCTTCTCTTGGTCCATCAAGGTGTTATGAAGAGGATGATCTGAGTTGTTCAGAATGGCCTCCACCAGTGTGTATCTCTCCACCACATCCTCAGTGAGTCCATCAGGGAGACATGACTGAAGTCAAGTGCCCCAGGATGTTTAGTCTGTATCCTAGCAACGACTTCATGGAGACCTTCACATGGAACTTCAGCAGTAGCCATTGTTGGGATGCACACAAGTATTGTTTTGATTTGAAAAAATGTCTACTTCCTGAGTCTTCATCTATATCTCCAGCTCCTCATCACTCTTGTTGGGCCGAGAGTTGATATTTTGCATGATGACTGACAGCAGAAAGGACCTACAGTACATCTCCACTTCCAAGCCTTTAACCTCTGCACCACCAGCACAGCAACCACGAAAGCACCTCCTCATCCCATCTGGAACAGGGTGGCATCCTCCAGACTTGCTCCATTTTCAATGACAGAAGCTCCTCTCCTGAAGAATCTCCTCTCCCTACAGAAGTGTCCATCAGTAGTTGACAAAATATGACAAAAACATACAAAAACACAACAAAAATAGAGCAAAGGTTGAGTAAAAACTTAGAGCTACCAGACTTTGCTGCTCCCAGCTGAAGCGCATGTTCTGGGCACTTTGATCATCATATTTGCACTGACACTATTCCATCATTAAATTGATTTATAATGTATAATGTTATTGCCCTAGTAGAGTACTTTGCTCCCAGAGAGCAGGTCTGTTAGTGGTTCCCAGTGTCTGTACAACCAGACTGGGAGGTAGAGCCTTCAGCTGCCAGGCTCCTAGTGTGGAACCAGTTCTCTCCTTGGGTCAGAGGCAGACACCTTCCTCTATGACAGAGCTTTTAATTGGGGCTGCAAAGTCAACAGCAGTGAAACAAACACTGATGATGGCTTACTACTGAAGTGTGTTTCTGCTTTTCACCCTGATGTTATAGAGGTGACCTGCAGAACTATATTCTGAAATGTTGATTCTATGTACAGCTCATTGGAGTAAAACCAAAAACAGAAGGCTGGTTTTATCTCTGTGTAGTCATCATGCTCAAACACTGTATCAGTCTAACTCTTGCTTTGTTTCTGTTTTGTGGCTGCAGAGGCAACTGTGCTGAGTCCACAGTGAAGACTTGGGGGGTATTCCATCAAGCTCGCTTAGCTCAAAGTCTGGCCTAAATGGCCTAGTCTCGCTTATTTTAGTGAGAGTTCAGTTCCATCAGCATGGCTAAAATAAGCTCCACCTTGGTAACCATGGAGACTATGGTTCTGGCTAAGACTGATACTTCGAGCTAAACTCCGATTTCCGTTCCATCAACGTGGTTAACATGAATGCCAGCCTTGTAACCATGGTGACTTATGCTGCCAGGCAATCCTGGTCTGGAGCAGGATTAAGGTGAGGATTAACTTCATTTATGTTCAAAAAATGTCCAAAAGACAGTTCTGCTGGTGGCTTTACACATTCACTGACATGTGATGATAAAATGATACGATATAAAATAATGTAATTCATTAAAAAACATTAACTAGTAAAAAATAAAATAAGATTGTGTACACAAATAAAGATAAAATTAAACTAATTAAAAAACAGTAAAATGAAATTGAGGCATTTAAATCTATTCTATCTACTATTCACCATCACCTCATCTCCTTGAATGGATGGATTTGGTAAATATGATTTCCTACAGTCACTTGTGTGATAAATGTGATGAATTATATGCAATAGTTGATAAATGTGATGAATATCACTTGTTAAAATAAATGTGTACATTTTGTGAATTTATTTAGGTCTATTGGACTAAATGAATTAAATGTTAATAGGGGTCATTATCTGCATTCACTTTTTACCTTTGATGAGGGTTTTAAAGTAAGAGTGAGTGGAAGAGGCAGAAAAGAACCTTGGGGGGATTTGGACTCACACTCACTGCGGCGAGTACGAAAACTCTTTACAGCAGTTCTACCCAGTGAGCTATAAGACATGCCTTGCTCAGGGATTCATATGATGTGGAACTTTGTGTCACTCGTGCATTGAGCCTATCAGTCATATTGTCCCAGATAAAGTAGCTCATTTTTTCATGTTTATTTATGGACTATCCGTCATATGGACATGCTGCTTTGAGAGTACACTGGATAAGCTGGATTGGTTCGATCTGTTTTTCAGAGATTGGTAAATGCAAAAAACAGTTTCTTCAGGTTTACTGATAATAGCCTGTACAATGGGCTTTATTTGTTATTTAGTTTATAATCACTATAGGGTTTTAGGCTGTTGCTAACGGTAACATCTGTGCCAACCAACTGTAATTCCTCATGTGTTGTACTGCACTTTTTACAGTGAAATTCTGTCAACTGCAGCTGCCAATAGGCCTATATCCAACCTTCCCTACATCTCTAAGATCCTTGAGAAGGTTGCCCTAGTGCAGCTTCATGAACATCTGCATAGTAACGAGCTCTTTGAAGCTTTCCAATCTGGATTTAGGGAACACCATAGCACTGAAACAGCACTCGTCAAAGTTTCCAACAATCTTCTTATAGCTTCCGACAGAGGTCTTGTCTCTGTACTTGTACTTCTGGACCTCAGTGCTGCATTCGATACCATCGATCACAGCATCTTGCTGCATAGACTAGAACACGAAATTGGGATTAAAGGATCTGCTCTAAAATGGTTTGCCTCATACTTATCTGACCGATTTCAATTTGTTAATGTTAATAATGACCATTCGAAGTACAGCAGAGTTATGTATGGTGTGCCGCAGGGCTCAGTTTTAGGGCCAGTTCTCTTCACTCTTTACATGCTTCCATTAGGGGATATAATCCGTAAGCACTCCATCAATTTCCACTGTTACGCTGATGATACTCAGCTCTACCTATCAATAGAGCCAGATGATAGAAGCCGCCTTATCAATCTGCAAGATTGCTTGAAAGACATCAAATCCTGGATGTCTTCTAACTTCCTACTACTGAACTCTGACAAAACAGAGGTTATTGTGATTGGACCTAATCATCTCAGGGACACATTCTCCAATCAGATTGCTACTCTGGATGGCATCACCCTGAACTCCAGTCCAACAGCGAGGACCTTGGAGTCATTTTTGACCAGGATCTTTCCTTCAGTTCTCACATAAAGCATGTGACTAGGACTGCCTTCTTTCACCTGCGCAGTATAGCTAAGATCAGGAATATCCCCTCTCAGAGTGATGCTGAGAAACTGGTCCACGCATTTATTACTTCTAGGCTAGACTACTGTAACTCCCTCTTGTCAGGATGTCCAAAACCTCTCTGAAGAGTCTCCAGCTGGTCCAGAATGCTGCAGCGAGGGTACTGACAAGAGTTAGTAAGAGAGAGCACATCTCTCCCATTCTAGCTTCTCTCCATTGGCTTCCTGTAGGATATAGAATAGACTTCAAGATCCTTCTACTTACTTACAAGGCTCTTAATGACAAAGCTCCAACTTATCTGAAAGACCTCATTATCCCATACTGTCCTACCAGAGCACTTCGCTCCTAGAATGCAGGTCTGTTAGTGACCCCCAGTATCTCTAAAAACAGACTGGGAGGTAGAGCCTTCAGTTACCGGGCTCCTCTATTATGGAACCAGCTCTCAGAGGATGTTGTCATAATGCTGTGTAAAGCCCTTTGAGACAAACTGTTTGTAAAAACGGGCTATACACATAAAATTGCCAAAAATTGCCATTGCCAATAAAATACTGTAATATATCATACAGATTGTGCTGTGTTTGTTCCTGAGATAAACTTAAGACTTTTACTTCTACAGAAAATTGTTGGCATCAGGTTTATGTTATAACTACTATTTTTAATAGTAAAATATCATAAACAAATAACGGTTCTGTACTGCAAAATTTTCAGTTGCTAAATCAGGATACCATAATGTCCTCTACATTGTCACTGTAATTTTTACAGTGAAATTCTGGCAACCACAAGTTGCCAGTAATTTGCTGTGAATTTGAACTAGATACAGGGAAATACTATATAATACAGTTTTTGCTATGTTTATCACTGAAAAAGACTGTTCCTTTGACAGGAAATTACCATAAAAAGGTTTATGTTGTAACTGTTATTATTGCAGCAAACTACCGTAAATAAATAACAGTTGTGGACTGCAAAATTTACTGTTGCCAAAATGGCATACCGTAATGTCCTCTACATTGTCACTGTAATTTTTACAGTGAATTTCTGGCAACCACAGCTACCAATATTATACAGTAAATTATATGGATCTTTTTATTTTTTTATTATCATCATTTTTTTTAGTGTATATCATTGTTAAAAAACAAACAAACAGACAAAAAACAGTTTCATATACTATACAGTTCTTCTTACAGTGTGGAAGAAAGGTGCTCTATAGAGCACATTGCTCAAGAAACCTATTGAGCCTTGAACTTACATAGATCATGTTATCATGTTTGTCACATATATTAACAGATGTGCACTGATCCTGCCAAGGTGATGGCTGTCCAACAAAAACCTCCTTGCAGACCCCATGCAGTATCAACAACATTATCTCAACTAAAAATGACTCTGTCAACTTTACTCAGTCATCACCATTTGTCAAGTGGAAGAGTAATTCAGCTCATCTCCATTACACATAAGACAACAATATGGCATGGGGGCATCATTAGGTGCAGGAGGGGAAAAAGTGATGAAGAATTCACTGAAATGAGATTGGGTTTAAACAAGTGCTGCCCCTGTCCTGGGGGCCTTACATGGATGCTCTTTGAGTAGATAGGTGGAGGCTGCATAATGATGTGACACTTAGTTTCCTTACTGTTAAGATTTATGGGCTCCAAGGTCTGTTACGATCATTAGAGGGTTGTGGAAGGGAAAGGGAAATGGAGTTGAGACTATATGGGCTTGGGAGGAGGTGGAAATTGCACAGAGGTTTTTTTTCTGGTAACACAGCACATTTGAACCATAAATCTTTGATCCTTTCCTCCCTATTTGTGCAATGGCATTTCATAATGGAAGGCTCCCTATAATTTCACACTCCAATTAGTAAATTACTAATGTTGTCCTAAAATATAGTCCTGGGTTGGTAATAAGACGAAGTGGCCATACTGCACCCTGGATGAATCTGGTTAAATAAATAAAACATGTATGACAAAAAGTTAATAAAAAGGAGTGTCTTTTATTTGATCGTGTTCAAGGCCTGTCTTTCAAAGAACACTGGAACACTGGAAAAATAGAGCAGAAGAAGGCATTGGGAGAAAAAAAAATACATGTCGATACATAGTTACAATACATGTTGAATAATTCAACGTAAGCCAACAGAAACATTTGCCTTTTTGTTGTCCTTAGTGCAAAGAACTGATATTGTTGTCCTGAGTGTTGACCATTTTCTTACACCAGTATCACAGCACAGGAATTTGAGCATGTATAACCAGGTCAGTAATGGTGCATATACAGTACATTAGTATACAGCATGTATCCACCTCTGGGCTGTTAGTAGTCCCATCTGTGCATATTTGGTGTCCCCCCCTAAAACAGCATCAGGCATGAGCAGACGTGCTATTTGGATGACAAGCTCAAGAAATTGTGTACACATGCACACAAATAATTATAAATCATTTTCGCTGGTTGATAGTTGGTTGCAGTGTTTTAGGGCAACACTAACAGCAATCCACTGTCCAACACTTCAATCTCAATCACAACAAATAAACTATTTTTATTGCTTTTATTTCAGGAAGCAAGGGAAGAACTAAACATGAGACATGCTGAGCAGAGAGAGTGGGGAGGGGAGCAGGAAGGAGTCATCACTGATAAGCTAAAGAAGGAGGCAGGTCAGAATAACATGATGATACACTATGCTTACTACAGTTCACCAATAAAATTACTGTTGTGAAAAAAGGGTGTCCACTAAAACATTAAAGGACTTTTACTTTGAAACTATGACAGCAAATGTTTTGTTTGCATTGAGTCACATTACAACAACAGACAGGAGCAACTGAAAATGTTTCTTTGTGCTAAAATATCACAACAACAAAGTCTGCACATCAAACAGAGGAACTGATATAAGTATTTGTCATGTGCTCGTGTTAGAGACAAAACAGTGACATGTCTGTCCAAGCTACTATCAGGATTTCAGTGTGTGAATGCAACGGCCCACATACAAGGCTTGGAGCCAGTTGTTCTTAAATAATGAGCAGATAACACAGAAACTGATCTTGAGCTGAGTTTGTTTTGCATGTGTTTATTACTTACACTGTTCAGAAAAAAAAACACCCCACCTGAGCTGTGAAGTAAAAAAAATATGTGTTCCTGAAGCCTCCAGTGATGCTAAGAATGGAATCAAGGTACAGGCACTTATTTTTATCAGTTTTACCTGACTTCTGTCATGCAGAGCCAGAGTGACAAGAGCTTTCTAGTCATAGTTTGGTAAATGATGTCTGGTGCCCCCTTGCTGCACTTGGTTTTCAAACACTGACAGGCTCACTTGTGGGATGCTGCTGACTGAAATAAATGTCATAATTGCCTGTAGCCCAAAAACACACACTTTGACTCCTTACAGCGAGTCAATAGCATAGAGAAGACCCTGCATCCATCCTGCTGCCATCCTCCACAAAGACAAGATGGAGGATGAATGATAAAAAAATTGTCACATCACCCCCCTACAGGACAGAAATATGTAAAGCATGATAAAAAGGAACGGGTTTGATCCTGGAAAGCGATTTTAACCTAGTGTGTCAGCTTGGCTCAGCTGCAGTATCAGTGGGGCTGACAATGAGGGAATACTCTGCAGGCCTGTTTCAAAACTGATGAACAAGCCAACCAACAGATCTACTGGTATCTACTTATCAGTTTCCACACCAACATATGATGTCAGCGAGGCCTCTATAACCAATAGAAATGCTAGAAAGTAGAATTCAAGCATGATCCATCTTCATTCGCTGTCATTTATTGGTTCAGTTCCTTTGTACCACAATTTCCGAATAAAATTTCCTCATGATGAAATGATTTGATTTATTTATTATCAACCACATATCAGAACCTGTGACTTCTCCGTTCAATGGACCTCCAAGAACACATTGCCACAACAACTGAGTGTGAATAATAAAACTTGTCACCTAAACCACAACTACAGAGTAAAAGCAATATCTAATAGTTATAAAAGATTAAGAAATGATATATTGAATTACCTGATCAGTTGGTGAGAATATATTATGGATATTTACAATAGGCTGTGCAAATAATAATTACTACAACGACAACAGAAGGGCTTTGCTGAGTGAATATTATGTAATGTTTGATCAACCTCATAGATCAGGCCAGTCTATACTATGAGCTGCTGGAGACCTGTGGAGGGAGTAGAGGTTGCCATGGTAACACAAGATGCAGGAGTCCTGGAGTCCATGTTCTGTTGGCATGTTGCTGCTGTTGCCCCCCCAATTGTATGTGTAGCCCTCACTATGAACTTCTTTAATGATTGGTGGCTGATGCCAGACCTTATATGACTTTCCATCTGTTCCTAAGTTGCCACTTTCCTCTCTAGATCACACACTCATAGACCTGTGGACAACATCCCTCACCCACAACCTGTTTTCTCTGTTCACAGCTCCTGACAATTATGTGTGGCTTCAATAAAAAAGCTAAAACTGGCTCCAGCAAAGATTGGCTCCCACAGCTCAAAGCAAGTAGTGGTCATGTAAGTGACATGTAAAGGTTACCACGGATGTTGAAATATCCACGGCTCCTCCTTCAGCCAATCAATTCTACAAACATTCAGAGGACACTGAGATTTTATTCTGAGAGTACAACTGACTGGGTATACTCACATCATCTTTGAATCAAATGAAGAAACCCACTGCTGAATACTCAAGAGGGTACTGAACCACCATTACAATGAACGTTATCCTTTTGAAAGACTATGTTATAGTGCAAAGTCAGGGATAAGTTTAATATGTATCTTCAGCATGGCCGGGATCATCTCTTTTGGTGGGGTTGATCTAAATAACAATTGGTTGAACTTGGTAGAGGGGACGGTGGCTCCAAAGCCACTTCATGTTTCGTCAAAAGCTCTTTTTTTTTTTTTTTTTTATTATTTTTGTTTTTACATCATTTACACCTTCTCTGTACCAAGGAGTACAACACTTAAAGTGCTACCCAGGAAACAATAAACATGTCCATTATTACCCAGATGTTATATGATTACTGTGTTGATGTTCCTTTTTACTGTGTATTTGGGTGTGATCATTCAGAACAGCCATGAGCACTTATCTGTGTTGGACAACATGTCATCCCAAATAATGGTTAAATGAGCAAGTATTGTTTTCAGTGACTATAAGGAAGAGGTTGGGAGGGTGGGCAAAACATTTTTTTGTTCCATTTCTAAGCAGCCAGCCCTCACTCATTTCAACCACATTAGATGAGAGGTTTCTGCTGTTCCATGGCAGCTAAGCAAATTGTCTGTTGATGAAAACTCTGTGATAGATGAAAGTCAAAGTAAAAAGGCAGTACATGGACCTTGAGCTGAAATGATCTGCTCCGAGGGTCACAACTGTCACATTCTGTCACATACTGCAGATAATGGCCCAATGTTGAATCAATAATTACTTATTAGTAGCAAAACTTCCTTTACAAAACAGCAAAAACAATTGTCATGCCATGACATCTGGCAATGTTTGTGCCTCTAAGATCAAAAGGCCCTTGTGTATTTGCCACTTTACCTGTTTGGTAACCAAGTCACGTGCGGCAGCTAGATACAGCTCTTACAAAAATACATATCTGATATGAACTTCATATGAATGAAAGAATAAATTAAAGCTACTTCGCATCAATGGTCAGGGCCAGGCATTTTTGGACAAATTTAGGCAATTCTGATTAACAAGAGACAGAAGAAGACAACAAGAACATCAGCATTACCATTCTGCATTAGCTGAGGCTTGAACTCACAATGTCTGACACTAAGAACCATCACCTAACTCATGGAGCTAAATGGCTAGAGGTGAGACCTGTGTTGTGTCCAAAATCACTACTCACTATATACTGGACTACAGTATATAGTGACTACACCCTTTTGTATTGCTGTCTGAATGTGTTGTTAGAATATACCCTATATAGTGGACTCATAGAATCCCACAATGCAGTGTAAAAAGTAGTGTACAACTGATGGTCACAATATGTGTGCGTGTGTGTATGGTCGCAATATATCTCATAATGCATTGATCACAGTCGTCATTGATTTGGAACATTTTAATTATGTGATATATGTGATGAATAACGTAATTAACTGTGTGGTGGAGTAGAGTCCGAAAGTGTGTGGCCCCCGCCCCTGCCCATGAGGACTATTTACATGTGTTTGCAGCTGTGCAAATCTGGCTTGGCACTGGACCTTTGTGTAAAGTTTGGTGATTTTTCTTGCATAGGATTTCCTAAGAAGAAAATAAGAATACTGGCAAAAAAGGGTCCCAGCAGCTTAGGCTGCTTAGGCCCCTAATGAATAAATAAATAAGTAGGCAGGTACATAGGTAAGTAATCGCATAAAACCAGCAAATAATTTTGTTCCCATGGAATTGCTTAGTTAGATTTCAAGACTGAAATCCTTTACATGAACTGGGGCTACCAAGTAACAAGAGAAGTTTCTTCATCTCCTCACCATCAGCTTGGCAGCACACCTCCATCTGCTGTTTTGACAATGGAGTGACAATACATATCTGCGAACGGCTCACTCCATCTGTTCTGCCTGCCTGTCTTTGCCATGTAGCTGTCATTGCTTCACTGTATCCATAATCTCCCTTTGATTTCAGAGTTGCTTTCACTGTTTCATCATGCCAAAGCAACAAAAGTACAATCACACATTTCCTGATGAATCAAACCATGCTTGACCTGCTGTCATCTCACTCTATTTCAAGTTCATATTGTTAAGTTTTAACATGTGCCTACTCACTTGCACAGACACACCTCCCACACAGCTACTGTTACTACTTGATAGTGGTTGACACATTTTCCCAAACAAATCAGCCAATAGTTTTTATTTCTAATGAAAAAGCTGGAGAGTAGGAGTGCTGCCTAGAATTAAAGACTTTGTTGCAAAGATGGTGCTCTTTGGTTCATGGCCAGATCAGCAACAAAAACAAAGAAAGTACCAAGGCACTCATCTTGAGGAAAAAATTAAAATGCCATTATTATGATGATTTTGATGGAAAGGCTACAGAGACAGAAGTTCGATTTATCCAGAGAGGCTACAATAGGAGAGTTGTCCAAACTGCCAAAAACAAAACAAGAAATCTTGAGCGACAGGCCCTTTTACAAAGTGGGAGTTCAGAGTGCAGTGTTCAGAAAGGGTTTTTTTCTACAAGACTTAGAACAGAAGCAAATCACATTAAAAATATTATTAGAAAAAAATTGAGTTTACTACAATGTGGAGATTCATTCAAAACGGTGGTGCCGCAAAATCACACCATCATCACAAAAACTCAAACTCTGGACAAAGTTTAATTACAAAGCTTTTAAAATGAGCCTTTAAAAAAAAAAAAAAAAAAACTATTTTATTTTCAGTTTTATATATGCAATGTATACAAACCTGTCTATATACCAACAGTATACAGACATAAACGTATAAGAGAAGAAGCCCCCCCCCCCCCCCCCCCCCCCCCCCAAAAAAAAAAGCAGTCAGTGTGTAAAATCCATACAAACAACTAACTTAATTACTTGGTATAAGAGATGTCCCGATATGGTCTAAATATAGCTGCCAAATTTTCAAAAAGGTGTTATACCAGTTTCTGAGACAATATGTGATTTTTTCCAGGGGGATGCAACTATTCATCTCAAAAGACCACCTGTCAATAAGAAGAGGGGAATCATGACACCGCAATGCACTTCTTGGCCACACATAGAGCAACTTCCATGAATTTGAGCTGTGCATTGTTTAGAGAACCGCAAATACTTGTTAAATTAGACACAGTTCAGGGTCCAATGGAACATTAACTCCTGTGATCCTGGCTAAAGTGGAGCAGATACCATGCCAGAAAGGCTTCACTTTAGTACACAGCCAGGTACAGTGCGAAATGGAACCAACATCAGTATCACATCTGAAGCACATTTCTGACAGGTCAGATTTGAATCAATGTAATTTTTCTTGGGTAAGTTTCAATTAATATAGAACGTTATAGTTGATCAATCTATACCGGGCATTGATAGTAGTTGACAAGCTGTTTTGACAAGCAACTGTGGACAGATTTATGTCATGAATGAAATGGGAGTCAGATCTTAATGTTACAATTGATATCTGACTCCCATTTCATTCTAGACTTATGCAAACAGGCGGTGCATTTTAGCAGAGGTGGGTAGTAACGCACTGCATTTACTCTGCTACATTTACTTGAGAAACCTTTTGGATTAATTGTATTTGTAAGAGTAGTTTTAATGCAGCATACATTTTACTTTTACTTGAGTATATTTGAGAAGAATAAGCGGTACTACCAGTACATTCCGCTCGCTACTCACTATGTATTTTCATCTATTGCACGATCTGACGAAGATACTTCCAACAGAGGCTCTGTCACATGACTGCGTTTCACCAATCAACTATAGCTACTAGTGACGTTTAACCCCATTCACCAATCAGACAGAGCCAGGCAGTCACATGACCGCACACACCGCGGTAAACAGAGGTGGCCAATCCGACTCAAATTTGAGGAAACACACTGCAGCGAGTAGCAGATGTGTTGTGGCTGTGAATAGGCTGCTGACGTCAGCCCTGGTGTGTGAGGGATGATGCCCGACGAGGTGTCGACTGATCAGGAATGAATGGTTGATGTGGAGGCGTGAACTGTCCGACACGAAGCGTGACACACACACACACACACATACAGTTTATGGAAAGTTCATAGATCTCTGCATGCAAGTATATGTAAGTTATTGTGGCTGAATTAGCCTTAATTGATGTATTTCATTTATTGTCTTGTTTCGTGGTGTTCTTTGGCAAGATCTGAATTTGTTCATTGCTTTTTAATTTTTGTGTGTATTTGATTGATTGACAAATAAATCACTTACACGTACTTGAGTAGTTTTTTCACCAGGTACTTTCTTACTCTTACTCAAGTAAATATTTGCATGGCCACTTTTTACTTTTACTTGAGTAATATTCTTCTAAAGTAACAATACTCTTACTTGAGTACAATTTTTGGCAACTCTACCCACCTCTGCATTTTAGAAATGAATTGATGTGTGTTCCCCTCATGAAGAAATCTCTCAACATCATTCATGACAGGCAGAGTCATTTCCAGACCCAGATCAGGTCTCAGGAAGGATCTTAGTTGGAGATAAAAGAAAAAGGTTTGACTGGACAAGTTATATTCCCTCTTCAGGTGGTCAAATGTCATGAAAAGTCCCCTGTCGAAGCAATCCTCCAAGTGCTGAATTCCTTGATGATGCCATGTGTCCAGAATCTTATTGTCAAGAGTCATGGGTATAAGTTCATTTTGTTTTAAAGGTGTTTTAGGTGACACCCCAGCTTCAATCCAAGACTTTTGTGAACCTCATACCAAACTTTAATCAGATGCCTCAGTATAGGGTTATCTGTCCTGTTGTTAACAGTTCCAGAATTATGCTTATAAATGAAGTCACTGTGGATCTTTTCTTTCAGGGGGTGCAGTCCAGTGTGTGTCCAAGAAGGGGCCTCACTGCCCTCGAAAAGGGATGAGATGAACCTCATTTGAGCTGCCAAGTAGTAGTTCTTGAAACTGGGTAGTCGAAGTCCCCCTGAACCATAGTCCCACGTTAGCTTTACCATGGATATCTGGGGTGCTTTACAATTCCATATGAATTGTCTGACATATCTATTGAGAGTTTTAAAAAAAGGACTGCGGTAATGGAATGGGCAGGGATTGAAACACATATTGCAATCTTGGTTGTATTGCATTCATTTTAATACAATTAACTCTGCCAATCAAAGTGAGAGGCAAACGCAACCACCACGTAAGTCCTCTTCAATCTTACTGAGCAGTGGGAGGTAATTCAATTTGTACAGCTTTTTGAGGTTGCTGTCTACAAGTATCCCAAGGTATTTTATACCATCCGTAGGCCATCTAAATGGACTCGTGTGCTGGAGTATGGAGTGATTCAAGTTTGTCAATGGAATAATTTCACTTTTTTCCAAATTCACTATGTAACCTGAAATACTACCGTATATATTTATATTTAATACAGTTTGTAATTTGGTAAGAGAGTTACCAGGATCTTTTAAGTACAAAATAATGTCATCTGCCAGAAGATTAATTTTATGAACTGTCTGGTCCACCAGAAAGCCCTTTATGTCAGGATCTTTCCTAATTGTTTCAGCTAAAGGCTCAACTGCCAAGACAAAAAGTGCTGGAGACAAAGGACATCCCTGTTGACTTGATCTGCCTAAAGAGAATGTAGATGAAATCTGTCCATTGGTGCTGATTTTCCCCCTGGGGTTTATGGTAGAGAGTTTGAACTCAATTAATAACAATGGGCCGAACCCAAACTTGGCCAGCACTTTAAATAAATATGGCCATTCTAACCTATCAAAGGCTTTCTCAGCAGCTAAAGCCACAGATATAGTGGGTTCTGTTTTTTTATATGAATAATATTAAAGAGCCTGCATAGGTTATTAGCTGAGGAGCACTTTGAAATAAAGCCACATTGGTCTGGATTTATTAATTGTGGCAGGTATTGGGCCTTGGAAATCAATTTATAATCTGTTTTTAACAATGAGACTGGCTGATATGAAGAGCATTTCAATGGATCTCTATTTTATATATATATATATAAATCACAGTAATTATGGCTGTAGAGAATGATTCAGGAAGTGTTCCTGTCTTAGAGGCTAAGTTGATGACGCCCATGAGAAGTGGGAGGAGTAAATCCTTAAATTCCCTGTAAAATTCTGGAGAAAACCCATCTTCTCCTGGTGATTTTTTTGCTTGTAATGACCCCAGAGGTTTTTCAATTTCTTTTTGTGTAAAGGGCCGATCAAGACTATCTTGGTCTTCCTGGCCGAGCTTGGGCAGTTCAATCATGGACAAAAATTCATCGGTGTTACTCACATTTTCTGGTGGTTCTGGTGTGTATAAATGTGTGTAGAACTGTTTGAATGCGCCATTCATTTCTGTTGGGTTATATGATACAACACCTGTTTCAGTTTGAATTGAATTACTCGTCCTAGAACTTTCTTCTTTTCTTAGCTGCCAAGACAGCATTTTGTGCACCTTCTCTCCCAGTTCATAGCATCTTTTTTTACTTCTCATAATGTTTTTTTTCACTGTTATAAGTATGAAATGTATTATATCTATATCTTTTTATTTACTAATAACCGGTGTACTTCTTTAGACTCTGATTTTTGAAACTCCTTTTCCAGTTTCAAAATGTCTGCTTCCAGTTCTTCTATTTCTGCCATGTATTTCTTTTTGATACCTTTGGTATAAGAGATTATTTATCCCCTTAAAAAGGCTTTAAGTGTGTCCCATAATATAAAACTATTGGGAGAAGAAGCATGATTTGTCTCACTGAATAGCCCAATCTGATCTCTTATGAATTTGCAGAAATCTGTTTTTTTGAAGGAGAGTAGGGTTCAGGTCATATTAGTAGCTTTTTTGGGCATATAAATGGACAGGGTCAAAGGTGAGTGATCTGATCTGTTCTAGATAAATACTCAGATTCTACAGCTGTGTCGACAACAGGAAAAGATCAATCCGAGTAAAAGAGTTATGGCAACCAGAATAAAAGGAATAATCTCAGATTTGTGGGTGCATTTGTCCCCGTTTAATTCCTTCATGAAATCAATGGTGATCTTGGCTGCTTTAGATTTGGATACTGATAGAGCTGACTTATCCAGAAGAGGATCCAGGCAGAAATTCAAATCACCCCCTATAAGGATGTTTTTCCATCCTCCTGACACCATCAGGAGAATATCTTGAACAAATGATCATCAATCATCAATCAATGCTCATCTTCATAATTAGGTGCATAAAAATGTAAGAGAGTCCAGGGTTCTGAGAAAATCTGACAATTCACTAAAACATATCTCTCCAATGTATCAACAATGGTTTCTCTAACTCTAAAGCCAGGGGAGTGGCTGTCTTGATAAATAAGAACACCCCGTAACAGTTGAAGGATGATGATATTACATGCCCCATCGAATCCCTCTTCAGTTTTCTATGCTCCAGGGGTGTCAGATGGGTTTCCTGTATAAAAGCAATGTCTATTTTAAGTTTTTTTTCCAAATGCATCAGGACTCACTTCCGTTTTACACATCCGTTTAACCCATTCACACTATAGCTCACAAATTTCACTACTAAATGTTTTTACAGAAATATTGCCCCTTCCTTAAGACAAATGTGTCCCATACATCCAAGCAGTATAAAGTAAAGCACTGACCGAGTGAGAAAAAACAAAACATAACTTGAAGACAAAAAGGAGAACAACATCACCCTCCCCCCAAAGTGCCTGCCCGAACCTGGCGCAAAGCATCCCGTTTTCATCTCAAAAGGAGCTCTGGGCAAATAACTAGACCGCTAGCCCCCTCTCAGCGACATTATAGTCACATGAACTTTAACATATGATACCGTGAAATAACGCTATTAAAGCAAGTAAAATATTAAGAGTATCAGCACCTCAGACTGTGCAGGCATGACAGCAGTTCTAAATGGGCCATTGTAATAACAGGCTGGACAGAGGTCTCAGTGCTGTAACCAGCAGTTCAGAGGCTTTGAACAAACAGTGGCCTCACCTCGGCACAGCTGTGAGTTAAATGAAGAATGTCAGTGTGTGGATCTACTCTCCTTCACGTACATTATTCCTTTCCAGGGACCTCGCTGCCTCCTTTGGGTCCATGAAGATCCTGGGTGCTCCATCGTCTCAGGGGTAAACATAAAGCTTGGCCAGGTACCGTATGGTGTGCTATATTCCTTAATCGTGTAGAGCCTGCAGCTCTTCTCTGGAGGTGCAACATTGAGCCATGACCTCACTGGTGTAATCCATGAAGATAAGATTGTCTGCCAAGGCAAAGAATCAACTTCTCCTGAAAATGGTGGATGCATGCCAGGATTGGCGCTGATGGCCAGCTAGGGCTGGAGGGAGCGGTGCGCCCAGTTGACTTTGACTGGATGTAGAAAATGTTTTTTCACCAAGCAGTTTGGGGATTAGTCTGGAGACAAATTCAGTGGGTCTACCTTCCTCCTCACCCTCTTGTATCCCCATGATTTTGATGTTGTGCCTCCGGGAGCAGGCCTCCAAAGTCAAGCATCTTGGTGTGAAGCTCAGTGTTGCGTCCCGCCAGCTCAGTGCATTTAGCCTCAAGCGCTAGCATGCAGACGTCAAGATCGCTAGCAGCTTGCTCCTGGTTAGCCACATGGGCTGTCGGTGGGTTTGGTTTTGCTAGAGGCACTTGGCTGCGGCATGTTGGATTTCTAGTCTGTTAGAGATTTTAGGGAGGTATATAAACACACACACTTATAGTCTATGAGTAGAAAAGACGCAATTTTGGGATGATTTTTTAAGTCGGGGAGATGAGTTTTAACTAAAAAATGTCTACATCTTTCGCATGTGCACTAGCACCTCCTTTTAAAATGAGATTGACCAAATATAAGGTTGTTTGGATCAAGTCCTGGGGTTAGTTAAAATTCGGGGTCTCCAATTCACAAATACAGCCAAAATTGTGCATTCAAATCACTGGACAGGTTCCAATTGATTTTCATCCGCCATCTACAAAGTTTTAGAAGATTTCTAGGTGGCGCATTTTGCTTCGACTGTGTGTGCAATCCTTACAATACATAAACTTTTCAGCAAACAATGTAACAGGTATTACCAGGTAAGGCAGTGAATACAGTAATACTCATGTGTGACATACCACATGCTCAGTTGATGGTACAAAGTCAAAACAGGGACATTTTAACCCTTTGGAACAAAACAATGTCAAACACAGATATGCCTGTGGAATAGTTGGCACCAAATCATTAAAACTGTTCCCAGAGGATGAAGTCTAATGATTTACTGATCCCATGTCTGATTCCCATGCCCTTTGTGGATTTTAGTGAAATATCTCAGAAATAATTTAATATAGGTTTAAAACTGCGGTCCGAGTCTGGACCCAGAAGCAATCATGTATGGACCCGGATCTAGGGATACTTTTCTAGTGTTTACAACCAATGCCATAAACCTTAGAAAAGCTGAGCCGGTTAAGATCAGAATATGAACTGACCAATTGCATGTCTCTGCAAGACTTTGCATTCCAGGCAGTAAACAGCAGCACAGTCAAAAAGTTAAGAGGCAAATGACAGATGAAAGGATGACAGGGAGACAGAAAGACAGTGATAAAGATATCAATACACAGAGAGAGAAGACAATCTGATTTGGAGACAGGGAGACAAACAAAGACAATCAGACGAGTGAATTGGAGACGACAAAAAAACCCAAACACAAATAGCGCTATCTAAGAAAAGAAAAGTTGATAGCGAAAATACAGCTTTCAATCTGGAATGGACAGATGCATGAGAATGGCCCTGACACCATTTAGGCCCAGATTTAAAACACTGGCAGGAAAAGCTGCAGTTCAATTCTCACACGGAGCAACAGAAAGAAGGGGAGTGGAATATAAGAGGGAAAGACAGAGAAACTGAGAAAGGATTTGTTAAGATTTTTATTGTAAAAGTGGTTGAGATTTTTCAGTCAAGATGTGAGACAGTTAAAGAAAAAACAGAAAAGGCTGTTGCTAAACTTTATTTCTCTCAAGTTAAGAACTTTATTTTAAGATGCACAATTTTTCCAGAACTATTATAAATTTATTTTCTCCAACAAAAACAAACCAAAAAAAAAAAATGCAGCACTTATTTTAATTAATGAGAGAGGGATTGCGTATCTGTGCAATCCAACGTTAAGTGACAAATATTGTCAAAATGTTAATGTTTTATAAAATGTTTATTTGTCAGTTATTGATTAATTGCAGATGTTGATACAACTACCGGTACTTAAACATATAGCATACTAACGCATGGTGGACTTGATGTTCCAGACCTTTACTTGAATAAATTTTCTCAGACTGGACCTCTTTGCGTTTTAGTTGAATACCCCTGCTCTACAGGATGAAACCAGCTGACTCCCTGATTCCCTGACTTTTGATTAAGTATCACCAGCAGGTCATAGTGGATTTGAACGAAATGTGTCAACAGAAGTTGGATGGATTGCCATAAAAACTGGAGGCTTCAATGTGTTTGTTAATTAGAAAAAGATTAGGATGGTAACATGCTAAACTAAGACTGTGACTATGGCCTCACACATGTACAGGAGTGACTCTGATAAAGAATGCATAACAATGCATTACAGAAAATGTATGTTACAGTGTTTTGGACCTTTAGTCATCACACACACATCACATCACTGTGCTGGCTCCCACATGCCCAGCCTCTTGGGATACCTTGTGTCCAACTTGCATTGCATTTATCCCATGCGCACTGTCTGACCATTTTTAAACTTAAAATCTTTAAAAAAGCTCATTAAACCGAGCAAAACTGACTTTCTCTAATGTATTTCAGTGGAAATCCAGGCAGAAAATGTCTGAGTGTATGGGAATGGATATACACACTGTGATTGGCTCATTGTGTCTATTTATGGTAGAAAACCTTTGTCTACAAATACCTGCAGTTCCACTTACTTCTCCTGTGTAAAGCTTCTTGTCCCCTCTGTACGTCTGAATCAGGCTGTTTACGTAAGTCACTGAGTTGGCAGCAGCACTGGCCTTATTCTCAGAAGCCAACTTGGGACTACATCAATGTCTTCACAAACCACTCACAGTCAAGAGATAAGAGCCTGGAAAGGTCAATAAGAGTTCTAAATCTAAAAATATCATCATTTACTTACTTTAGGGGGGACTGACCTGAATGTTAGTCTAAAAAAAGTCAAAAGTGAATCAATAATTTCAACAAACACTTCACTCCCGCTTGTTTGTTCTGACATGGATTCTGATGTCTCAATAAATAGTTTCGGTCCTCTCTGAAAGTTAAGTCCTCAGGGCTGCGCTTAACAAGCAGCTAGTCACCAACTTAGAGCTGATTAAAGTTCGAGTGATCCAGTCTGAAAACTATCAGTCAGTTGCAAGCTAAAATGAACGTATTGAAGCTTCTCACTTCAGGCTCAATGGTTGAGTTGAAGTGTTGAGGCTGTGGAGGAAATTAAGCAACCAATATTATCTTTATAAATATAAATATTCTAAACTTCTTTTCATTAACCATACAGAACATACCTTTATGTGTGACACTCTCACACTCTCGGTGGCTGCAGTATGTGAATGAGAAGGAGCTGTGGATTGAACCACCAACCATCCAATTAGTGGACATCACACTCTACCTCCTGTGTCACATTCAACAAATCCATCCATCCATACTGCGTATTAGTGCAAGATCACAGTGGGACTGCAGCCAATCCCAGCTGACATATGGCAAGGGTAGGGTACACCCTGGACAGATGACCAGTCTATCACAAGGCTGACACATTGAGATAGACAATACAGCCTCACACCTCCAATTTGGAGTCAGCATGTCTGTCTCTGGGCAGTGGTAGGAACCTGGAGTGCCCAGAGAGAACCGACACAGGCATGGGGAGAACATGAAAGGCCCCAGGCCCAGGATTCAAACCCAGAATCTTCCTGCTGAGAGGCAAGAGTGCTAACCACTGCTCCACACTGCCATCCAAAACAGTCCGAACAAATCCTTACACAAATGTCCTTAATACTGACTCTGATCTGATCAGGCTGATCAGCCACTTTTGTCATATTTAACATCAAAACTTATTCAAACAGCCAGTCCATGCGTAATTTTCCCTACAAACCACCAACTCATTCCCATATTTTTCCAGTTTGAGTGTTTGTAAAACACAGCCTTGACCTGAACCTTGCCCCTGCTTTTTTATTTAATAAATTTCCATATCTGACTGATTTTATTGATTTTGAAAACATTTACCAATGGGGTGCTATATGGACTGGGACAAGAATGAGCAGACCTCAGTAGTTTTTGTTCTGTTACTGTTTTTATGTAATTTATTTAATGTTTAACTGAAAACTCTAAATCAGCGTCCAAAATAAAGGTGCTCTGTCAAAAGTTTAGACTTTGAGACCTCCAACACATGCAGCCACAGCACTTTGCAGGACATACAGATATCTTTATTGTCTGCTCATATTCAAGTCTGAAGACCTCAATACATGTTGGCTCACTGCAGCCTGTGCAACACATACACAATGGGCTGCAGCCTTTTCCAGCCCCTAGTTTGTAGTATCTATGCAGAGCTCAAATAAGATTCCCTTAATGGTGAAGATAGTGCCCTCTAAATGGCACTTCTGCATGGATTGAAACTTTAGAGGTTTCAGAAGTTAAATTCCAACCTCTTTTATTCCACGCTAGTGCCTCAAATTAGAGAAGCGTTGACACCTGGGGCCTTGTCTTGGTGACTTTCCATTTGGCAGCATTTTCTTTCAGTACTCTGTTTTTTAATTTTTTAAAATCTAGTTCTTGTTTATTTATAGTGTTCCTCCATCTCACTCTCATCTTATTTCTGTAGCTGTCACTGAACACAAGTAGTCTGGTCCAGAGTGCCTTTCTCCTTCATCTGTGATGTTTTCAATATCAGGTGGCACTATATCTCCATTATCCTTCTTGCTGTTTGATGACTTTATCCATGATAGAAGAGAGAGTGGAGCTGCTACCTTGGGCTGCCAGCTGCAGCATCCCAGGTTGTTTTTTTAAAAAAATATTGTACATGATAATTATCTCTCCAAAATACCTTAAGTACACTGCAGCGTTTCTTATTTGTTTTTTTTTTTATGAAAAAAGAGCAAACAAAAAAACATTTTCTATAGTTTGAATGTATAGTTGGATTTAAGCAGAGTTTGAAGGCTATGGTTAGATGTTATCTATAGATTTTTTTTTTTTTTTTTTTTTAACTGTTCTATAAGTGGATCCATGTTTGTGTGATCTTGCAGAAGTTAAATGTAGTCTGATTTTACTTGAAGAAAATCTAAAAACCAAAATATGGAATTGGAAGAAGAGAAAAAGTCATCAAGTCAGAGGCCCAAAGGACAGGTGCCTGAGCACCACCACAGATCTGTCTGTGCATGTGCCTGAATGTTGAGCTGCCAATTCCAAATCTCACCTGCCTAAGTCAGCTTCTATGCTCTACTCTACTGGTGCATGTATATCAGCTGCATAACTGAGACACATTAAATAAGTGACATCAAGAGCAATTCATCATGACAGTCACACCTCATACGTATATTTTTAAGAGATCATTTTATGGATAATGGAAGCTGCTAAGGGCTGATTTAACTAACACCAGGAAAGACTGTTTTGGAATAACTTTAAAAGTGACTGATCAGTTGTTTTTACTTCTTGAACAGAATAATTTGAAGTTTTGCCTAGAACCTTGGCTGACAGGAGACACCTCTCATTTAAATTCACTCCTACCCAGAGATTTGAACTTCTTGAACCTGGCTACCTTGTTCATCTTAATAGTGTTGGAGTCTAAAATAGCAGCAGTTTCCATGCTGAGTTTTAATGCTGGAACACAGTGGTGCAGGCCAAATTTAAGTTTTCGATGCTTCTGACTTGTTTTTGTTTTGCTTCTTGTGACCTTAATGTGAGTTTAGAGAGGAGGAAGGGATTTTAAAGCAAAATCATTTTGTGACCCAATTACAAAGATTTCAAATCAGGAAGACAACTCATGACTGAAATGCTTATTGCAGCTGCAGTATAAATTTGAGTTTGGTGTATATATTGGAGTGAAACAGAAATATCTTAACCCCCAGAGCCTAGTGGGTGGGTAGTTGGGTGGGGTGTCACTGCCCTTGCAGCTTAATTGGGAAGGTGTGTCTGATTGAGTGAGGCATGTCTCTGCTCCAGCTGACTGGCTGAACTAGCTCAAAAGCGTCGCTCCATTTGATGAAGTGAGTGTGGGTGGGTGGATTTCTTACAGCATGTGTATGTGTATCTACACACATAGACTTTTTTTATTTATAAATGTAACTGATCACTTTTGTAGATAATTAAACTTGCATGGAATCCTGGTCCATGCAGTGACAGCATTCAAAGCCTCCTGCAGCATGAGCATTTCGTCTCTCAGGTCAGTCACTGACCATAACGGCAGGTCTTTGCTCAGAGCGCTGTGTGAAGACAGTGTGCAGAGCTCCATACTGTGTGACAAAGCCAATGAAGGTGACACCCTGATGACGTCTGCTAAGGAAAATAGAGGGCTGAGAATTAAGGGACTGTTTTTGGATAATATGCTAGTACAAACTTATACTTCTGAAATATAGTTCCTCAGTTCCTCATGACATAATAACTGCAGATATGATCTGTGGGCATAAAGTGAATGTAAAGTCCATAATAAACCAAATTACATGCACCTTAACTCTAAGGCAGATTCAGAGTTATCTAATATGTCCACAGCATCATCATAACACAGTTGCACAACACTCACCACTTCTTTGCTTTTCAGTGTGAAGTCATACTTCCTCAGATGTTTGACAAAGAAAAAAACACAGGTTTGTAAATTCCAAATCATTTTTCCAATAGTTTTCTGGTAAGGACCTCATATAGAAGTGCAAGATCTGGCACTAATTGAATGTTTCAATTGACACTTCAACAATGAATTGCTAAGTGAGTAAATAAATTTGCTCTTCCTGAGCTACCTGCTGGCAGTTAACCACACGAGCAGCAGGGAGGATGACAGAGGACCAGAGTAAGGGCTAATACTAATGTCTGTCTTCTCTATTATTTGTTTTACTGACTTTTTAGACTCCCCAGATCCAGTTGGATATTCTGGAGTTTACAGTTGGTTTGTAGTGGTGACTGTGGCCGTGACTTTGGGAGGATCCTTTCACTTGGCCTTGTTTTACTGGTGATATTCTGGGATGTGTATGTGCTTACTTCTTTTACCCCAACATTAAAATACAAGTGAAATAAATTACATTTTTCATACATACAGTAATCAATACACGAAATGAGTAGTTATGTTTATCGGTTTTGACTGACACTCTTTTCTCTCTTCTCAAATGAGTTAATTTGGGGCCAGGGGCCATATGTCTATCTAGCTGTGGCTGTGTGCTGCAGTAAATGAATGGAGAGGCTTCCTGGTGTGCAGTTAACTTCTACTGACAACATCTGAGGCAACTATAGCAGAGTCCTACAACGTCTGTGCTGATAATGTGCAAGTAAACACTGTAATGGCAATTTCAATGTTTTCTGTTTCATCCACTTGAGATGTCCCCACACCCTGCTTTTCCACCAAGATGTCAGGTCTCCTTTTGTGTTTTAACCATTTGTGAATTTTGATGTCTAGACCTCCTAACTTGTTACCTAGATACAAAACCCTGCAGGATACCCCAAGTGTGAAACACACCTTGCGGGGGGAGTGCCACTCCCTGCAGCAGACCAAAAGGTGTGAAACACACCCTTGAGTCGTTCCTCAGGTATAAAACTTTAGGTCTCCCCATGCCCAGGGTCTTTCCTTTACCATCACCGCTTGTTTTAAGGAAATAAAAACTTTTCGGCCGGCAGAAGTCTATATTTTCATTATTCACTATCAGCGAACAGCAAAGAATTTCCACAACAACACTGAGGGAACATCTGTAAATTGTAATGACAGAAAAGAAGAAGGAGCCAGGTGAATTCAACCGTACACACACAGCTGTGTACTGGGAGCAATCTGGGTTGAGATACTGATACTTTAACTTTCTGTCATGTTTGACTCGGAACTCAAAGTTACAGTCTTGGAATGACTTTCTTGTGACTTGCAGAGCAGTGGTCACCTCTGCTGCAGCTATATACAGATATTACAAAGATATATAATGACTATTTATTGATTATTTCAAAATAAGCTTTTTCTCTCTTCATTTTTGAGTTTGTTTCTGGTGTGCAAAAACTTGCTTCCAATTGTTACCCAGATGTTTCATAATAAAGGCCAGACACCTACACCACTACCACAACTATTATTTCCATTGCATTGACTACACAACAAATCAATTATGACAGCCTCTTCCATCAGTCAGATCATTTAATTTCAGTTCCTTCTGTTCCCTTCAGGATCATACTGTAAAGAGCTTTCTAAATACTAATTCACTGTCCGGATGAATTGAATCACCTTCAATACCATTATGAGGGGTTTAGCTTACATGACCTCAAAACATTGGCAACAAGAACTCCAGCAAATCAGAAAAAACATGTTCATTATAAAATTGGACTAAATAACATCTACAGTAAATAATGTGTGGATCTAGACATAGAAAAGCCATCTCCACTGATAATAGTTCAGAATTGATGTGATTTAATAAGAGTGATATTCAGGATGAATGGATGCTTTATCATCAGTGAATTAACTAAATGGATGGAAAAAGTGAGCATGTGCTGTGTATAACACAAAGCTCAAGTAATAATAGTGGACACAAGAGAGATATAAAATGACAGTCTCACCTTCTGGTCATGACTGTAGGCCAAGGCCCAGTCCTCTTCAGTGGGGTGGAATAAAAGGCTAAGGACATAGAAAGTGAGGCGGTACTTCTGGTAACTCGCTCCCTCATCAGAACTGATGAGCACACTGCTCTCAAACTCCGGATCTGTCAGCACCATAATCTGAGAAAAGGAAAGAGAGAGTGAGAGGAGGAGGAGGAGGAGAATGTGCACACATGTAAGGGGAGCAAGTGTGAGTATTTTTGAAGATGAGAGAAGAAAGGAATTTGAAGGGCGAGTTTTGAGTGAAGAGGTGGAAAGACAGGGAGATGAGAGAAGGTAGAAGAGAGATGTTAGAGGCAGGAGCAGTGTCAGCAAAAAAAAAAAAAAAAATCCCTGGCTTTTGGCACACGTCAGCCCAAAAGCTTGGCAAACAACTCCACTATATTTCCAGTTTCATTTCATGAGTGTGACTCCTGCTCTTCTGTTGCCATGGCTCCGTGGCTCTTCCTGTGCGCTCTGAGGTGAACACTTGGAGTTTTCACCATCCAAAACAAAACAACTTACTCAAAGCAAAGAAAATGTGAAATGTTTTATAAACCAAAACCAATAAATACCAAAACACAGGTGACAACATCATTTCCAATCATCATTTGTCTTAATATAGCAGGACAATTAAATGCTGTACATGCATTATATTGCCTTCTTTATGAGTTTGTCCTCACACATGTCATTTCTTGAGTTTCTCCTCCCAAAGAAATTCACATTTCAAATTCAACAGTGCCACAGTGGTAGAAGCTCCAATTTCATGCTTGGAATATTTCTGGCAGAGCTCACAGTTATTACAGAATTCAATAAGAGAATGCAGGAACTGCACAATGCATATTTCTTTCAGTTAATGACATTAAGACTTTTTGAAGGAGATAAAATGATCACACAAATTCCTCTTCGACTAAAGGAGAGGTGTTTGAATGGTTGTATAATGTATTTTATAAAATCATGTTTCTGCAGATTTTGTAGACTTGTTTACAATAAGGTGTCTCTTAAAATGATATCACAATAATGATGTTGATGTTTATTCTTTAAAGATGTCGCTATTCCAAGGTGACATGTTACAACTCCTCCAAGTTAAAGGGGCCTGTATTGTCAGACAGTGAGATGTCAGTTTTGTTTTAAAGCAACTCTAGATGAGAGGCTGTGTCCTTAAATGAGTTCTGACACTCCAGTGACAGGTATGATTTGTTCAAGGTCAAGTGAGGTCAGCAGTTCTGGTCATAAATAAAAGCAAACACTGACTATTGTTTCGCAAGTGGGTATAGCTCCATTTTGTTTGTCCTATGTGGACTTTGGCACATAACCTGACTTTCTTCCTTTTAGCTGATCCTGTAGATCCTTTTACATGATTTGCATTTGTGAGTTGGTACAGAGTTCAGTTTTTGTTTTTACACCTGGCTGGGTTTGAGGCCCTGAGGATCAAAACACCAACATAGCAGTCCATGGACAACCTGCCACCCACACAGATTGGAAGGTATGGAAAAGTAGTTATGGCAAATATGACTGTCACAAGGTGTGCAGAGCCAAGCTAGTATGTGAAGAGCAAGCTGGGAAAACAATATCTTGCAACATTAAGCTATCAGCTGTTATTCACTTTTCTTCAAGCCTCTTTAGGGTTCTGCCCTTTGGTGAGGCAGGGTAATGAATAGTGGGTTTATCCACTGGAAAAAGCTTCATGCAGTGGCTGGACACGAATCAAACCACCTAAACAAATTAGGCCAGTAGAGCAAAAAGCTGTAGAGTTGGGTGATAATTCTCTGCTACTTTGTCACTATAATTGAATTTCTACACTCAATGATTTATTTCATCATTCATTTCAAATATGCATTAAATGTTTATCTCTCAGTGTGTAGTGTTTCTTATGGCACACCCATGCATCTACAAGGACTGTGTGGAGGAACTGTGTGTATCCAGTGTACTGCTGGTCTAAATGGCTGTGTTCTCTTGTGTCAATTCAGAATGAATTGGAAAAACAGCAGCACATTTGTCATTGACAGAAATTCAAACCCTCTCTCCAGAGCTTTAACCAGTAACCCTCCCTGGTGGTGATTTAGATAAATTGTTTTTCATTAAGGACAAATAAACAGGCAGCACATTCTCAGCCGGCATCTCTCATTGGCTCAGGCAGACTTGCCCACTTCGCTATTCATTACCTGTCATTGTGTAATACCAAGTTCTCCTTATGTCTGCATGTGTCTTTGGGAATTGTCAGAGGTAATTTGAAGTTTTTAAGCAATAATCATCCTCTGTAATATTAGAGTAAGCAACAGTCTTTTATGAATGAGAAACTGAATTTCACCAAGCCTTATTTTTATTCACCCATCTCTCAGTTAAATAGAAAAGTCGAAGGCCTCAGGAGGCATATGCACATACTGTATGTTTCATATTTAATATCTTCCCCTCCTTTCTATTCAGACCTTGTACTGTTATGTTCTTGTCTCTATGATTTCAGTGAAACTATAACCGTAAATTGCAGTGCTTTATCTCACCTTTTCTACAGCGTTGACCAGCGAGCCTCAAAATGTGGCCTTTTTAATGTTAGGACTGGGCCATAGAAAGCGTTGTCACAATCACATTATTCTTTTACTGCCATATAAGTGTACAGCGGCATTACTTTCTAACCTTGCACATTATTGTAATATGCCAGTTTCTGTCTGTCGCCTCTGTATTTCAAAAGAACCAACAACCACGTGAAACCAATACAAAGGTGTGAATAGGATTGGTAACCAATTTCTTGCTCTCTTCCAAAATCACAGTGACTGATAGCATTAGAGAAGGCTGATTAAGATTTCCCTCACAGCATCCGCTCAGCTTTTGTGAGGCTGCTGGTCAGTGCGGAGGGTAACAATACTAAATCGATAAAGGTTGGAGGGATAACCTTTGTGTTTTATCAGGCTGATGTTAAGCTGCAGCACAGAGACAGAGTCAGTAGCTGTTGGATCCTGAGGTAAGTGGAGGTATGGATCAGAGAGAGGGGAAGAAAAGAGACACTCTGCAGCAAATGAATCACGTCACACAAGATCAATTAAGCTTAGTCTTTGACGGGAGGTTTAACAGAGAGTTGTTGCTGCAATATGCTCATTAACTATGGATCAAGAATTAATCACCCACATTTAGCTATTTTGTTTTCTCTTATGCGCGTCCTCAATGGCATTTTAATTGTGCATGTCTTTATTTTTGAATTAACCTAATCTGGCAGCCATTCAATCAAACTGTTCAAGGACTGACCACGGTTGAGCTCAGGAAAAGATGAGCCCTGGTGATTCATGGGAGGTGTCATTTTCATGTGCTTTGTGCTAAATGTCATTATAATCATTCAAATCTATAATGTGACATTGTTAAAGGTCATAGCTTCAACTTATTTCTTGGACGATGTAAGTGGAAAAAAAAACTACATGTGCTTCCAGAATCGTCACTGTGGACATCTCATGTAACAATTCCTTTATTAGGCTTGCAAGAAATATCTTAAAGAGCAGTAGACGAAAATATATCGCAATGAGAAATTAGGAATTCAAACTTCTTCATTTTTCAGACTGTAGGCATATGCTAAATAAGGCCACTCAGATGTAAGGAAGAAATAGAGGCATGTAGCCAGAATACAGGCAGAGGTCAACCATTAGAGTAAATATTCTCATGAGGCTGCTACTAGTTCCTGGCTGTGATGACTCAACATGCCCATGATAAAATGCTGTTTTATTCCATATTCTATATATTAAGTCAATTATCTTGAATGTATTGTGGTCAAGCTGAAATCAGAGATGTATTATCCTCAGTGTCATCTACATCCTGTGTGATATCTCCTTTACCTCCTCAGTGTGAAAAATGAAGCAAATTTTATACATTCAACTACAAAAAAAGTATGTCATATCAGCCAGAGAGAGAACCTCAGGGACTACGTTTCTGCTTTACCCTTGATGTGGAATTAGAATTTCTGCACACAGAACAGTCAGGGGCACTGAGTCAGGAGGAGTAATGAATGCCAGCTATGATCTGTTCCTCACCCTGACATGGTTTAGCTCAACTGTCCCTGGATCCCATTAATTGCCGTGCCATGCAAATGTATTCAGGGTCAGTACCTTGGCTGGGCATCGGAAAAGTGAGGCTGATGAACTCTGAGCACACCTTCATTGCACACAGGAGTCCTGTTTATTTTCTGCAAGTCGGTTGATGCCACAGATCTTTTTTTCTGTCCAGTATGTGTCTGACCAGGCAAGTTGAGCTGAACAAATGATTATTTTCAAGGACAACACTGCAACACCTGTCATACTGCAGGAAAATTATCAACTCTAATATTGAGTGGCCATGACTTGGTCTTCACCACATCATTATGCCCGTGTCCTAAGGTTGAAAAGTTTGATAGGTTCTTGAATCTGTCAACACCAGAAGTCTAGAGACTAAACCTTGAAATCAAATCGAATTTATCCAGAATATTATGCCTGTTTAGTTAAAATTGACCGTTAATATAGATTATCACAAGTCTGTAACTATGGCAACTGTGGCCACAAATGGCAGTTGTATTTATAAGAATGAAGGGTTGGATCTTGCATGCTCTACCACACATCAAATGAGACAAAACTATAATTAAAATGTTCTTTATTAGATAGCAAACACTCCTACCACAGACAGCATGCCCTCCCTTCTCATGAACCAGTCTGCCATCCAATACTCCCATTAAGCTGGCCTGCTCTTCATGCCTTTCCTGCCCACCAGAAGCTGCCTTCCTCAGCTCTTGTTGAGCATTTCCATTTGTCTTCATATTCCATGTTGTAAATTGTCTTCTTGTCTGTATACAACACCTGTTGCACGTCTGCCCGTCCTGGGTGAGGGATCCCTCTGTTGCTCACCCTGAGCTTTCTCCATTTATCCCTGTTAAAAGGGTTTTCTTGGGAGTTTTCCCTCAGTTGATGTGAGGGTCTAAGGGCAGAGGATGTTGTCATAATGCTGTGTAAAGCCCTTTGAGACAAACTGTTTGTAAAAATAGGCTATACAAATATTGGAACAAATACAATGAACTTAAATACTTCGATCATATTATGACAAATAATACATGATTACATGTAATGATTGCCTCAGATCCAATACAATTTGGCACCATTTGACACATTATGCTGTATTAGACACCGTGATGAAAATGTTGCTGTAATAGTGTCAAAATTAGAATAATTCCTTCTCTTTCAGAAAAAAGGGAAGTTGGTATTTAAGGTATAACAAACTTGACACACAGTTTTTCACAACTTAACTAAGGTAATGATGCATTTTATCTTCAAATAACTGTGTGAAGCTCCTCTAATAAGTCATGGTCCCAATCATTTGGGCAGTTAAAAGCTGGCTGCTCTGGGCATTTCCTCATGCCTTACATTTCTGCTCTTAATACCCGTTACTACTGTACTGAAGTGTCACTTACTGCTATTATGCAAACTCATCTTGAGGCAGTAAGCTCACTTCCACAGCTTATTTCTTTAGCTGCTGCTGTCAAGTTTGGCCAGATGTTTCTGCAAGCAAAATGCTACCTCTAGTTTTCATGACCTGAAAACACACAGTGAAGGTCAAATTTCTATCTGTCTGCTGCCATGTGTGGTCTAATATGTCAATCTCATGGTAGCCACACCCTTACCCTGCTGTTCTATCTGTTTTATTCCATTTGGAACCACAATATACAAATGAAATGAAAACATCGCTGCTTATAAGAAGGCTAGCAATTGAGATCATAAATTGCCTTGGAAAATGTTTACAAATCCAGTGAGAATTTGCCTCTTTTTTCTCATAGACTTATAGACAATCCCGTGTCAATCAGTTATTAATAAAATTGTAGGATTAAGGCTTCCATACTCCACTTTAAGACCCAGAGTCTATGTCCGTTTTTATGCAGAGTCTATGATAATATCATACTGGGGCTTCATTTTGAGATTCTGTTCAAGATGACATGACTACATCAAAACCAAGCAGCAGATTAAGCAGCTGCACACTGTTGCTCCCCATCCCTCATTCTGCCATTTCCAAAGGTGCTCCACTGGATTTGGAGCTGGCAACTGGGAGGGACACTAGAATTTGACCTTCAGACACAGTGCATCATCATGCTGGAAACTGCAATTAGGAGATAGTAATCTGTTGCACAAAGTCAACAACAATGCTCACATGAGCTCTAGCTTTGAAATGACAAGTGAATGACATAAACATTACAAAACTGTGTCCAGGAACAACTTCCAAACACCATTACACTAGCAGCACCAACCTGGACTGTTCACATGAGGCGAGTTGGGTCCATGATATTTGAAATTCTCACCCAAACATCTGCTGCTTCAATTGAAGTTCTGATTCATCAGAATGGACAACATTTTTCCATGTTCTTTTGTCAGTGGCTGTCCTGAAAATTCAATGGCTGTCCTGAAAATTCAATGGGCATAGTCTTCTAAGAGTTCTCGCTACTGGCTTTGACCTTTGACCAAATGCACAAAGGTTGGTGGTGAAATCTTGTACTGTCCTGTGTGGTGATGGATAATGCGAAACACAGGGACAGTCTCTGGACACAGCTCTGTAGGAACTTTGTGGAAGAACTACAGCTCTCATATTGTGAGTGGGAATGTCTGAGTGAAAACTTCACACACCAGTGACACAGCCATTGCAGTTCCTGGAGAAAGCTCTCAGTAATGTAAAAGCAGCTGCTGGGCTTGTCCATTGACTGCTTGGTGCACCACATAGTGAGAGACGGTCAGTGAGACACTTCCTCCATCTCATTTCTGTGAAGAGAGAAGAAGGCCTCTAAGGACTTCATTGTGGTGTCTAAAGGAGGAGGTGATAATCAGTCAGGTAATAAGGAAGGATGGGGAGAAAGAGAATGCACATAAATCGCTTTTTAGCTGAAGTTATTGCTAAAAGAAGTGATGTTTTACAGGACAATGTGTAATCACCTCGAATAGAGGCGAGAAAGCAGTGCATAAAATCAGAGGTGGGTCCCTCTATTGAGTGTGTCAACACCCATGTTCCTCTGTCTCCAGTCAGAATTTACTGAACCAGTCAGTGTGTAAAGACAAATCTCTGTTCAAAACCCTGATGGAGGAATGAAATGATTATGACCCTAAATTAAGTTCTGTCTACTGGTATCAGGTGTTGAAAGAAACCAAAGATTTATTGGAGTGGTTTCCCTCAAGCTCGGTTTGGTTTACCTGGAAGATAAACAACTGTCTGTCATCAATGGCTGTCCTGAGGAACTCCAAGAGAACACGGGTCTCCCCTGTGTGACAGATCTTAATGCACTGCTATAGGGCACAGGGCAGTCAGTATGTATCTGTTGTGGAGTATGAGGTTGAGTCCTGGCTGTCTTTGACATCTTCTCATATGATCGAGACCCAGGGAGACCAGCTGATGACAGGCAGTTAAAGCTGTCACTACTTTGCAGGACATGATGTGTGACAAACCAGCACCTCCATACCTCAGGAGAATATGCATGGGGCCTGGCAATAATTAAAGGGAGAACAATTGTGCTGAAACTGGACTCATTCTGGAATTTACTTTGTCTGAGAAGGATAGGGACAAGGAGATGTGCATCACTGATGTTGATTCAAGTGAACCAATCACTGCAGCACATCTAGTCTAGTATATGCTTGATGATTAGTAGGTGGAACGGCCTCTTAATTATGTCTGGAAAACCCCAGAGAGAGGGCTTGACTGATGACTCGTAGGTGGATGTACTGCTGAAAGCTTAATTTCCAGACTCAATGTCTTCCATTAAGAAGAGGGGAGAACCAGGCGTGCAGCCAGAAACTGAGGTCGCCAAGTCAGAGAACTCTTGCCCTACAACATTGTCCTCATCCTCAAAGCTGGGAGGGGAACCAGGATGTCCAGTGACTTGAGCTACTATGCTTCAACTAGCAGTCAATATCATCATCCTCCCTAAGTGTTGTTAAGGCATTTGCTGGAAGCTTCTTCTGCACCATGGCTCAAATCCAGAACAAACCAAGCCAAAGCATGACTCACAGCGGCTGTGGAGATTAAATGTACCCAGCATGGCAGAAAGGACAGAGATGGAAACCGCTGGCAGAACGCTTGTCAGATCAGGGAAAATAGAGAGCAACACTCAGGTAACTCAGATGCTCTATATCGTAGATAAGGACTTGGTCAGCACAGGGCCTGAGAGGAATCAAGCTCTTTTGTACATGTGCAAGGAATCAAGCTGATAATAAATACGAATACAAATACGAATTACTTTATTGATCCCCAAAGGGAAATTCATTTGTCTGTCAGCTCATCAACCATTTGCAGAAGAATGAAGAAGCCTGATGACTGAAGGTACAAAGGATCTTCTATATTTCTCCGTCCTGCAGTGAAGAGAGAGGAGCCGTCCACCACCGCTCTTTTCTTGGTCCATCAAGGTGTTATGAAGAGGATGATCTGAGTTGTTCAGAGTGGCCTCCACCAGCGTGTATCTCTGATCTCTCTGAAGTCAAAGTGCCTCAGGATGTTTAGTCTGTATCCTAGCAACAACTTCATGGAGACCTTCACATGGAACTATAGCAGTATCCGTTGGTGGGATGTACACAAGTATTGTTTTGATTTGAAACAATGTCTACTTCCTGAGTCTTCATCTATATCTCCAGCTCCTCATCACTCTTTTTGGGCAGAGAGTTGATATTTTGCATGATGACTGACAGCAGAAAGGACCTACAGCACATCTCCACCTCCAAGCCTTCAACGTCTGCACCACCAGCACAGCAACCATGAAAACAGCTCCTCATCCCAGGGTTAGGGTGGCATCCTCCAGACTTGAGGATGAATGAAGGCCCCAAGGTAGATCAGCCGTGTGAGAAATATGCTCATTCTGGCAGCAACAATCAGCTCAAAGCTCACATTGACAACACATTCCTGTTCAGACTTACTGTAAGTACAAGTGACTATACTGGACCAAATTTTATTAAATCAAGACACGTCCACAGGAGTGGGACAGACATATGTATGGACAGATGGACAACCTGTAAACAATATGCCCCAAGCTCTGTCACAAGCATGAATATTCTCTGAATGACTTATGGCAATTAATTGCTTCATTGTCAAAAGGCCTCTTTACAATGCTGATGTCTCCTCCGTGTTGTCAGAGGAAAAGATCAGTTTAACTGAATGTCTTGTAAAGTAAATCTCCCCCATATGCATACAATCTGATGTAAAAAGCAATGGAATGCTAACAATAAGTAGGGTAATTGTCATTACAAAGTAAATTTGTATTTGTTTTATATTATGTCATAATCATTTATAATAATCATAATCATCTAATATACTGTAGTACAGGGAACATGATGATCTTAACTGTATACTCCATGTTACAGTTCAGAGGGTGAATTCAGAAAAACGTATCCTGCATTTTCACAGCACTACTTTGATCTGGAGCACAAAACTCCTGTCACGCTCACCCTCAGCTCTCTGTCTGCATATTGGTTAGGGTTTAACAGCAATCTTGTTTAACTAAATTTTCAATCACGTCTACTTCCTTGACATTTTTCCCTTTGGTGTTGAATTACTGTCAGTGTAACTCAGGACCTCATGCAGATGTTTTTAAATCAAAAGTCTCCAAAAATGTTCATGTATCAAGTGCAGCTGCACTGTTTTCATTTTATGTTTTCACCAGATGGTATTCAACACAAGTCATATTCAGATTTCACCCGAGTCAGCTCAGCTGTGACTCCTCCATACTGATCAGTTATGTCAATAAGTATATGTCATTATTTACAGAACACTGGGATGCAGTGCAACTCCCACAAATATAATGATGTCATCAGCAAATGTAATTATCATTATTATTTTTTTTACTCTTTACTGTTTTTCCCCAATTTTTTTCTATATAAGTTTATAATTTCTCCAAAGCTCATTTGCATAAAAAATATCTAAAAACACATGGATAAAGTTTAAGGAATATTTACATCCATAAAAATGTGTAATATAAGATAAGATTTATTTTATGTATGTTATATTTGAAGTAAGTGTTCAGTCTGCTGGCACCCTTTCTTGCAAGCAACATCACCAGCAAAAGCTCCTGTAAATAATGCCCTGACTACATTATAAGATATACTTTTATAGTGTGGAAATTTGAATTTAATATTGAATTGATTTTACCACAAAAACTAAACACTTTATACATTTTCATTGGAGAGCTGATAAATGGTTGCAGAAATATAAGGAAAACAACATCTCACCTTTCTCTTGTTAGTTGGACAGACATAGAGGTAACTGAGCACAGTCTTGGATCCAATTTTGTCATTCATTCTCTCATATGTGGAGCCATAGTCAGTCGATCTGAATGGGGAAATGAAGGGAAATTGAAGTGAAAAGCAAGCAAATGATGTTGTAAATAAACCTGTTGAAGGCACACTGAAAGTTTGCTGCAAATCTACTGTGTAAACAAACAGACTGAGGATTACTGGGACACTGAGCCATATGTGTCAAAATGATATTTATTTTGCAGTGAGGAAAAAGAGGGCAATATCAAATCAATATCATACAATACAACAACACACAGAATTTGGTTTGGTGCTGTATAGTACAATCAAGAAATAATCAGATCCTTTCACTTTTTGTTGTTTGTTTAATGATTGAAAGTCATATTTCTTCATCTAACTGCAATCAATACCCCATGACGAAAGAAGGGAAAATTAATATCACACTGACAGAAGTATTCAGACACTGATACTGTGCCTGGGTTCCTCCCTTTTCTCTTGAGATGTGCCAAGTCACGAAAACACTGTTGAGGGAAAAGGAAGTATTTCAGCACAAAGCAGCAACCAAACAAAATGTAAAAAAAAGTTACATGTCCTACATGCAATGTGTACATTTACTATGTGTGGGAGTGAAATCTCTAGCAATAGAACAAGAGAAGATTAACCAATCATCTATTGCTGCCAGCAAAAATGAACCATTGGAAAATGTCTGGGGACCCAGTACTGTAAATAATTAATTCTTTCCCGACAACTACTATGAGATAAAATATGATGAGTGCAAAAACATGTGGATGTTCCTGAGCCCTTGGGGTTTAATAATTTAATAGTGGGAATGAGCCTGTTAGCCAGCCCAGTCCCTGGAAACTCCACATAAATCCACTAGTATATACCAAATCTGCCTTCAAGTAGAATATTACAGCGTTTACACAGCTGTACTGCTTTTTCCCGTTCAGTTACATTTTTTCTCTATCAAAGCTGCATTCTTGTGCCCAAGATTTTCAAATCTCTCTCTCTGTGGGTACGGAATCACCTATCCACAACAGAGGTAGAACTCCCATTTGGATTTGCAGTCTATATTGTGGTGCAATGAGCAAAATGAAGGTGATACCTATTTCCACTTTCTTTCGCTCCTGCTTGCCTATTAAACACTAGCTGTTGTTATTACAGGACAGTCGGACAGACTGCATCATTTCATGGTGTAATAAAGTGTGGGGTGAAGAGTGTCACTGAGAATGGTCCCAGTTCAAAGCCCAAGTCAATGGAGTCAGGCATTCGTACTAAAGGAAAGGGAAACTGCAGGCATACTGCAGACAGATTAAAGTGCTAACAAAATGATCAAAGGTGTGGTGCATTTGAGTTGTTCAGTTTTTGTTTGGAATGGTTATGGCTGTGGGGATGAATGAGTTTACTCAATGTACTGTAAATGTTACTACATTTTTTAAAGGAAACCTTAATTTGACTATTAAGGTTTAAAGCAGCCAAACAAACAAAAAACAAATCTTTCAGCTACCTGGCATGTACACATACAGCTATGTGGAAACACTGGTATGAATGTCTTTTTTTAATTTAATGTGTGTTTGTTTGCCTCCTAATGAAATCCTTAATGGTCCTGGAGTCTAAATAATACAGTTTATTACTACTACTACTGCATATTGGATTTTCATTTCATGGTCTAAATGTGCAAGATATGGCTTTATTAGGAACATAAAAAGCTAATCAAGCAATTAAATACAACAGGTGTGTAATTTTAATGTTATTGATTGCTATAGAGTGATCATTTTGGAGCATAGCTATTTTTGTAAATGTCTATTACAAATTAAGAGACACAGTACACCTTGGGAAGTTACAAACTAACGTTACAGGGGTATGCGTCCACCTGCTGCACCTGAGTAGCCTATGTAAAATCCTGACTTTACTGTGAAATTACATTCTGTAAATATTTGAATACAGTCCCCCTAACCTGTTCCTGTTTGTCCCCTTTCTCTAAGAGCTTAGTCTCTCCATGTCAGAAAAAGGTTTTTGTTTGTTTGTTTTGTTTTGTTTTACCTGTAGCAGGGTTCATAACTGACTGAAATGAGCCAGAAGTATCTGAGTGGCCATGACAACATTTGGTTGAATTCTCTTAATGGGAAGGAAGTAGCTTCAGTGCTTCCAATCTTATTTCCTTTATCATAGAAAACAGAAACACAAAATGTTGTCCCACAATTCGTTGCAAATGCAACATTTAAAGCATCACACCACTGTTGTTTCACCTGGGTTGATCCACAGAAATGTAGACGCAACAGAACAGCTGGTTCACTAAATCTCTATTGTGGAATACACTAAAATAAATGGTCTTTTTCTTAACAATTGTAGATGTCAGTAAATGAAACATGTTCCTAGATTATAAATATGATCTCTATTTTATGATAATTTTATCATGTTTTATCTTGTTGCAAGTGTTATAACAAACACACAACTTTGTTCCTTGACCTCATTATGTTTTCCTTAAAATTTCAATGAGGACAGGAGATTATTTTGACTTTTATATCACAGCTTCAGTCACAGCTCTGGCATTCACCATCAGTCTTTAGCATTAGCTTTAGCATGCACCTGTTGGTGCAACAGTAGGTGTGTTTGAGTGGCGACACTTGTGTTGTGGCTGCATAGTATTAGAATTAGCATAGTATAGTATATTTTATGTTTCTATTTATGTCTTAAAGGGTTTGTAGTACAGAAGACACATATTAAGCAAGTGTGTAAGTAAATGATTGAACCTGACAGCAGGTTGGTTGGTAAAGAATCCAATGCTATACTGTAACTAGGATTGCTTCCTATGACTGATAATAAGAGCACATTCACTATATAGGGCCCTTTCTTGTTTGGTTGAATGAACACAAATATGCTGATTTTCCAGCTGCACTTCAGCTTGGTCCAGTTTAGCTCTCCAGCTTGGCACTCCAGCTTAGTTCTTTGAATAAAGACTTTGAAAACACAACACTGGTATACAATTTTGCAAAAAGAAGCCAATTTCCATTTCTGTTGAGACAAACAGTCTGTGATGAAAGACAGCAGCAGGAAATATTTCTGTGATAAAGGCAACATCAGAATGTGAGTGGAGGATTGTCAGTAGGTTTGAGACCATGATACAGACAGTAGCTATGTTTACATGGACACAAATATTCAGAATAAAAGGCTGACCAGGATCAAAATGTGTCATGTAAACATGTCAGTTGGAAGATTGATCTGATTTGGCTCAATCAGAAAGAAACTGTGTTGCAGTTGAGAGGGGTGGTTTATGCTGATCCTTATTCTGAAACCGCATCGATGTGCATACTTATTCCAATTGTGACTTTCTGTTTGGGGCAAAACTAACCTGACTGCACATGTGTGCCCTATGTCAACATGACGCATTCCTGCCTTTGCATTGTTTAGTGGCAAGACGTGAACATGGAGGGGTTGAAGCACAACTGCTCTATTGGTGACACAACTTTCTTAATGGAAACTTTAAGAGAACTCAGAACAGTTGAACGACTTGACGGTCAAAAGGCCAGAAATACCGAGTTGTCCGAGTTCAGGGACAAATCATGGATGGGAAAAACTGAGGCACTTCTGCGTTTGTTGGTTTGTTTACAGCACAGACAGGAGTACAACTTGTTCTTCTGCGGTTGTTTTAGGGAAATTAGGACTATATAGTGACTAAGTTATTTTGTATTGCTGTCTGAATGTGTAGTGAGAATTAATATTTCCTATTTAGTGGACTCATATCATCCCATAATGCAGCATGAAAAGTAGTCTACAACTGATGGTCACTAACCAAGCAATATGTCCCATAATGCATTGCGGTCGCACATCGTGGTCATCATTTATCTGGTATGTTTTAATTATGTGACAGTAAAATGAAATGAAAAATGACTCTTGGTTTAGGGTCTGAACATGTGGAGAGTCTCTGCCATGTGTCTTCCTCTGACTTGATACTCTCCAGTCTGTCACTTGTCAACCCATCTGTGATGATTGACTGAGCACAAGGCCTGATCCCAAATTTCTCAATAAGGATGTGGCAGTTTAATGTGGGGATATGATGTTAAACTTAACATTAATCATAAATCAGCAGAGTACTGTTAAATATGTCTGGACAGGAATCATAATAATTAGTAAGTGCAACATTTCAAAAATGTGACTTCCTCTTGAACCAAAACTAACTCAAAACCACCACAACAGTATCTGCCGTATCTAAATAATCACAAAGTGGAGGTGTTCATTTGTAAAGTGAAGTCCTCCTGTTTTTTCTGTTATACTTTTTGTTTGTTTGCTTGTTTTGTTTTGTCAAGAGCGAGAGAGGGAGTGCACTGCAGTGCATCATTGCAGTGTGTGAACATCAAATGACTGGCAAAAAAAAAAAAAGGCAGACATAAATTGCATTACAGGATGTTTGTGAGGTTTTGCCAGATGGCTGCCAGTAAAGCAGAAAAATACTGTGTTGCTGTACAGTGCTGTTGACCATGCTCTGGGGAAAGGGAGAGAGAGAGAAAGCCATGCACTTCAAAGACTGAAGGATGAAAACCCAACTAAACCATCTTAGTTTCTCAAGTTCCTGCAAATAAAACTCATCGGCTTCAAACATACGCAAGCAGTGAAGAGGAAGACGCTCTGTCACTCCAACAAAAACGAAAGGTTAATAGTTGAACGTGCCCTGGCCCACTTCAAACTAAACCAGTGAATGAAACCAGCATCACAGCAGAGGTAACACGTAACACAACAGTTTCACATGCCGCTGCTGGGGGTGCATTGGCTGGCTGGAGTGTCGGAGCTGGTGTGGAGGTCGTGATGGCGGAGCTGTCGAGGGCTTCCAAGACTGGAGCTGATGATCTGCGGGGCATCTCGGTGTTGAGAGCGGGTCTGCATGAAGGCGTGATGACCAGGAGCATTGCAGGATTGTCAGTGGGTCCATGCATTTTGACTGTCTCAGGAAGCAATACTTCAACCATTGCTGCCTTGAGATGGAGTAGCCCATGTGTAGTTAGACAGTCTATGCTTAAAGGAATCGGGTCAATCCAACAATCCCGAAAAACAGGAAGTGGACTGTCGACCATTCAAAAACAGTTGCACCTTTCAGTCCTCAGTTTGTCTGTGTTGAACTTCCTTTGCTGTCTGCTTCAACCTGCTGCTGACTTGCTGTCGCCAGATTGCTTCCATGTACCTGCGTACATCAGGTGGTTGTCAGTGGTGTGCAGGGACTTTCACAGATAGGCAAGCAGAGCTGAACACCCCCAACACACAACCACAAATCACTAATTCAATGTGTGATTAAGTTGTTTAATAAACCATCCACACTAAAAGACAGAATTTCATCACATTTGACTACTGTGGCCAGTCTACATGAGAAATGATTCATTTGTTTGTTTACTTGTTTTTGCTTTGTCTTAGTTCACTGAGCTAACGTGTTGCTAACTGAGAAAAGGCCGTTGTTGAAGTTGGTAAACAAGTTCAAGTTCAAGTTTATTATCAGTATCCCCGTAGGGCAATTGGTTTTACAAGCAAGCAGACAAAAACAGGTACGTGCAACCAAGGTCCACGAGGGGAGGGGGAACACAGTGTGCCGAATCAACAGTAAGACACTGGTACATAGCCAATAAGAGCTGTACTCAAGTCCACCTTTGTTGAGTCCAAGACAAGTCCAAGTCCATGCTAGTCAAAAAAGATCCAAGTCCAAGTCAAGTCCAAGTCCACAAGGTCCAAGTCCAAGTCCAAATCCGAGTTGAAATGAGATCGAGAGTAAATACAGACATATTATACAGACTATATATGTATCTATATATAGACAGATATATAGATATATTCACACACTTTTAAGACCACTTACATACATTTTGTGATGCTAAAGATGTTATTTCTACTATAGCACTATGATTTATAATCATCAATAAGCATGTACAGTGTAAAAACACTGTAGGATCAATCAACTCCTGAAGCCTGGAGAGAGAAATGCAGTATAATCTATTAGTACTGGAATTGAATAATAGGATAAACATAATTAACTTAATGTATGGGGAGATCTGTGTGCTATTTGGTCATTAAATTTCCAATCAAAACATTAAGAGAGAACAGTAACAGTAGACATGTACAGTATATCAATCACAAAATGGTAATTTAGCACATAGTAACAGAAGTTGCACCACTTTAAGAAAGTTCTTAATAATGTCATGAGATGCTGATGGTACAATTATAGTCTTAGAGGTAATATCACATTTTAAATTACATCCTAAATTAAAAGTATCTTTTAGACAACATTTTGGTCCTGCTAATGAATTATTATTGAAATCAGTGTAGTTTAGAATACTGTAGCTGCATTTTAAAACAAAACAAAAAAAAAAAAAACATTACATAAGTTTTCTAAACTTGACTGAGCTCCAAATACAGTAAGATCACAGGTAGTTTTAAATAAAAAGTAAAATAAATAATAATAATAATTATTATAATCATTTACCAAATTCATGTCAAAAAGAGTATATCAGTTTTAACTATTTTGGAATGTTTCTAATATGTGTAATGAACCAGAATAGTCAGCCATGCAGTTAATTTAGTGCAATGTTCATATTGTTGGCAACTGATTTTATATTGCACAAATATACCTCTCAATATAATGCAGTCCAGTACAACACACCACCACAAACTATAACACCTCAAAAAACGGAATATTACAGACATCATAATAGTAAACTTTATAGCAAGACACTATTTGTATTGTATCAGTTTGCACAATAACATGGATACTGGGCCTATGTTTGACAACTACTGGATAGCAGAAAAGTTGGTAAATTTGTTTAGCTTTAACTTTTCAAGCAGCGTGGATGCTGTTAAAAGAAGGCAATACACCATTTCTGGTCTGAGGCTGCCTGTGTGTGTGGACTGACTCAGAAAATAAGATGTGCTTTTTCAGAGAAAATTGCAGTTCTAAAGTAGCCTACAATCGTATATGCCTTAGTAGTGAAAAGTGCTGGAACTCCATTTGCCCAGTTCCCTTGTCACCATGCTGCCCCAATGACTGAGCTGCTAACTAACCTCGCGTTTTCTAGGATGCTAACGTTAGTCATTGACGCCGGTCGCGTTTGTGTTTCCTAGGATGGTAATGAGAGTCGCCTACGGTACCTTGAATGGCAATGTTGCACCCACACATGTTAAGAAACATTAATCTACACAGTTTAGTAAGAGTAGGTGTTTACAGCCTACAGTCACTGTAGAAGTGACGTTAACCTGAACATGACTGTGTGTTAGAGCTAATGCAACCATAGGCCTACCAGCTAAGGAGCAGGACAGAAATAACCTATTAATGCATACTCTGTTAAGTTGGATAGAAACATTTGTTGAAATCAGGTCCAGGGTAGGTAGCCTAGTCCACACATAAGCTGCATGGCTATTTTTGAAAAATGGACCGACCCCCTTTAGTTTTCCAAAAGGAGAGAATACGGCTATTGTTACAATAATTAACGTTAATTACAACCCTGGTGGTTTTCTTAACCTGGTAAAAAATACTGAAATGCAAAGACATGGAACATGCTTAGTGTTTGGGAGGGGAAAAAGCACTGGCCGTCGGCAACTTACCTTGCCTTGTGGTGCCTCTGTAAATGTCTGACAAAGTTGGATGTAGTTCCACAAGTTTCGGTTATTGTTTTGCGGCAAAATTTGTAGGTGCCTTCATGCTTCCTCTTCTCCAGTTCTCTGCTTTGGTAAAACCAAACTGAATAATGCCACTGTTAGTCGACATTATTGAGATGTGACCACAGACTGTATGTGACTGCGCTGTGGCGCCTAACACCCAGATATACCAATCATATGCCGGGCTGCTTGGTAACCATGGTTACCAGGCGCCCAGTGTCAATGCCTGGTTTTGATGGATTTTAAATTCAACCAATAATCTGAATTAAAAAATTTGAATTAAATTCCCTTTAAGTTTGTTTTGAAGGAGGACATTGATTTCAGAGAAGAAAAAATATACATACAGGACAGAAAAACTAATATGCTAAGTGCATAGGAAGTAGCCTAGTATCTAAAATAGCCTACACAGAGTAAGAAAAGTGCATAATGTCAGTATGAACATCATCATCATCAATAACAATACCATACATAACAACAGCAGCACCATCATCATATTATAAAAACATCATAAAAAAAACAATATGAAAATCACGATCATCATAATCATAGACAGCAACAAGGAAGCCAAGTGAGTAGCCACAGAATGTAAGTCAAGTACGACTTCTCCCCTGACCCGCATTCAAGAGGGAAATGGCTAAAGGGATGAAGGAGTGTTTATATCTGTTACTTTCAACAGGGGAAAATCTGAGCTGTGACCCAGAAGGCAACAACTGGAACTCAGGATGTAAGGGGTGGGAGCTGTCAGACCGAATGACATTGGCCTTCCTAAATATCTGCCTATGAAACAGGTCAGATAGAGTACACCGATTTACTCCCAAAATCTTGTTGCTCAAATTGACAGCTCTGCTAAGAGCATTTTTGGACCTAGTTAAGGTTACCAAACCAGCAGAGAAGAGAGAAAGTCAGGACTGGTTCGATATAAGATTTATAAAAAAGAATCATGAGGCACTCGACCTGAAACTTGGACAGTATCCTCAGACAGGACAGACGCTGTTGGCCTTTCTTGCACAAAGCATCAGAGTGGCAAGTAAAATTGAGCTTGTTATCCACAATAGTCCCAAGATATTTATAATTTTCCACGACGTCTAATGCCTGTCCCTTGATGATGGTTGTTTGATTGATATTAGAGGGCTTGTGTCTAAAATCAATGTACATGTCCTTAGTTTTCTTCACGTTTAGTTGCAGGAAAGCGTTGTTGCACCAGTCTACAAATTCATCAACAACAGGACCATGACTATTTTCATTGTCATTAAGGAGAGTGACTATTACAGAGTCGTCAGCAAACTTTACGATGAATCTATTTTCATGCTGACTGCAACATTCGTTGGTGTATAAAATGAAAAGGAGAGGAGAGAGGTGCTGAGGGATGGTTCGCCCAGGGCGTAAAACTAGCCAGGCCCACCTCTGGTCCAGTAGGTGTTCAATCTTGCTAAATAGATCCCTTTTTATCATTTTTTCAAAAGCCTTCATGACAAGGGAAGTCAGGGCTAAACAGGGGTCACCGGTATAACTGTGGACTGTTTCCAACACCTTGGCACCCTCTGTTGGTTAAGAGACAGCTGGAAGATATAGTAAAAATGGCGGCTAATTGTTCCGCACAGGAGGAGAGCAGTCAACTACTTATGTTGTCAGGACCCGGACTTTTCCAGGTTTTAGACTGTTTAAAAGATTTGGCCACAGAGAGAACGTCAAAGAAGGCAAGTCCAGGGCAAGATAGGTTTTTTTTATGATTTAAAATGTCATTCCAGTCAATGTCATTCCAGAACATGTGCTTCAACTGGGAGCAGCAAAGTCTGGTAGCTCTGAGTTTTGACTCAACCTTTGCTTTATTTTGTTGTGTTTTTGTATGTTTTTGTCGTATTTTGTCAACTACTGATGGACACTTCTGTGGGGAGAGGAGATTCTTCAGGAGAGGAGCTTCTGTCACTGAAAATGGAGCAAGTCTGGAGGATGCCACCCTGTTCCAGCTGGATGAGGAGGTGCTTTCATGGTTGCTGTGCTGGTGGTGCAGAGGTTGAAGGCTTGGAAGTGGAGATGTACTGTAGGTCCTTTCTGCCGTCAGTCATCAAACAAAATATCAACTCTCTGCCCAACAAGAGTGATGAGGAGCTGGAGATGAAGGTGAAGATGCAGGAAGCAGAGATTTTTTCAAATCAAAACAATACTTGTGTACATCCCTCCAACGGCTACTGCTGAAGTTCCATGTGAAGTTCTCCATGAAGTCGTTGCTAGGATACAGACTAAACATCCTGAGGCACTTGACTTCAGTCATGTCTCCCTGATGGACTCACTGAGGATGTGGTGGAGAGATACACGCTGGTGGAGGCCATTCTGAACAACTCAGATCATCCTCTTCATAACACCTTGATGGACCAAGAAAAGAGCTGTGGTGGACGGCTCCTCTCTCTTCACTGCAGGACGGAGAAATATAGAAGATCCTTTGTACCTTCAGCCATCAGGCTTCTTCATTCTTCTGCAAATGGTTGATGAGCTGACAGACACATGAATTTCCCTTTGGGATTGATAAAGTAATTCGTATTCGTAGTTGTATTCGTATTACTAAAATCAAGAGAATCAAACCTAAGATAGAACCTATTGAACTCCTGTGCATAGTGAACAGGAAGTACAGTTTCCATACGTCTGCATGTGTGTAATAATGTGCATAATATCTTAACTGACCTGAGAACAGTGAAAGTTGTGCCGACCACAGCTTGACCGAGCACACTTGTCTGTAGCTATGGTAACCAGCTATATAGGCAATCACCCATCAGAAATCCCTGGACTGCCCATAATGCGCAAAAAAAGCTGTCCTTACCTCCGCTTGACTTTCCCCAGTCTTTGCCAATGAGACACGGTCACACCCACATAAATGACAAAAGTCATGAATAGCATGGGCTGGTGGTCAAGCTCGCCTCCTAAGACAGTAGCGCACTGCAGTCAAAAGGGGGCAGCACTTACAAGAGGAATCCTGTAATGTAAGATGGCAGTTTAAATTAGATGTGAGGAGAGATATCACTTCAACTTTGATAGGATTTGTTTTTTCTGCACTGCTTCCCTTGCTTTCCCATTACACCACTGACTTGCATACCTTATTGTGGCTCTGCTTTTATTGGGTAAGTCTGTTTTATGTGTCTAATATGCTCTGCATGCTTTTTATGTCTGTGCTTTTGCTCTGCATGACCTTTACATATGTTGTCCTTGTCTATATTTTATCAACATTAAACATATCTCATCTTTGTGTTTGCATGCATTATGTACTTCTTCCTCTTACATTTTTATACTCTGTTTTAGTGTGATATTGTAACATCTGTCCAGGGACTACACACAAAAAATAGCCTTTTGGCTAACTCTGGCACATTCACAGCAGTGTTTATCGATGTGCACTGTGCCTGCTAAATAAACTAAAAAAAACAAACTCTTATTAGCAAACAGCAAAGAGGCATGATGGGAACAGAACACATCAAATGAATATTCATCAGGGGTCTGAGGATGAAAGCATCATCAGGTGGTTGTTGGAGTTGAACCGAAGAACCAACAACTCAATTTTCCGTCCTCAGAAAGCGTTGCACTGAGACGTGAGAGGCTTAACGGCTGAGAGAGAAGTTCCTTAGCAGAGAACCCTGTGGCAAAAGTCAAGCCTGAAGACATGTCCACACTCGCTGACCGATGTGCTTGAAAAACAGTCACAGCAGTGGTGAGTGCTCTATGCAGTGAATGTATCGCAGACTTTTCTACTGCAATTTTCTGAACCATTGCAGTCTTTTGTTACAGGGTCACACTCTAGAGGGATGACAAAGTCAGTTCTGCTCTAGCCACAGGTTGTAAACACAAGCTTGTTCTAGGGACTATAGAGAGCTGCAGCCAGAACAAAACACCTACAGCAGAAGTTTGATGACAGAGAAGGAGGGACCAGATCGGAAAATCAGAATATTTCTGTAGGAGCCGTACAAATCAGAAAGAACAGATGATCCTGGATTTAAATCCTTTTCTTTTCTTTCTTTTCTTTGTTTCAGTTTTCTCCTTCTGCTGTGATGTAAGTCATGTACACCTGCTCAGTAAAAGGACCAATCAGGTCGTGTGCATGTCAAATGATGATAGTGTCTAGATCACAACTGGGCTAAATTCAGACAATAAGGTTGCTGCTTTAGTCATCTCACTTCCATAACCACCGAAGTCAGATATTTCACTGACTTTACACACAGTTGACAGAATAAAGGAAAAGCCTCAGATGGCAGATGTAGATGATGCTTTGGAAATCACCAGTGGTTACTGAATGATACGTGTTTTATGCAGAACATATTTTTAGGGCCTTTACAGTAATTGGATTTTAAGCTAAACAAACACCTACATTTATACCTACAATTATGGGCAGAGGGTGTTGTTATGATGCTGTGTAAAGCCCTTGAGACAAACTGTTTGAAAAAATGTCCTATACAAATAAAATTGCCTTGCCTACCTCTGAGGTATTTTAGTGTGATGATGATGATGATGATGATGATGATATTATGCACTGTAATGCCAGGCCCTGTCTTTCATGCTAAGACATGTTTTGTTTTTGTTTTTTTTTCGGCTTAGAATTGAGATCACGATTTTCTAGCACATTTTCCCCCCAAATTGAAATGTTTATTATTTATTGCGCAGGATTTCCCCCAGAAATCTTGTTAGCCCAGTAGCATAAAGGCAAGTGTGTTTTTAGTGATGGGGGTCTGACACAGGCCAGCAACTGACTGACGGCAGAGCCATATAGGTAACAGATTTATGAATGGAGTAGTAGAACTTAGAAGGTGTGATTTCATACCACTTTGAAATTGGATCAATGTTAAAAGTTGACTGGAAATTTAAAAAACAACTATGTAATAATGTGTTATTATCAGACATTTATTGAACATATTTAAACACAAACTATAGCAGAGTCAATGACACACTCTGGAAATGCTGTTTTAATAACCACAAAAAAATACAATCAAAATAATATCAGTGATATATCAATAATATAAGTGTTTGCACTAAAATCATGATGTAAAATTTGGATGGCAAGTGAACAAGGCCATCCACTCCAACTCACTGGTGGCTAAAGTTTAGCGTTACTTCAGAGTTTCATTTTTACAATAAGGAGTAATGTAAAACATGATGTACCACAAGTCTTTTCCCAGTCAGTCGTTATGGCACTCTGCAGATTGAGTTCAGTGTTTGACATATTGGCTCACAGAACACCTCGGCTGCCCTGACACTCCAGGGGACGGTGTGCTAACAGCCAGGCTAGCTGGCTGTGCCTCTTGGAGCTGCGGCTCGGCTAACATTAACAGCCTTTCCTTTGTGACATGTCTTGTTATGCTTGACGAAGTGATGTGAAGTTACTGTGTCATGACAGTTGTTGTGTTTTATCTTGCACTCCCTCAATGCTGCCGTGTCTTTTGAAAAACCCCCTCAACTACCAGCGAGTTTCCTCCACTGAATCATATTATGTAAAGGTGCTTTGTCATACAGTAGGCTTGGGGAGACGGCAACGACAGTGCGGTGTTTGGGGACATTTGAGAAACTCGTAGAGGAAAATAGGAGCATTTGTTTATGGTGTGGGTTGTGAAATAAAATGCAGGAGAATCGTTGCCAGTTAGAAATGAAATCGCATGTAGGTGTGAATCAAGATTCAGCTATTTTTTAATGATTTATCATGCAGCCCTAATGGGAAACAAAAAAGTAATTCCATTCTTTCAATAAAGGTTCTACATTTTCATTCTACACTTCCATTTTGATTTAAATTAGTTTTCATGCGGCATGGTGGGGCAGTGGTTAGCACAGTTGCCTCAAAGAATGAAGGTCTGGGTTCAATTCCCTGGCTGAGTTTCTATGTTCTCCCTGTGCCCAGGTACTCTAGCTTCCTCCCACTGTCCCACTGTCCAAACACATGCAAATACATAAGCAAATGTAGCCAGTGGATGGACAGATGAATAGGTTTCATGGTGTCCATTATTTTGAATCTCTCTAAAATTCAAAGGGCACATGTCTGCATGTCTGAATGTCTGCAATTAAAATCTAATTATGTCATCTTTGAGCCCAAGTGACACTTTTTGTCAATTTTTTGGAAGAGAGACTTTAATGCATTGATGAGAATGCCACTGATGTATGGACAGATGTCAGTCCAATGTCAAATATTGACATTTCAATTAAATATTAGTGCTATACTGTATGAGCTTTGCATTCAGAGTAGTTGAACATTCCCACCCCTTCCACTCATCACTACTCTTGGTGATGACTGATGGTCATTCAGTTGTGCATATTATTAATTAAATTAAAACACACCTCCGTCCCATCTGAATGCTACCAACAATGGTTACATTTAGTGCCAGTGCTAATAAAATCTCACCTAACCCAACCATTTACACCCCACTGTAGACGTCTAGACAGGTGGATGAAGTGAAGATCAATGTTCACTGGGTCAGAACTGCCCACAGTGAGGACTGGGTTGTGTCTGTCTGTGTGATGGTCCTGCAGCAACTGGTGACCTGTCCGCGGTGTTTCCCCTGCCATTCTGTGTGAAGGCTTCAGACTGTGTGTGAGGCTGAGCAGCAGTACGTGAGCACAGATAATAAATGCCCTGGGTTGCCCTGGGTAATTAGTCTGTTACTTGCAGCTAGCGTACTGCTTTAGTCAGCAACAGATTATTAAGTGCTTTATTCCAAAACACTAAGCCGGCACTCTTGACAACATTCAGGCAGAAATACTGTTGTTGTTGTCATAGTTCACTATTACAGAAGGCTGGGCTCACTCTGGTGTATTGGTGCCATTCTAAGCAGCTTCCCTTTTTATCCCACCAAAAGACTGTTCTTCAGTGTAGCCAGTGCGCATAAGACAAAACACTAAAGGAGTTTGAACATGAATATTAAAATATCTAGAAAAGTTTTAAGGAACATTTAACAATATAACAGTGAGGTTTGGTAATGAACACAGTGAGACATTATTGACTTTTCCATTCAGATATTGCCACCATGGCTTTACTGTGGTAACTATATTGTTACATCCTGTGTAACCTGTATGTATAACAGTGGCATGCAGTAGAGATGAAGACCCCCACCCTACAACCAGAAATCATAAATTCACTGTGTGATTAAACTGTTTAATAAACCATCCACACTAAAAGACACAATTTAATTACTGTGTGCTGCCTGTCTTTCCTCTTGAGCTTTAGAGCCTCTCTGACTCTGCCTGGACATCATCAGCTTTACTGCACTGAAAACATTAATAAAATCAGGCTAAAATCACAATCTGTAAGAGCAGTGAGACAGACCAGGGTTTATGAGAGTAACTCAAACCCTGACCCTGAAGAAGCTGTTAAAAGCTACTCCACAGTTTACTTAACTCTGAGTGCTCACATGTTTACTACTGTGGCCAGTCTACATGAGAAATGATTCATTTGTTCGTTTACTTGTTTTTGCTTTGTCTTAGTTCACTGAGCTAAAGTGTTGCTAACTGAGAAAAGACCATTGTTGAAGTAGGTCAACAGCACAGTTTCCACACATCTGCATGTGTGTAATAATGCACAGATTATCTTAACTGACCTGAGAACTGTGAAAGCTGTGCTGACCGCAGCTTGACCGAAGTTGTCTTCTGACAACTTGAAGTTGTCACCTGTCAGAAGTCCCAGTACTGTCTGTAATGCGCATGCGTAAACCTCCAAAACACGCTGTCCTCCCCTCCGCTTGACTTTCCCCAGTCTCTGACAATGAGACATGGTCACACCCACATAAATGACAAAACTCATGAATAGCATGGGTTGGTGGTCAAGCTAGCTTCCCAAGACAGAAGTGCACCGCAGTCAAAAGGAGGCAGCACTTACAAGAGGAAACGTCAGATCCCTTATGGGACAGATGGCAGTTTATGGATGTTGTAAGCCAGTCTGACCCCCACCATGAATCGAAGTGTCTCTGTACTGGTTGGATATTTAAGGGAAAAAGCAAGGACCTCTCTTTTTGAGTTGATCTGCTTACCAGAGCTCCCACACATCAGGTGTGTTACAATACTTGTTGGCTGTATTTTTTACTTCAGACATCACAATAAACTGTGATTTAAACTATTCATTTCTAATATTGCCTTTTGAGTAGTGAAGGATCTGTTTTCAGATACCTAGTAGGTCTTTAGTTATATGGTAGGTTTCACTGGGTAACACTCACACCCTTAACCTCTGAGTTGAATAGAAAAGATTGAGTACCATGTTCTACTGAGTTATGTTCTATAACCTCTGAATATCTCGACCCAGGCATCAGGGCTGTTCTTCTATGTTAAGAAGGTCACTGAGTGGTTTGTTAACCTATATCTGCCATCCCTGAACTGAGACTGATGTCAGATCTCTTAATAGCAGAGTTCAATTCTTAAAAGGCTTATAATTTTAATTATTGGTTAACTATTCATTCTCACCAATATTTAATGGTAAAGTTATCTTTAATTAAATGGAGTCAGATTGAATAAATTAACTACTTTAACTGGTCAAGCACTGCCTGCCTTGCTCTGACCTCCTGCCACTGGTTTATAGTAGCTATGCAGTTTTTGCCTCCTTGCAGACATTGCTGCAAGCTAATGAGCTCTATGACCAGCCATTCCTGTCCAGCTTTTTCATCAACAATGACCTTATCTCTGAGGGTGCTGTGGCCACGGGTTCAAATCCAACCTGTGGCCCTTTGCTGCAGTATCATTCTGCTCTGCCCTGACTTCCCTGTCTCTCCACTATCCAATCCAAATAAAGACAACATCTTGAAAGAGAGGAAGTATCAACTTCCCTACTGTTTGTTTGGTAAAACAGCCATTATATTACTTGAAATGAAAACCTGAAATAAAAACCTTGAAAATGGCGATGAGATCTAAATGTACCAGAGGAAGTGAACATCAAGCAGCATTTAATAATCACTGCTACCATCAGCAGACTGTATCTCAGCAAGAAGAATCATAATACACAGGCTGTCATGAAGTTTATCTGTGGAGTAACACTCACCCTGAGCTGCACTTGCACACCAACTGGTGCACACATAAACTTGCACCCTTTCATGTTAACTCCTAAGGCAACTGCTGCACAATCTCTCCTCTAATGCAGAACCCATCGAAGCATAATTGAAAATGACTTTGGAGAATTGCCACATTGAGACCAGAAGATACTGTATTTGCAGGTGTTTCTGTGGGAGAGCTCGGAGTTGCCGGTGAAACACACGTGAGAATAGAGGACAATGAAGCATGAAAAGAATAATAGAACCTCAAAAGACTGAGCACTGAAAAGGCTGTCTTTCTTTCAGTAGATTAAAAAAAATGTGTTTATGTACGTATTCATCTGTGTGTGCATCTTAATGTTTGTGTCTCTGTTAGAGGGAAACAGTGACAAGAGAATATAAAATCAACCCGAGTGTGAAAGAAGCAGAAAACAGGAGATGTGTCTGCCAACTGCACTACAGTTCCTGCTGCTGCTAACACAAAGCACCAAGAACGTCAGAGCGCATCCTGCAAGATTTCACAACCTCCGAGTGTGATACATGTAAACAACAAGCAAAACAGAAGGAGAACAGGAGATATATATATATAAAAAAATCCTCATGCATTCCATGTTGTCACCAGGCCTTACCAAATACAGCCCTCACTGCATCATTGCACCGCTCCTGACAAATGCTAGTGTTGAGGAAATACCTTAAAGGAAGAGCCAGAGTGGTACAGAAGCGCTGACATTCAAAGATCGCTCTCAGTGACAACATTTGTTGTGTATCCCACTCACAGCTCGTGCTCTCCATTCAACCTTGACAGTGGGTAGGCAAATATCTCTGCTTCACCTGTTCATCTACCCTGCTCACCGCACATCTACCCTGCGCACCGCACTCTTGAATGCTTCTTTTCCAGAATGAATCTTTAAATACAGTATAAAACATTCAAAAATCCCTCCCAGACATGATGACTTTTTCATGAGGTCTAGAAGGACATTTTAGGCTACAAAAGATGAGTCTGCCTCTGACATCCAGCCCATTTCCACGGTGAATGCAGGTCACTGAACCGACCTGTATTGTCTAATGATGTAATCACATTATCTAACCCGCTTTTCTCTTCTCCTCAGCTCCACTCGTAGGTAAACCAGGTTGTGCCCTTTGATCCATCACAGATGCAACTAGACACTATTAAGTCAGTGCTCTGGCTTTGGAGGGAAAAGCTCCCAGTGTAGATTTCAATCTATCAAAGACAGTGAAAAAAAACAACAAATGGCCCTCATTTGCCATCGTGCCATGAGAAAACCTGGAAAACAATAAACTCAAAGGCTGGATCATTGCAGCATAGAACAGTAGTGTACTGAATCAGCTTTACGCCAGTTACAGCAAGAAGCTACAACAAGTGTTCTTTTCTTTTTAGTTTTAGCTTAGTTTATTTCTTTTCATTTCACAATACACAAAATCAGACATGAGGTCATACACCCCTAGAACGTGCTAATAATGACACGATAAAGACCATGGCTTTGTTGATCATGGTCTGCACTTGAGAAAGAAGACCGTGGTTGTGTGTGAAGTCATTCCTTACAAATTGCATTGTATTTATGCTCTGACCTTTTCAGTGTCAACATTTTAGAGTGTTGGAGTATAGAAATCCATGTGGTGTGTCCCTTTGACGATTCTACAATAGCACAAAAACAGCTGTGTCTGTGGCATGCAGGCGGAGTGTGGAGTCAGACCTGGTGTCTGTGAACTTGTATTTGAAGAAAATAGAAATTGTTGCGTAGAGGAAAATAGGTAATAGATGAAATATTAAATGACAATGAAATAGTAAGAGGAAAATAAGTGACAGTATATTTCAGCTGAGTGGGGACAGAAGGAACAAATAAAGTCTTTTAACCAAGTTAGAAGTTGGATGCTAATTGATAATTATTTTCTCATTATTTTCTCATGTTTTTATTGATACAATAAAATACTATGGAATTAATTAATAATTAATTTAATCAGATGTCTGAAACCCTTCATTACATTTTGTCGGTTGTGGTTCTCTATATTCCTAAAAGAAGAACCCATCATCTGTGTAGTTTCCATTTTCACTGTCCCACTTTCTTTCATCGTAGACCTACAGGGAGGTTGTTAGAGGTGTAGAGCACTCACACACACACACACACACACACACACAAAGGTCAGATGTACCTTCACATATCATTTCCTCCAACATATTAATCCTATTGCATTTTGAGATAGTCTAATGATCTGTCTCAAATCAGTGACTCTAAAAATAAAAGGCTTACTCTCTAAAAGTACTGAAGAAAGCAGCGGAGAAGTAATCCTTCCCTTTTTAATGTGGTCCTTACAGACTGTAACCTCTCTGTGTCACAGTGGATGAAGGCTGAAAACAAACTTCTGATTTATATCTGCCATAATGCCTTTGGATTTATGCTCATCATGCACTGTGTATGCACAATCCAATTTTAAATTATTTCCTCCCTTTCTGTCAGCGTTGCTTGCTGGGGCTGAATGATTCACAAATGCAAGTGTTTAGTGGAACACCAGCTGTTTCCCCAGCGGAGACTCGGTAAAGTAGGAGTGATAAAAGCCAGCCAGGAGTGTCAGAAGTCTCAGAACACTCTGAAAGTCTGAAAGTCTTTTGTTTGATCGCCTGCTCATTTGCCGGTGCTGGTGTGCATCCTGTTGCGGCAGCACAGGGGTAAATAGCTTTTTGCTGCCGTTTCCAAAGAGAAGGGGAAGAGTGCTTTCCTGGAAGGTGAGTAGGAGCTATCCTTCATGATTCTGCTTCGCCTTTATCAGGTAACTTTCTTCTTTCTGATAAGCAGCTCCAGAGCCAATCATGTGGAACTTATAACTCAGACATGTGAAAGTGAAGTTTTACTGAAGTAAGTAAGTTGAAGGAGGGGGAAATGAATAATAAACTTTCAGTGCAACCTCCACTGAACTTTCTTCCAGCTCTGCACACACACAGTTCACACATACAGCCATTTTGGCAGCGTCTCTCAGTGTTGGCAGCAACCTGTCCATAATCTCAACAGATCTGAGCCTGTGGCTTCAGCACTGACTTGTGCAAGCAGCGGGTAGCTGATACAGGCAAAAACAAAACATCACCAGCCTCCACAGTCCAGCAAGATGCTGTGGGGGACTGATGTCAGAATGTTGTCCTCCACAGAAATGTTTATGTCATTTCAGATAAGTTGTGGAATCAGAGCTCTAAGGCTACCCACTGCCATGGACAAACACAGGACTGTTTGACATACATTTGAGGGGTATTCACTACTCTGTGCTTGTGAGTCATGATTTACTGGTGATAAACAAGCAGAGGTAATACCAGTGATATGAGTGGTTCACAGATTTACTGGCATTTCACCACTAAAACATATTTAACATTCTTTAACAGGAAGAGGAGTTAACATTCATCAGTGCAGCAGCTGGATGGTTGATGAGACTGCAAACAGCAAAACTGGAAACATGGCAGAGAGATGCCCTTGAATCACAGCACTATGAAATTGCACATCGCCAAGGGAGTAAATCCACCACTTTCTGTTATGACAGGGAGAAAATTAGTACATGCTTTGGGATATTAGGGAAAAAGATTCCAAGAATGTGTAATTAAAACGGTAAGAATTTAAATATTGTTGAAAGGATCACAGTAAAATGACCTCTTTAATAAGAGTGAAGGGGATTTATGGGTTAATTGGAGGAAAACACCAAGGGGAAGACAGAAAGGTCAGTAATTCATGAGAAATTTGCCTTAGAGCAGCCCATATATTTTCTTTTCCGGACCGCCCATAATTCAGTTTTTCCTTTATTTATTTTTCATATTGGTGTTAGAAATGGACGGTCATGCTTTCAACCTGGTTGGTTTTGATCTGGTTTGATCGCTGTATGTGGAAAAAAAAAAAATAACAGTTCTAATATATCTGTCTGACAAATACTGTTTTAATGACTAGTGGACTGATACTGATACAGATACACTGAGATGACACTGCTCCTCCTCTGTGATCAAACCATTACACTGTTGCAATGCTTAAGTGACAGACAGATTTTTTTAAGGAGGAATACTGTGACAGTATTCAGTGTATCCACTGCTTGCTTAGGTAATATAGTAATAATAATCATGTATAAAGTGCCTTAGCCATCATTTCTGATGTTGCTGTTTAAACTTCCTAATGCCACAGGCGACTGTATGAACAAGGATAATATAGTGGTATTAAGTTTGGTAGATGTGCAGTGATATGTAACTGTAACTGTGTGTAACATGTAGGTAGATACTCCTGCCCTGAGGTGGCTGCATCCCATATAACTGCATGTAAGCACCAGAGTGGTGCTTACAACTTGACTTTTGACAAATACGAATACGAATACAAATTACTTTATTGATCCCCAAAGGGAAATTCATGTGTCTGTCAGCTCATCAACCATTTGCAGAAGAATGAAGAAGCCTGATGGCTGAAGGTACAAAGGATCTTCTATATTTCTCCGTCCTGCAGTGAAGAGAGAGGAGCCGTCCACCACCGCTCTTCTCTTGGTCCATCAAGGTGTTATGAAGAGGATGACCTGAGTTGTTCAGAATGGCCTCCACCAGCGTGTATCTCTCCACCACATCCTCAGTGAGTCCATCAGGGAGACATGACTGAAGTCAAGTGCCACAGGATGTTTAGTCTGTATCCTAGCAACGACTTCATGGAGACCTTCACATGGAACTTCAGCAGTAGCCGTTGGTGGGATGTACACAAGTATTATTTGATTTGAAAAAATGTCTACTTCCTGAGTCTTCATCTATATCTCCAGCTCCTCATCACTCTTGTTGGGCCGAGAGTTGATATTTTGCATGATGACTGACAGCAGAAAGGACCTACAGTACATCTCCACTTCCAAGCCTTTAACCTCTGCACCACCAGCACAGCAACCATGAAAGCAGTTCCTCATCCAGCTGGAACAGGGTGGCATCCTTCAGACTTGCTCCATTTTCAGTGACAGAAGCTCCTCTCCTGAAGAATCTCCTCTCCCCACAGAAGTGTCCATCAGTAGTTGACAAAATACGACAAAAACATACAAAAACACAACAAAATAAAGCAAAGGTTGAGTAAAAAGTCAGAGCTGCCAGACTTTGCTGCTCCCAGCTGAAGCGCATGTTCTGGAACATGAAGATGAACAATATGTGTTCAGGGCTGACCATTAGTCACTAATGATGACAGAGTAATTGCTGAGATCACATGATGCAGCAACATTGCCACATAAATATGTCCAACAGGGACGTTTATTATCTACATCAGTGAATTTGGAGTTAAAACTAAACAAGCCCTGCTTAAGTGCACTGCAGTGGTTGGTAATAATTCACCATGCAGTCATTAGCTCATGTGTGGCATTCAATTGATCTGCTGTAAATTAAAACAATATTGACTTGTACAGCTTTAATAAAAGCTGTGCACAAATATAATACAGATAAATGTTGATGTATTAATATTTGTCTGGCTTCAGTTTCCTGTCATTTAGAAATGGTATCTGTATCAGTCACCTCCTCTCCCGAGTGTTGTCTGGGAGGAGCCATCATTGGCCATTTTTGAGGGAAATACCAATTGTAAAAGATGACAAACATCAGGTAGGTCTCTCTGTGAGAGCTGGGCCCTTATTATAGGCACTGACCTGTGAAATATCACATAGCCTTTGAGCATGCTCAGCAAAATGATGCAATTTGAGAGGATGTCACTCCTCACCCCTGGGTGACCTCATCCTGGCACAGCAGGAGAGGAAGAGTATATATATGCAGCGCTGTCCTTCTCTCACTGGCTCTCTCTGATGGCTACCTGTGTTTAGGCAGGAGAATCCTCTCTAACAATGGTAGAGCTCTCAAAAGAGAGGTGCAGCAAATCCTCTGCTCATTTTTTTTCCTGTGCTCTTTCTCACTTCATTCTAAAGGCACAGGTTTTAGCTTCCTGTCAATCCTGGAGGTATTATATTGCATAGCGTGGCATCATACAGCATTCTTCAAAAACAAGATACAAAGTGTTTTTACAGAGACAAAAGAAGTATAAATACAATTAGAGACAGAGAGAAACAGAATAAAACAATTGAGACTCAAGTCGTACAATATGTGGCAATAACCTATTTGTACAAAATCAAAAAGTTCATGACACTTTAGGTGAGACAGGCAAAAACATTGTTCTTTAGTGCACTGATCAATCTGGAGATTCTGGGCTATTCTGCTTCCATAACACATCTTCTTTCAGACTAGTGGCAAGAAATGGTAGAAAATCCACATTAAAGCTGGGGTTGGTAATCCTGTTCAGAAACATGTTTTGTTACACTGGATGAAATGGTCCTTCTACCTTCTGAGTAATCAATACATTATGTATCAGAAAAAGGAACGAAAATCATCAGTCCTCTGTGGCAGCTGCAGGACTGACAAAACTCTGACCAATCCAAGCTCCCGCACCGTGTTGCTTTTGTGGAGACAACTGAGGGATTTGAAGTGATGCTGAGGTTGCTCTCTTTCTGTTGGACAGGTAATTATATGCTTTGCTTTGGGGAGGATTTGTTATTTTTATGAAATGTGTAACTTTTGCTAACGTAGCTACTTTTGTAGCTTGTATTAGCTTAATGCTAATATTAGCTTCTCTGTGGGTTTAAAATGGGTCGGTGACGCTAGTATTGAATAGATTATAGTATATATATATATATATATATATATATATATAGTACTCCTCCTGCCGCTTCTCATTTTCGTGCGGTGCGCGTTCCAGTTTGTGGGGGCGTGGCTTGGACGTACACACTGACGGGAGGGGGAGGAGGGGGGTGGAACTCAGAGGAGGTGCAATTTTCAAATCTTGGTAGCTCTCCAGGATTACCAACCCCAGCTTTAAGGTGTTCATTTGACTTCATGTGATAAATGAAGATATCCAAAATCCCCTCTGTGAAAGCCTTTGACCCTAATGTCAACAAAACATAACAAGAATTTTGAAAGTGGGTTTGTCCATTGTTCAAATTTTTGTTCTGGAAAATCATGCATATAGTGCATATTAAATTAGAGAATGCTTCATTTACATATTTAAACATAACATTTGACAAGATAAAAAAAAAACAAAAAAACAATTATCATAATGTAAGTAATAAGCTTGAGAGGTTTCATGGTGATATCATGGTGTGTGTTTTTTTTTATCCTATTCACCTGTGGTGTCTCACCCTAAAGAAATGACCTCTGCCTCAGACTGTTTCTCTCTCAGGGAGACAGGAGAGAAGAATACAGACACTCAGTTTCTGCTTTCACTCCTAGCATACAGACATACAGGAACATGTGAGTCTGATGCAAGCTAACACGATTACCTCAGTATTGTGAAATAAGATGCGAATCAAGCACTTGTGCTATTCAGCTATGTGGTACTGGAGCTGTATAAAACCAAGTTGCTTGACATGTTCCAGATTACTGATTGTTTTGTTGATCAGGAGGAAGCAGTTTAGCACAAAAATGTCCCCAGGTTATCTAACTGCTGCCTTATACTTGATAATCACTAGTATTTTCAGTGACACTAATTTCAGGCAGTTCTTCTCATTATGAACATTTCTTCATACCAAACATCATTACAACTGTAATCAGCATGTTAATAGGAAACAAAAAAAGAGAGTGAGGAGAATGCTGTTTTTTTTATCAGTGTTAATTTGCTGAATGTGAGAATTATACCAATTAAATCAAAATAATTAGGCTCAAATGCCTGATCATTGGTGTGAAAATGTGCCTTAATGAAATAGGAGAAAACTGAAGAAGAGAATGGCAAAGTTCCCTGAGGAACAACATGAAAAGAAAGACAGTTACTTCATGTTATTGGCAGTGCAGTGTTCTCAGAGGAGAGCTGTTCATCTTCATACTGATTGATCACAGGGATTAGGTAATCACTGACACACTGTAGAATGTACACTTCATGAGCTCTACAAATATCATGCAATCTCATTTATTAAAAATGCACAGTAATTGTCAGTTGTGTTAATTTCTTGGACAGTGACACTTTAAGCACAGCCTGCAAGACACTTCATCACACAGCTCCAGTCCACTACTTGTCTAACAAGCATTATTGCCAGATTTGACTGATACCAAGTGACCCATTCACAGCCTCAAACCCAGTCACCTACTTGTAATAAACATAAATGTCATTTAGTTTTGTTTTTCATATCAGTCACTGCATGAAGAGCCGGTTTAACTGTCCTCGTCATTTCACTGATGCTAATCAGAGGAGAAGAGAGGAGACAGGCAACAACAGTCACATGAAGTCTCACTAAAATATATATCTGATGTACTGGTTTTGAGATAAATAAAAGTATGTTCTTTGCCAGCATCAGGACAGTGGTGCAGTGGTTAGCACTGATGCCTTGGCTGAACCCTGGGCCTGGGGCCTTTCTCGGTGGAGGTTGCATGGTCTCCCTGTGCATGGGCAGGTTCTCTCTGGGTATTTTGGCTCCAACTTCCTCCCACAGTCCATATACATGCTCATGATGTTAACTGGTGACGCCAATGTGCCTATAGGTGTGAGTGAGTGAGGTTGTTTGTTTCTATATGTCGGCCATGTGATAGACTGGTGACCCGTCCAGGGTGTACTCTGACCTCACTCCATGTCAGATGGGATTGGCTTATCTAATACAGGTGGGAATTATAAGTTTGCTAATCATTTTTCAATTCAGTTCAAAGATGCAGTTGCTATGTAGTTTCTTTTCCAGTTGAGTTACATTACACTTATCATGTAGCACATATGAACCTGATTACAGTATGTGCACTTTATTTATTTGGTACCTGTCCATTCCTCTGCATAAGTGTAATACATACTACAATATTGTCTTTTAACTTATGCTACCAAGACCTCTTTTTAAGAATGTGTTGAATGCAGTGTGCTTGCCTGTACGTTGTGTGTATACTTGTGTTCTTCTGTTGAAGGACACAAGTATACACATGTCATGTACCAAATACATGTCTACTGCATGTAGTGCACCTTAAGAGAAAGTGCTCAAAATTCATTGTATCATTTGTACAATGACAAAGGCAATCTAATCTAACCTAACCTAATCTAATCTAATCTAATCTAATCTAATCTAATCTAATCTAATCTAATCTAATCTAATCTATATTGACATGCAACACACCCTATTACACCAGCCTTTAATTTGAAGGTACTGCATCTGACCTCAGTGTATCAGTCTTGTCTGTTGCTTCTCAAACATTTCAAAACAAGGACAATATACACACACCTATCTTCAACAGTCATTATGCACTTCAGTTTTTTTAAAAACTGCCTTTCAACCCGCTGCTGGTCAGAAATGAGTCTACAATACCATGTTCTGTCACCAGTGAGGGGAGCTCAAGCACTTATTTCTGTGAGTGACACACATAAGATGGTGCAGCACACTCAGTTCAACTTGAGTATTCAGTGTTTACTTGAGCACTGGACATATCAAATAGCTGAACCTTTGAAAGTGATTTTTTGCAACAATATCTTAGTCACAGTTGCAGGAACAAAAGAATAATTTGGAATGGACTCTTTGTTGGTATGTGTTGCAGTGCTACAAAAACAGATCAAAATCATCTCATTGCCCAGATCTCTGGCTCACTAATTCAGCAGCATACTGTGAGCACTACTTCAATACACCAGTGAAAACAAACGCTGCAATTGGCTTGTTTTGCAAAAAATGTGTCGTTCATGTCAAATCTGTACAGTGACAGGAGGGAAATGCAACCTGACTTTGTTGTTGGTATTAATTTTCCTGCGTCAGAGTACCTGCAAATGAGTGCAGAGATTGTCATATTTGATAAATTTTCATCCACAGAGGGACAATACTCCAGAGGCCAAATGAGAGAGACTGAACAACTTTGAAGAAGAACTGTTTTGCTGAGCTGATATATTGTCAACAATGAATAGCTTACCTTCATTTCTTTCCCCTCTCCCTTGCACATAAGAAGGCTGCTTGATTATGCACAGGCTGACTGATCAGCTCTCATTGTTTAAGGTCAGGATGTTCATTAAAATTGACAGACTGACTGGGTGAGACTTTGAAGTGTTGCCATCGCCTTGCCCTTTGCAAAAGGCAGCCTTAGAGTTGCCATTTGGGACGTCTTCCCATGAAGTGAAAAAGATTCTCTCCATCTGCTCCTCTTCAAACCCAATCAGAGCTGTGATCTCAATTAGCTGGCAATGGAGAGACGAATCACAGACCAGGCTGACGTGAGAGGGTCAGGTTGCGCAGCACTGCCCGTTGATGACAGGAAAATGGCTTCTTTGACAGAAGAGCTTTTAATCTCTCAGTCTGAACACCTTTATCAAGTCTCCTTTCAACTCCATCTACCTCTATCGTTCCTATCTCCCATTCTTCTTCACGTATTGTAAATTGGAGAGTGGAGAGTCAAGCGTGGATGGACAGCTGCTGCCCTCGCTGTAGTTTTGTGGGTGAGTGACAGTGCTGGGAGTGCTGCCAGTGACACTGATCTCCAACCACAGTGATGTCCCTGTTCTCACACCGTGGATAAGTTACTTCACCTGATTACGTCTTCCCCACAGAGTTTAACTGTCATGGTGCATTTAACTCTGATGACAGTGCTGGGGTTTATGTGAGTCCAATCATCACTTATTTGTAAGTAAAAATTTGCTGTGAAGCAGCAGATCACACCCTGACAGCCTGCTGATATTGTTGGATTACCTTAAATGCACCTGGTTGAAGGCTTCAAATGCTGTGCATAGGTACCAGTTGGCCTTGTAAGATGAAAGCTTTTCCTCACGTAAACTGTTTGTGTCTCAGTGATTTGTGTGGTGGCTTTGGAGTCAGCAGTCTCATTGTCTACTAATGCAAAGGACAGCATGTTAGCTCATTACTTCCAGACTGTCTTCTACCTCAGAAAAACTTCAATCATCAAAACATAAAGGAAATCCCTTCTTTGTTTCTGAGGGAATCTGATGCTTAATTGAGCTTGCAGCATGAACCACTAACTTTACCTGGTGTTTTACTTCAAATGTTGATCCTTGAGAAGGTACTTTTTTTACTTCTGATGAATGCAGATCCTAGCCCACCTTTATAGTTAATATAAAAAGACAAGGCAGAATACATTCATACATAGTGGGCCCTTTAATCACTAACTTGAGATCACCCCTAGACCTTGGCCCCTGCTATCAGGCCTTCTTTCTCTGACATCTAATATCTGCACATTTGGCTGTATGGTAATGCCAGTCCTGTAAAGTCTTGGTAGCATCAGGATAACAGTGATAAATAGTGCCTAATCTTGCTGTATTGTGAGAATTATACCAATTAAATCACAATAATTAGACTGAAATGTGAAAATTTGCCTTAAGAAGCTGACAAAGGCAAAGTTCCCTGAGGAACAAACTGAAAAGACAGTTACTTCATGTTATTGGTATAATGCAGTGTTCTTATAGAAGAGAACTGTTCATTTTCATACATTCTGACTGATTTCCACTGTACTGCAGGAAAATTGAGTCAATATCAGTCAAACAACCACACTGTAGAATGTACACTTCCTTCATGTCCTCTAAAAATATCATGCAATCTCATTTATTAAAAATGCACAATAACTGGTCAGTTGTTTTAATTTCTTGGACAGTGACACTTTGAGCACAGCCTGCAAGACACTTCACCACACAGCCCCAGTCCACTATAACAATTATTACTTATATATCAGGTGGAATCAGCTGTTTGATTCACGGCTCACAGGCTGACTGCAGGATGACATACACTGATATTATTGCAGGCACTGACATTTTCTCACTATTGCAGCTACTTCCACCACTATGTTGCTGTTGCTGATTTAAGGTGTGTGTTTATATGTGTTTGTTATGGGCCATAATGCTGCCAACTGAATCCAAACTGCTGCTTGAATACAAAGAGCCAAGGCATATCCACTAAACCTACATTAACTGTAGAAGCATTTCAATAAATAAAAACAATAACAGCTACTTGACGGTCAGTGACCTGCTGCTGCTACAGCGCCACAGAGAAGACTGAGAGGAGAGGTGAACTACACTGAGATAGTCTTTGGTTCTTTGAACTAAAAAGGAATCTTTGTATGCAACAACCCCTCAAATAAAACACAGGTGTAAAATATGAGTCCTTTAAAACAACAAACTCCTAAATTTCTGACCTCATAAAGAACAACACTGAACATCAGTCACAGTGTGAGAAAGGCAACTTACAGCTCCACTCAGTTTGAATTATGACGGTTTTCACCTCACCTGCAGGCTACAGCATGTCCTCTCTGTGCCATCTGTGGTGGTTGTCTCTGGGGATGCTTATGCAACATGGACTATCGGGATCATCAAAGCAGTGATCAAAGTGAACAGATTTCAACTTTGACACGCTGTTGGGTCGCTTCATGGACTCAAATTAAGGATAAAAAGATTTGGCGTTTGCAAAGGGACGTTCACAAAAAATTCCAAAGTTTGTAGTGGTGTGTAAAAGTTTGTGTGGTGTGTGAGCAAGACTCAGTGCTCAAAGTTCCCACACTTTGACACTGAGGCACAAACAATCTTCTAATAATTTGAAATAGTGTAACCAAACTATTTTATGATCCATATTGTCTGCAGCTTGAGCAGTTGTGTTCTGTATTACTGCAGTTTATCACCAGGGACTGTCTTTTCTTTGCACCTATTCAAACACCAAAACACTTCTGTGTTTTTGCCTCAGGGTTCAAATTACACAGTAGCTGTCTAAATGTCAAAAATGGCTAGCAGCTGCTTTGGCACCACTTATCATTGTCAAACTACCACTTCAAGCTGGGCAAAGTAAGCAAACTTGAAAACTGCAAATGTTTTGTGCTGTAAAGGACTGTCAAGTGTAAAACCTCAGAGACAAAAAGGAAGGGGGAAAAAAAGCCCAAGGATGTGACACAACCATCCTGTCACACTTTCCACACTCTTTTCTATATCTCAGTACATCGTGTAGTTAAAAACTGCTTGGTAAAATGTCATGCATGTATTTGGTACTCATTTCATTTCATAACAGATCCAAATTGAATTCAAATGAATGTACATTAATGTATGTATGATGTCATGTTAAGCATTAAAGCATAAATAAAGTGCTGAAGCCTGTAAAGGCTTCATTTGTGTTGAAAAACACAAACAAAGGTTGTAAGGCTGAACCTCTGTCACCCCAAAGTGTGTGTGTGAATATTCAGTATGTTTGCCACAATCCCAGAGATGTCATAGATGGTGATTGTTCTCCCTCAGTTGTTCCAAATCCAGGCATCCGACACTAACATAATATTCAGTGGTCCATAAACGCCTCTGTCCAAAGGTTGCAGCCTTTGTGAGCATAATTGTGCCAATTTCTCAGGCAAAATTTAGCCCATCAGTGGGAGGTCAGGAGCTGTGGCTGTTCCACAGGAACACACCACAGCCTTGACTTTGGACAGTGTTTCCTTCATGCAGCCAGGGGTGCGTGTTTTTGCTTCTGCTTTGATGTCAGGTGGCCAGGAGGTGAATGCAGAACCCACCCGTGTGAACTAAAAGTAGAGGAGAATATTGTTCCTCATTGTTGAGCCTGCACACGCTGGTGTCATGAGGGTACACCTTGCACTGAAGGTCAGTGAACCTAGCTGTTTAAACTTGCGCCTGGCCACCATTCAGTCTGATTTCACACCAGTGTCATCTATATTCCAAATGTCCCTTGGTCCCTACAACTGTGGCCCTGCCACCCTCTTCAAACTGTCAAAGAAAACCTTGACATTCTCCTTGTTAAAAATCTCAGTGCCTCTGACTCTCTGAGAGAGCATGCAGAGGGATGTCACAGCCCAAATACATTAAGAAATGTAACAAAACAGGATTAGAAAAATTCATACTGATAAAGCTGCAGCAGCAGAATGCCAGCCCAACTGATCTTGACTCACACAAAAGATAAATTTTACATATACTGTACTCTTCACATTTGGTAATGAGTTACATGTGGTTTCAACTCATAAGGGAAGTGTTACCCATCCTTCTTCCAGTGTATTTCAACTCTTTACCAGCATGTTTATTGTTTCAGAAGTGTGTATGTGCATGAGTACATGTGTTTATCATCTTCCCAGGAGGGATGAGGAAGCAAGGTACATCAGACAATACAGCAAAACAAGAGCATGGCGAGCATCCTCCACCTGGAGTGGCTTGTCTAACCGCGCATGACACCAGAACATTCTGTTCACAGCAGCAGAGGAGCAGCTGCGGACAGAGTACAGACAGGTGGGAAAAGAGACGGATGGTTCGAAGTTCTACAAGGAATTGAATGAGTGGACAAAACAGAAACTGCACTTGTTTAGAGGTTTAGAAGAAAAGTGTTCTGAGTCAGATGCTGCTGGTTTGGTTGTCCCTCAGTGGAAAATATACTCAACTGTCAGTCTCTGAAACATTGTGCCAATACGATGACATGCGTGTCATCATACGAGACTAATTCTATGGTTCTGATGATCTGAGCTTCGTTAAAGTCATTGGATATAAATCTCCTTTGTACTCACCTCCAAAGAGTGCTTTCAGTGACACTGCCAATATGGAAGTCATACAGCTTGGTAAGAATCAGGATCACCTGCAACAAGAGCGAGTTTAACCATTAGTATATTGGCAATCAAATCACATCATCACGTCAGCGAAACAGCATCAAACATCACAAAATATCACATTCATTTCATTGCTCCGACTCCATGCAGACACTGTAATCTTCCTTGTTCACAAATGAGGGCAGTGGCACCAGCAGCCATGACCCAGTAGGACCTGTGTGTTCTTTTTTTTTTTCCTTCTTTTTTTTAACGTCTAAAAAACATCTGAAAATAAAATGGTGGCAGCAGGAGACCCTGTCTCACTTAATGTTTATTTAATGTTACAAGTCTTTATTCAAGGAGAGATGAGGAGATAAAAGGGGAGTATATGGAGCTTAATGCTTAATGCAGCAAGCTGCAGATGTAGAGCACAGATGAACATCTATCATGGTTTTGAAGCTGATGTGGAGGTCGTGATGAAAGTTTGACGGAGCTGAATACAGAAATCTGTTTGTTTTCATTGTCTCATGTGGCTTTTTGATTGTTTATTGTAGCAGCTTGGTTTGGCCTTGCTGTTGTGTATTCTTATTACCATCTTTAATTAGTTATGGCAATATGTTCTCTGATGATGCTGCTGAATGAGGGAATCCTTTGGTTATGTTGATGTTTACTGCACGTTTCTCTGCACTTTTATTGTAGCCTATTAATTACCTGACTGTTGAGATGTTTGCGTGCATGTCTAAGTGTCTCAGTACATGCAATAGGCTGATCTGAGTGTTGTAATGCTGAAGCATTAAAAAAAAAAAAAAAAAAAACTCTAAATCAATCTCTCTCTTGTTGCCTGTTCAGTGAGTAGACATGCAGTATGTTTGTGTGTGGGAAAAACTACAGGTATCCAACAACAGGTAGAACAGTCTGTCTCTCAGCAAGAAGAGGGGATTCTCAAAAGGTCAAAGTGTGTGGCGCAGCGGGTAGGACAGGCACCCCAGATGCAGAGGCTACGGTCCTCACTGCAGCCAGCCCTGGTTCAAATCCCGCATTGGATGCCCCTTACTGCATGTTGTTCCCCCTCTCCCTGCTGTCCCATTTCCTGTCTGTCTCCAATACACTATCAAATAAAGGCAAAAAATGCCCAAAAATATACTTAAAAAAAAGGTATTCTTTTAAAGTCAGGATAAAGAGCTCACATATGAGGAAGAAGTTCAGGTTAGGGATTTCTCCTTTACAGTGGATCATCTGATCATGCTGCAATGACATGCGAGTGGATGGAAGCACCTTACTTGTTCAAAACCTAGCCAGACATATAGGCGTTATACCCTGAGGAGTCAACACTTCCTGTACCTGTATCATAGTTAAAAGACATGTACGGCTTTTACAGTGAAGAAACTGTATTTGTAACCTGCCTGTTGACCTGTGACAGTCTCCACACACACTTTTAGGGATGATAGAATGAGCTCAATTATATGTTTATTCTGTCTAAACCAAAGAAATTACATACTTCTCAAGGTCTGTAACAAAATAATTGTACTGACAGTAAATTGAATTCTCAACACCATTTGGGAAAACACTTCAAGGCTCTAGGAGTAATAGATTAGCATGCTGGGAGGTACTACTTTGCATAATTAGCGCAGTGTAACAAACACTGTGTATGCCACTTGGAAACTTTAGTTTTTCTCTTGATGGAGCATGCTGCCATCCTGGCTGCTGTGGGAATCGAATCCAACAGCCTCTGTGCTGACATCTTTTGGTCTCTGTACTTTTTGTACTTCTTGGAAAGATAATCAGCAGACGGACACTTTGATAAGTAGCATGCAAGTGACAAGATATGGGGCCAAGTCTCCCATGACGGGATCAGTGGTCAGCTGTGATACGCCACTCCAGAGCCCAGGATCACAATTCTGTTGTACAAAGAGCCAGCTGCGGGTAGGAAGTTGCCAGAGAGTGAAGAGGTGACACATTTAACTAGGGAGAAAAACAGTGTCCACTACACTGGGCCATCTGCTAAGATCCACAACTGTTCAGCTCTGGGTTTCAGGATGTAGTCAGAGGTGTGTGAAAATATTAGTTGAGCAGAGGTGAAAACAGGGAAAAGAGGGACTTAACTGCACACGCAATTACTTAGCATCCATCTCACACTTGACCTGACCTCACCAGGGGAAATATCCCTTTATATAATAGATGCTATTTTCATCCATCAGTCCATGTGGTGTTTGCTGTACTCTTTTCATTTCCTGACCAAATGACTGCTGCTCTCCCTCATTAGCATCCACGTCTCTTGTTAGCATCCCCTTCCCCACAACAGGCTTATGCTTGTTTAAAGCAAACTGACAAGCCTGACTTGAGTCACTTGGCTGGGAGGAGACGCAGGAGGTGCGCCCTTGACTCTTCTGACTGGCATCAGCAATCATGGGGTTAGATAATGTGGCAGGGGGGAAGATGCAGACCACATGATAAGACTCGGTCACATGACTACACGGTTCAGGAAGTGATAAAACCCGGCAGGTAGTAGTAGAGAGCTCTTATTGGTTTGGTGGAAGCAGCTTGGTATCTCTCTCACACAGGTATGATTCACTGTTACACTGTAATGTAGGGAATGATTTTAATCCCACCAGGGTGATAGCCAGATCTGAGGGTCCCCATGTCTTGGGGCTGGAAGAGTGACGTTATGGTAATTCGGGAGTTTGTGATTGTTTCTAGCGTTGTTTTTTTTTTCCTATGTAATTGCATGTAGCATGCTGCCAATGGTCCTTGTGCTATGTTGTTTTAACTTGTGTTGAAGCAACACAGCTATTCGAAAGTTTCTATTTACTGTTTATATTGTATAATAATATATAAATTGTATTATATAATAATATAAACAATACAAATATTATATAATTCCAGAACATGTGCTTCAACTGGGAGCAGCAAAGTCTGGTGGCTCTGAGTTTTTACGAATACAAATACGAATTACTTTATTGATCCCCAAAGGGAAATTCATGTGTCTGTCAGCTCATCAACTATTTGCAGAAGAATGAAGAAGCCTGATGTCTGAAGGTACAAAGGATCTTCTATATTTCTCCGTCCTGCAGTGAAGAGAGAGGAGCCGTCCACCACCGCTCTTTTCTTGGTCCATCAAGGTGTTATGAAGAGGATGATCTGAGTTGTTCAGAGTGGCCTCCACCAGCGTGTATCTCTCCACCACATCCTCAGTGAGTCCATCAGGGAGACATGACTGAGGTCAAGTGCCTCAGGATGTTTAGTCTGTATCCTAGCAACGATTTCATGGAGACCTTCACATGGAACTTTAGCAGTAGCCGTTGGTGGGATGTACACAAGTATTGTTTTGATTTGAAAAAATGTCTACTTCCTGGGTCTTCATCTATATCTTTAAAAAAAAAAATTCGACAAAAACACAACAAAATAAAGCAAAAGTTGAGTAAAATTCCAGAACATGTTCTTCAGCTGGGAGCAGCAAAGTCTGGCAGCTCTGAGTTTTTACTCAACCTTTGCTTTATTTTGTTGTGTTTTTGTATGTTTTTGTCGTATTTTGTCAACTACTGATGGACACTTCTGTGGGGAGAGGAGATTCTTCAGGAAAAGAGCTTCTGTCATTGAAAATGGAGCAAGTCTGGAGGATACCACCCTGTTCCAGCTGGATGAGGAGGTGCTTTCATGGTTGCTGTGCTGGTGGTGCAGAGGTTAAAGGCTTGGAGGTGGAGATGTACTGTAGGTCCTTTCTGCCGTCAGTCATCATGCAAAATATCAACTCTCTGCCCAACAAGAGTGATGAGGAGCTGGAGATATAGATGAAGACTCAGGAAGTAGACATTTTTTCAAATCAAAACAATACATGTGTACATCCCACCAACGGCTACTGCTGAAGTTCCATGTGAAGGTCTCCATGAAGTCGTTGCTAGGATACAGGCTAAACATCCTGAGGCACTTGACTTCAGTCATGTCTCCCTGATGGACTCACTGAGGATGTGGTGGAGAGATACACGCTGGTGGAGGCCATTCTGAACATCTCAGATCATCCTCTTCATAACACCTTGATGGACCAAGAGAAGAGCGGTGGTGGACGGCTCCTCTCTCTTCACTGCAGGACGGAGAAATATAGAAGATCCTTTGTACCTTCAGCCATCAGGCTTCTTCATTCTTCTGCAAATGGTTGATGAGCTGACAGACAAATGAATTTCCCTTTGGGGATCAATAAAATAATTTGTATTCGTATTCATATTCGTATTCATATATTTGCTCCTGTCTGTGGTGGGACTACACGGTTGACACATTGTAGTGGGGTGTATATTGATTAGTGGCACTGCAGGATATTTTTAAAGTAGCTAGACTTTGTTGTCCCCTCTCCTGTCTTCCACAGCTACTATTTCAGCTGGTGAGCCCAGCAGACCCAACCTTCCAAGCATAGGGAGATGTAGTTTTTTTTTTCACCATCCAGATTCTGTCGTTTTTGCCTCATCCCTATACCATGCTGCGCTTTTAACGTAGATTTGTTGACAAGATTGTAATATAGAGAGATCATTTTTTATATGATACCTGCCTCTTGTAAATAGTTCCTGTTCCAGGGAAGTATGAGTTGGGCCACACAGCACAACATTAAAGGTTCTTCCTGTCCCTCAGCAGGAAGTGGTGCTGTCGGATAGTTTGAGTGAGCCTTAGTACCAGGCCCCATAATAAGAAGGAAATAAATCTGTATATATATTGGAAAAAGAAGCAGTGTCCTGAAACCCCTTTGACCTCCTTTAGTGCTCTTGTCCTCCCGCAGCTGACTATACCCACAAGCCCTCTGAACAAGTCAGCTGCTCACTAGGGACCCTTGGATGGTTCTTGTGGGAAGATGTGCCACATGCCCAAGGGTTCCTCCTACTAAAACTGTGAACATATGGTTCAGGCAAAGCAGGACTGCAGTGCCAGGGAGACAGACACGCTGAATAACAAGTGAATGGATTCCTGTCATGCGTCTGCATCACAGAAAAAAATGTGTCTTAATGAGTGTATTTAGGTGCACATGTGTAGAAATGGGTGCATGCGCTTGTGTGCACTGACTGAGATGTGTGGTCTTGCCTGCTCAGGGGGTGACACACAAGCATGAGTCATTTTCCCCACACGACAATCTGAATTTGAAATTCAACGTTGAAAAACCAGCTGAAACACAGAGAAACTACTCTCATCCCCTGAAATAAAATCTTCAGCCGTGTCTCAAAAATAATTTGAGCATATATATTTAAGCCTCAGACCTAAATGAAAAGCCTGGGGCTTTTTGAAAAGAATCCTTCAACAGAAATCTGACTGTTTATCATCATGCTTGCTCACAGCTGTTTTTGGTCTTTGTTGGACAGACAGCACGGACAAGACTGCAGCAGCCTCTCCTTCTCTGAATCCTCATCTGACTTTCAATTTTAGAATCAAATTGTCAGTCACACTGTACTGGCATTAGCCTTGTTGCCTCAGCAATTAACCAACTGTGGTGAAAACATATTATTAGCATAATTCAAATGTGGCACACTGTCCTCAAACAGTCAAAGAGCCAGCTCATAACACATTAGCAATAATGCCTTCTCTGAGAGAGAGAGAGACAGAGAGAGAGAGAGAGACATGTCTATTTGCAGAGCAGTAGTTTAATTGCAATCATGACCTTAAGAGTTATTAATTGCAATGCCAGATCATGTCACCAAAAAAAAAAAAAACAATACCAATACATTCACACACATATAAAGAGTTTTAAGTTTGCCAGATCAGTTTGAACAAGAATTATAATGTGCTGGACTGCTTCTTGCTCATTACCACACATATAACTCATTACAATAATATAGGCGTAGGCAAAGTCACATCAGCACTAGATTTTGAAAATACCTACAGCCTGTACCCTTGTTACAGAGGAACTATGCTACATTTTTACTTTAATTAAACAGCTTCAGTAATTGTGATGGTTAAACAAATGACTTGGGACATGTTACAGGGAGAATGGAGGCTCTCTGCCTTCTACTTAGCGTCTCTTGGCTGAAAACCAACCTTGCAAGATCAGCGCCTCCGCCCCATTGTCCCAGCTCTCGTCTTGGTGGCACTGCGACACAATTGCACACCGTAACCCATCTTTTGTTTATGACAGATAAGACCACACAAATAACGTGTATAGGATAAATACCATTATCCACAGCTTCATGGATTGTTTTCTTGCTGGCTTCATTAAAAACAAATGCACATGGTCAGGAGGAGGGTTAGTTAGGGTTAGGTTAGTATTGGCTCAATACAGGATGCAGGATGCACAATTCAATTTTCAGATACGGGACGATCCCAAATTGTAACAGCGATGGCAACCTTAAATTGGCATCACAGAAAGTCGTCATATTCTGTCCATTGATTTAGGGTTTTTTTTTGTTTGTTTTCACCATTACAGCCATGGATAGCACTATAGGCAGGTGAGCCAGACTGTGAAATGAAATTTCATTAGCAGTGGATGGGTGTGTTAACAAGACAGATGTTTACAGAGCACTGACAGCCATCTTTGAATCTTGTTGTCAATCGAATCAAATTGAACTTTTTCAGAGAAGCAAAACATAATGAAAGAAAAAGGACAATGAGACCAATCCGATGAACAGTTTCCTGTGTGCAGAGCTTATATCACTTTTGTTAATTAATCCCACTTCATAATTCATTTCACCCCATACAAAGGCTCTGGTGGCATCAAAGTGACTGATCAAAGTAGAGAGAGAGGGAGAGGGAGAGAAACGATGTAACAGTTGAATCCACATCCATGGCACAAAGACCTTGTCAAACACAGCTCCGCAGACATTGTTTTAGCTCCAGTAGATTCAAAGACGTGCACTTTGCATGCTCAGCTCAGAACAAAAGTGCTCTCTGTGCCTTTGATTGCGAAATGTCATGCTACTCCAGTATTGACATGCTCACACACAACTGCAAACAAGCTTTTAGTCGTCTGCAAACCAACGTCAGGATAGTCGACACTAAAATGGCAGCTGGAACTGATCATTATCTCGAAGTGATTAAGCTTCTCCGTCTCTCAGTAGCATGTCAACAGCTGAGCAATTACTTTGTCAATTTGCAAAAGCTGTTTATGAGACGTAATGTCAACCGGGGGTGAGAGAGCTCCCAGTTGACACCGAGGTGGGGCTGAAAAACACTGAAGTCTTTCACATATTTTGGTGTGACTGAGGGTGAAAATGAATCCACTGACTCAATGATTAAGTGGATAAAAACATAGAGACATGTTCTCAGACAATTGTATGGAACACAAATGGAAACAATTAGAGTTGCATTGAAGGAGGGAGAGAATAGAAAGCACCCGATGCACGCCATTGTTATCAACAAAGAAGGGTGGGCTCCATGGCTTCATGACATTGATCTGCCTGTTCATTGTTTTGGTGGAAAGGTTGGTCAACCTGAGCTTCGCAGCAGATGTACGACTGTAATAGAACAACACAGCTGCAGATAACCTTTATTCTTTATCCTTTATGGTGAAGCTGCACCATTCAATATTATATAGAATGGATCGAAAAAGATGTTGCTTAATCAAGCCACTGTTACCTTCAGCTCTGAATCTCAGCTTCTTTTCGGTCATTGTTCTGTTTTCTAACCCATCCTCATTCTCTGTTTCTTCCACAGCAGACCGCACTTTTAAAGCTGTGTCGACAATCAGTACATTTACATGCACAGCAGTTGAGCTATGCTCATAGCTCGAGTTGGGCATCCCATCAGAATTCTGTCCTTGTCCCAGTTTACACACAACAGGGAAAATTGAATAACTGACGGTGTCCACCTCCTCAACATAGGTGGAGATATGTGTCGTTTCAGTGGGTTAATATGGACTTCTTTCCAGTTGACTTTCTTTTCAACTTAAAGTTCAACAACAGGACACGCCGGTCCAGTGTGGGTTCAGGTTGAAAATATTTACAAATGACTTGGGTCGGTCCATGGGCTTTGTTTTACATCTTCTCGCCGCGTGCACTGTGTGAAATGCACTGACGCACTGATTCACACTACACTTTGTACCGTCTCTACTGCTGTGAGGCATGCGCACATGCATTGTCCAGTTTCAGTCAGATTAAGGTGTATACATGCAGAAGAAAACTGGTATCCAATCGCATTATCTGGGTGTCTTAGACTTGGAGAAGTCTGGTATTAGTTGGACCGTTCACATGCACTTGTCCAGTTATAGTTGAATTGAGGCCATAATCTGTTTTTTTTTGTTTTTTAACTGTCATGTAAATGTACTGAATGTTGCACGGTCGTGCGACTTGGTCACATTAATTTGTCAACCCTTGGCCAAGGAGCAACAGGAGTGAGGGGGGCCAACACCCATCGTGTCTTGGTGCACAACATCTTGTGGCACACAGCTTGGAGAGTTTCCCTGCCTTCTCCAGGGACTGCACCTGTGCGACAGCCGTTGCCAGCACTACTTAGAGCGAGGCTTGTCAATGCCTTGTTCGGCCATCACACGGCTAAAGTTGAATTTTTTGCGCTACAAGCATCACCGCTCTCCATTGATTTTATATTTAATTTTGTCGTGCTACAAATAAAAGTCGCTTTTGGCGTGTACACAGCTTTAGTGTAAAAGCTTTGACCAAGCTACAACCAGCTGCACGAAATGACCCAGAAAGCACATACGTACATACCGACATATTCCGGATGCATCAAGTTGTATTGCGAAGACGTAGCATGGAGAGCGTTTGGTCATTGCCAATACATTGCTGCATTTAATCGAAAACGACCACCAGCCTAAACGATCAATAAAAGCAGGAGCACTATACACGTTACTATGACCTTTATTTGTTTAGGTCAGGCCTTTTAAATTACAATATTTCACCATCAATGAGAAATCAATGCTGTATGTGTGTGCTGTATGTACAATGAAGATGCAAAAGTCTAGTTTAGAAACTTTAATGTCTTGTTTCACCAATAAAATAAAGTTCTCTCCCATTTCAGGATCAAGTCCACTTCTCTGGAAGCCTGCAAGAGACAGAAAAGATGACATAAGCACATAACTTCAAGAAACAACACCAAGTCACTTCACCACTGTTTTTTTTTTTTTTTTTTTTTTAGCATTTTAATTAGCTTTGTGTGAAAGCTTTGGGTCCATCACTCCGCTTAATTTAAGGTTTAGCTGGTTAAATAACCGGAGCCATTTGTTTTGGAGAGTGTCCAGATTACCCAGCTATCAACAAAACCGCGCGTCTCGAGATTAGAAGCTAACCTTAGCGGCAGCTGGAGTCAGTCCATCTCGGTCTCTCTCACAATGATGAATGTAAACAACTCCCATGACCCCACGGTACTCGTGACATCATCACGCTCTTACTGAAGCAACAAGAGACCTCTGAACGTTTTTGTCTTAAAGTATAATTTGTGTATATGACTATCCTTTGATACATATTTTTTCTATATTATTTGTGCAATTTAATTTCTCCTTATATGTGCTGTTTTCTATGTGCTTACTTTGTACATTTATATTCTTCAATAAAAAAGAAAAAGACAGAGAGCCCTAGTGATACAAATTGGTGTTGTTCATTAAAGAAAGCCAGTGCACTGCAGTATATCACGCTATTTTGTCCCTTTACTTGAGATTATGATCTGAGTAAAATGGGGAAAAATAATGAAAAGTGTCCCCTTTACCGAGGAAGCAAGTCCAAGTTGAAAACACCGGTACTTACAAATGTCAGATCTACAAAGCACTGACCGAATTCATTTTAGAGGAAAATGACAGGCTGAGTACACAAGTGGAAAAAAAGACCAAATAAATGCCGCAGTAGGACGGCAAAGTAACGAATCCCTAGATTTTCATATTTAAGGAATATCATACGAGATGAAGTGATGTTGTACTGTATTACTGTCGTGGCTGTGATTTGGTCACAGGCACTCTGCCTGCACCCTATTACATCGCTCCCTCTCGTGTGATATTGCTTTTATACAACAGTTCAACAAAAGTTTAAATAGCAATACTGAGTAAGAAAATGTTGAGGAAAGGTGGCAAAATAGATTATTAAGTATTTTATTTGGCTGCACCAGCAAAAATAGTTCCCTCAGTCAGGATAAACATTTACTGTTGCCATGGCGATCTTGCGCACACTGAGCTGCAGCCATGCCAGCGGCTCACAGGCAGCTCTACTTTGTATTAACAGGCAAGGCTACGTTTTAACGGCTCGGTAGATGTAATGTCGACAAACCTGGGTGTTGCCACGGGTAGTTGACGCTTCTCATCACTGGATGTGCATGCACTATTCTACCCATGACACTTCTCATCTCACTCATCCTCATCAGAGGACCATACATAGTTTAACTTAAATGTTATACTTTTAAAGACATCCATGTTTTTGGTTTGTAATTTGACAGAGGCTGAATGAATGTTGGTGATGCTCAGAATGTTGTCATAGCAACACATTTTATTGCTACATCTACTACATCTAGTGGGTATAAAGTCAGTGAATATAGGTGTTAAGTTGGGGGCAAAACAATCTGGATTCTTCAGGTTCTGAGCTACATACTACAGTCATCTAACAGTGTCTGCTCTCCATTGCAACACTATGATCACGATCTGTGTCTAATTTTTGTGACTTTTTCCACCATCACTGTTTGGTCAGGAGTGAGGATGTGCCAGAGTAGGCAGAGTCTGAGCTTTTCTCATGGTGACTTTGTGAATGAATTTAAGATGATCCATCCATCCATCCATCTTCTTCCGCTTATCCGGGGCCGGGTCGCGGGGGCAGCAGCCTGAGCAGGGACCCCCAGACTTCCCTCTCCCCAGACACTTCCTCCAGCTCTTCCGGAGGGACCCCAAGGCGTTCCCAGGCCAGCCGGGTGACATAGTCACTCCAGCGTGTCCTGGGTCTTCCCCGGGGCCTCCTTCCGGTGGGACATGCCCGGAACACCTCCCGAGGGAGGCGCCCAGGGGGCATCCGGTACAGATGCCCGAGCCACCTCAACTGGCTCCTCTCGATGTGGAGGAGCAGCGGCTCTACTCCGAGCTCCTCCCGGGTGACAGAGCTTCTCACCCTATCTCTAAGGGAGCGCCCCGCCACCCTGCGGAGGAAACTCATTTCGGCCGCTTGTATCCGGGATCTCGTTCTTTCGGTCATGACCCAGAGTTCATGACCATAGGTGAGGGTAGGAACGTAGATCGACCGGTAAATCGAGAGCTTTGCCTTTCGGCTCAGCTCTCTCTTCACCACGACGGACCGATACAACGACCGCATTACTGCGGCCGCTGCACCGATCCGCCTGTCGATCTCACGCTCCATCCTTCCCCCACTCGTGAACCGGACCCCGAGATACTTAAACTCCTCCACTTGAGGCAGGAACTCTCCCCCGACCTGGAGAGAGCAAACCACCTTTTTCCGGTCGAGAACCATGGCCTCAGACTTGGAGGTGCTGATTCTCATCCCAGCTGCTTCACACTCAGCTGCGAACCGCCCCAGCGCATGCTGAAGGTCCTGGCTCGAGGGAGCCAACAAGACAACATCATCTGCGAAAAGCAGAGATGAAATCCGGTGGCTCCCGAACCGGACCCCCTCCGGACCCTGGCTGCGCCTAGAAATTCTGTCCATAAAAATAATGAACAGAACCGGTGACAAAGGGCAGCCCTGTCGGAGGCCAACATGCACTGGGAACAAGTCCGACTTACTGCCGGCAATGCGAACCAAGCTCCTGCTCCGGTCGTACAGAGACCTTACAGCCCTCAGCAGAGGGCCTCCGACCCCATATTCTCGGAGCACCTCCCACAGAATGCCACGGGGGACACGGTCGAATGCCTTCTCCAAGTCCACAAAGCACATGTGGACTGGTTGGGCAAACTCCCACGAACCCTCGAGCACCCTGTGGAGGGTATAGAGCTGGTCCAGTGTTCCACGACCAGGACGAAAACCGCATTGTTCCTCCTGAATCCGAGGTTCGACTATCGGTCGAATTCTCCTCTCCAGCACCCTGGAATAGACTTTCCCCGGGAGGCTGAGGAGTGTGATCCCCCGGTAGTTGGAACACATCCTCCGGTCCCCCTTTTTAAAAAGAGGGACCACCACCCCGGTCTGCCAGTCCAGAGGTACTGTCCCCGACTGCCACGCGATGTTGCAGAGGCGTGTCAGCCAAGACAGCCCCACAACATCCAGACACTTGAGATACTCAGGGCGGATCTCATCCACCCCCGCTGCCTTGCCACCGGGGAGCTTCCGAACTACCTCGGTGACTTCAGCTTGGGTGATGAATGAAACAACCTCTGAGTCCTCTGTCTCTGCTTCCTCCATGGAAGACATGGCAGCGGGATTGAGGAGATCCTCGAAGTACTCCTTCCACCGCCCGACAATATCCCCAGTCGAGGTCAACAGCTCCCCACCTCCACTGTAAACAGTGTTGGCAGAGCACTGCTTCCCCCTCCTGAGGCGCCGGATGGTTTGCCAGAATTTCTTCGAGGCCGATCGGTAGTCCTCCTCCATGGCCTCCCCGAACTTTTCCCATACCCGAGTTTTTGCTTCCGCGACTGACCGGGCTGCCGCACGCTTGGCCTGTCGGTACCCATCAGCTGCCTCAGGGGTCCCCGAGCCAACCAGGCTCGGTAGGACTCCTTCTTCAGCTTGACGGCATCCCTTACTTCCGGTGTCCACCACCGGGTTCGGGGATTGCCGCCACGACAGGCACTGGAGACCTTGCGGCCACAGCTCCGAACAGCTGCGTCAACAATGGAGGCGGAGAACATGGTCCATTCAGACTCAATGTCTCCAGCCTCCCTCGGGATCTGGTCAAAGCTCTCCCGGAGGTGGGAATTGAAGACCTCAATGACAGAGGATTCTGCCAGACGTTCCCAACAAACCCTCACAGTACGTTTGGGTCTGCCGAGTCTGTCCAGGTTTGTGATCATCTTAAATTCGAGTCTGTCTTCAAAATTTGGACAGACTCGAATTTAAGATGATCACAAACCTTAATGGACTTGACCAGGTTGGCGGTGGTGTTGGCCACAGACTGGACAAACTGCCTCTTGGCCACAGGGCTTGGGGTTTTGGAGGAGGCCAGGCAAAAGGCATTACACAGAGCAGAGGTTTATTTGGCCATGATGGTGGCTGCAGAGAGCACCTGAGCAGAGGAGCAGAGCACCAGGTTTAGTCAGAGATGGTTTCAACCACATGAAGAGTACAATGGTGCGCACCTGAGACTGTGTGCTGGCCGGGTCCACCAGGTTTTGACAGGCCATCTGAATGGACTGATTGGCCCAAGCAAACTGACCCAAACCAGGCCCTTCTGACCTGCTGTGCTGTTGGTGCCTGACACTCCACCAGGTAGGCTGCTTGAGAGCAGATCACATCAGTGTACAGCCAACATGGAGTCAGATTACAGCAAAAGTGGAGTCATGACTTGCCTTGCCTTGTACTTGTGCAGCTGATTCAGTCAGACCACACAGGCTTGGGAGCCGCCGCTGACTGGGTCACCAGACTCTGGTACAGCAGATTGGAGTTCTTGGCATTGTGGGAAATTCGAGCCATGGACTCACCAAGGACCTGTAACCGGAAGTGAGAAGTTCACACACCACAGACACAGAGCAGCAGATAAAGTGTAAAGACAGGAAGAGACATGAGTTCTCCATCAAAGTGTGATGTAGTTGAAGTACAACAGCTCACTGATCTGGCCCCTGTTGGGTTCTTTCAGCATTCCTCTCACCAACTGCACACATGTGCACATACACACACACACACACACACACACAGAGGAATTACACACATTTCAGCACAGAGATAGTAATGCAGCGCACATCTTACACTGTCCCCTGTACAGGTGGCTCTCGTAATTAAGAGGTTGAAAATAAACCAACTATACAATAGTGTATTTGAATATTTGGATGGGAAATCCTCTCCCTCTCTTTCATGGTTGCAGTCTTCAGGCAGTCATTGGCAATGGCAGCAAAGGATTTTTATCCAAGTGAAATTGTTAGCTTGTTACTTTCACAGCATATCGTGTGTGTAACAGTATTTCATGACCCTGACATCAGCTTCAATTTCACTTACATAACATAGTCTGAAACAATTTATTTGAAGACATTGTGGAAATCAAAACTGTCGGTGGTTAATGTTAGCACGGGGCAGATGTGCATGAAAAACTCAGACAGATTCCTAACTTCTCTGGGAGGATGAGCAGGAGCACCGGGAACCTCTTCTACCCTTCTACAGCCAGATAACTTTCAATAGGGAAAAACTTAATTGGTGTCAGTTGTAGCTTGTTAAAATAATCTAAATACCGAGATTTATGTTAGCTAAACTGGCTAACTTTAATGTTATTGAGATCTGTAAGTTAGCTGGTGGGGACCTGTGCTGGTAACTTACACCGAGTCGTGCCTTGCCACTCACTGGGAACATTTTAACTGTCACGAAATAAACGAAATGTCTATTTTCTGGCAATTCATCCCATAGCTTACCTGAAACCCACTGCGGCGAATTTGAAAGCATCCTGATCCGGCCGTGGATTGAAGTCCCGCCTGCCGTGGCTACTTCTGTATGTGGCCAGGTATTGGGCCGACCCAAAGCCGACGTAACAGAGACGTTTGATGAGCTGGGACAAATTTGAAGATATTCACCCATGCTTGTCAGACGTTATAAATTAAGGACGTGCCGATGTGTCCTCCTTCGGCCAACATGAGCCAGACGTATGTGTGCTACTGTATGTGGGGAGCTACTACTATTTTACTCAAGAATTTCTCCAGTCCAAACGGAGCCAGCATAAAGTGGACAGTGGTCTGCACATTTACAGGAAGGCCAACAACATGACTCCATATTAATGATTATATTGCCTCATTTCTTTTGGCTTGTGTAATAGAAAATTATTCTTCAACTCATTTATATCACAACTTTGAAGTGATGACATGTGGCTCTTGTTTTAGTCTGTTCCAGTGTCTCTGAGTGACCTGAGGATCTCTTTAATACTTTGATATTGTAACAGTTGCATGTCTGTTAGGATTAGCCCCAGGTCAGCAATTACCAATGATCACATGTTGAAAAAATTCAGTTTGTCCTCACAATGCTGAGCTCTCAGCCCTGTGCTGTTAATGTTGCCCAGCAACCATGCTTAGCCAGAGCTCGGTAGCCAAAGCCCTGACTACAGCTTTTGCCAGGTTGCTGTTTTGACCAGGTTTATTTGCGCAATATTTTACTTTCATAAGCCATGTCTAATCCAATGAAATTAAGCAATCAGGAATCAGAAGAATCTTTTAATTATCTTCACATCACATTTTCATCTTTAAGGATTTTTTTTTTGATAACTTAGAGTTATTCAGTAAGAGATGAGCACATTCAAGTTTATTTTATGAAAAACCACCTGAGATCAGCCAATCAGGCATGACCACCTACAGAGAAGCCTGCAATGGAACCAAGATTGCCTGAGACAGAACATCTACAGGCAAACTCCACCATGACTGAACCTCTGAGATGGCAGCAGCGGCATCCCCTGTCCAGGGCACATGTGCAATCACCTAGCACGTTCCACAGTTGGTGCTTCATACACAGTGGCAGAAGGCCTGCAGCCATCTGGACTTGGTGTCCCACAAATAAAATAATGTCAAGCCTCAATGTCAACCTTTAATAATGTGAGGCTTTTGAGTGGAAGAAAAAGACTGCACTTGGAGAACTGGAGCTGGGTGAAAGTTAAGGATGTCAGACTGTGGGCACGTTGAAATGCTTTCCTGAGTTTAAGATCAATATGTCCAGCATGAGCCGCACATGTACATACATGTCATACACATGTACATACATGTCATACACATGTACATACATGTCATACACATGTCCCATACACTGAGACATCATGTATGTGTCAACAGGCTACAAGTTGAAATATGTCTCCTTTTGCCTTGTTGCACAGGGCAAAGGAAACTGTCATTGTTGTGAACGTTGCCTTTAATTTACCAATAAATACAGACCAGAGATGAAGGCCATCGATGGTTGACAGAGTGGGAATTATCAGCTGTGTAAATACCACTGTACACTCTAACTGTCTGTGCTGTAGTCCCTTTAAGGCCACAGCAGGGAGGACACTGTTCTTCTGGACATCACTAATTCTATTGCTCCTTTGCAGCTCCCTCCTCTTTCTCTCTCTTTCTGTCACTCTCCTTCTTCACACTCTCCATCTCCTTCTATCTGAATAATTTCTCTCTCCTTATTTCCCTCTCATATCTCTTCCCTAGAGTAAAGTCATCCCTTGTTCCTTTCTTCCTCACCAGCCACATCTCACCCCACCGCCACCTTACCAACTTTGAGGATTCCTCCCAAGTAAAGCCCCTTTATCTCTTTTTACCTGGGCTTCTCTCTCTCGTCTTCTCCTCACATTCTTCTCCTTTGGTTTTTTCTTACCTTTTTAACCAACCTCTTAGGGTTAGGGTTCATTCTCTCACATGATTTCCTCTAGTTATCTCTCTTCTTAATGTTCCTCCCTCCTTTCCCACTATTTTTATTTATTTTTATTTTTATTTTTACTTGTTCACCTAGTTTTGCTTTTCACCCACCCATTATTTTTGACCTATTAAAGTAGGCAGGGACATACTTTGAGTTCTATACTGACAGAATGCCTAATAAAGGCTTTTCATCTAGGCTGTGGGACTACCACAAGGACATCACTATTTTAAGTGGCCCTTGTTTTAAACATTATAGTTATTCCCTGTCTTAGTTCTACAATGCCTTTTTGTCCATTTCAAACAAGTCTTGTTTTTCCTCCATTCTTATCAACTTTTTCCTTTCTTGCTGTTTTCACCATAAATGGATCTTGATTTACTTTTAAGTTGATCAGTATTTCTGTTTACAGTCTTCTTCCTGTTGCCCCTAGGTGGAAATAAATCAGCTGTAATATCCATCCTTATGTTGTTTCTTCAATGAGAAGATTAGACATAGTGTGGTAATGGAAAAGAAGTCACACCCCCTCTTGTTTGATAGCCATATGGGTAACACATGCATATTTGTGCATATCAGTGTGCAACTGTGACCCTCATCTTCAATAGGTGGCTTCCCCCATGTTTCTAAAGACACAAGGGGCACCCACAGGTGACAAAGTTACCTGAATAACTGAAAGTTACCTTTCAGAATTCCTGCTGATGAAGAAACCACTTCTTCATCTGAAAAATTCTCTTACAAAGACAGAGATGAACCTGGAGCCAGAAACACTGGTGATTGGGACAACCAGCTCAAATCCTGGTTTGTCGGTGACCTATCAAAGTGTTTTAATGCTCTGTCAGTGGGATTGGTGTGACCTGTCCAAGTGGACCGTTCAAGGCTGAGTTTCTTTCCCAGTCCAACAGTGCTGGTCTTGATCTTTTAAGATGGAAAGCTCTATGGGTCAGAGACCTCAGCTTGACTCAAAATTAGCTTTTTTGTGCACAGTACAGTAGCCATGATAAATCTAGCTGGATAACTGTTGCTGTGGAGCAAATGACGTATTCATACTGCTGTGAGATGCTAGTGGTCAAGTGTGACATCTGTTCTGTCATTTGGAATTTGGATTATTGTATGTTTTACGACTAAAGTACTGACCTATCAACAATGTTTCTATGAACCAGTTTATATTTGGCTCTGGAGAAATTTCCGGTTGAACTTTTGGAAGATAAACTTTTATTTTTAATTTAATTACAGTGAGCTGCAGTTGCTGCATCTTGCACCAAGCAAGTCACAATGAATTGGCAGCTTTACAAGTGAAATATATCTAATGCAAACTCATATTTTATATGTAATCATCAAAAAATTCAATATTTTCTTCTTTACTTTTCAGGTGGCAGATCATTTGGATTAAAAGCTCTTCATTCATGGATTACTTTATCACAGGCATCTTAAGAGGGTGACATGGCATTCAAAAAAGAGCTGAAGGATCAATATGAATTAAGGAACAAGGTGAGGGAAAGGTCAGTGGATAAATCAAGTGACCAGTGTGGTTGGAATGAGATTTTGAGTGTAACTTCTTTATCACTTCAGCTGGACCTCTGGAATACAGGACTGATAATGACGAGATAAACCTGGCATATTCTGCCGTGCATCCCCTCCCCAAAAATAAGTTTTAGGTGCTGCCGTTGCACATCACACTATATTCTACCTCAGCTTCAAAGACCTGAGATAGACACGTTACTATAACAACCATCTGTCTGTAAAGCAGTTGCAAATGCTCGGAAAGTTCCAGCTTTCCAGATCCACAGTTTCTAAAAGTCTAGAGGAACCAAGCGCTATCTTCTTCAGAGAGGATTAATAATTTGTCAAAGCAAGGATGTTCTGGCATGAGTGATATGAAAACATCGAAATGTGCCCAATGTCAAAAAGGAAACTGAAAAGTGATTCCATGTACTTATATTACTTTTTGGTGCACTGATATGAGCTCAGTGCCTGTATGCAAAGCATGATACTGAGCAGCTGGAGGAAACACTTGCTGCCATTTTGAATGAGCTGTATGCAGCTGGATGATTCGAGAGAAGAATAAAGCAGCTACAGTCCAACTATGTTCAAATATCTCAGCAATTGTTTCATCCTCCTTGGAGTACACCCAGGATATTGTTTGCTGTGTGAAAACAGCTCCACAGTGTAAGGTAAGACATCAGCCTCATTCTCACACCTAATTAGACTCGACTAACTCTAAAAATATTTGCAGATTTAAAAGGAATTCTACATTGTCTTATATAAACACAGGGAAAATTGCCCCTCTTCAAAGTCTTTGGTTTATGGGACAATAACTTCAACATTGTTATTAATAGTCTCCATTTGCATGAGTCTATTTTTGTGATTTCATGAGCATGCCACCATCCACTTAGATTTTTCTCTCCAATGGTGCAACTGTCTCTCAGACCAGTTCTTGAGGAAGTCAAGTGAAGCAAACACTATCTGGGAAGCCACGGAGGGTGCACTCGGGGTTACAGCTTATAACAGTACTAGCAAGAGTGCAATAAAAACAAAGCCTGTGTAGAGTCCCTGACTTTTTTTTTTTGTAGTTTTTTTCTTTTGTTTTTTTTAAGTCCCTGACTTTACTCCATCATACTACATCACAAAAAGACAGAGGAATGGAAGCCATTAGAGCAAATCCCACCATTTCACAAATGCTGATTGCAAAAAAAAGAAAAAAAAGAAAAAGAACATATGATAATGTATCTTTGACAGTTGTTCTTTTTTTTGGATGTTTTTTTTTACATGTTATCATTCAATGCATGCTGGGTTAACAAATAGATGCTCAGAGAATGTGCATTTATCCAAGGGAACTATTCTTATGAGAACGTGACATTAACTAATTAGAAACGAGGGCAGTACCTACTACAGTATGTATAAATGTAAATGCACATACACCATGCTGAAGGATGGGCCAGCACAAATAATATATTGTCCAATATCCTGCACATTATTATCAGACTTTGTGACTTTAGTCTTTTAGTTCTAGTATGTAGTGGGCAGTATTTCCAACAGCAAATGCATTTATGGGAACATGAGCTTAGTACATGATGCAGATGCTGTAATGCTTATGTTAATGGTTATGTTTAGGCCCTCACAGCACTTGTCCTGGTCTGTCACAACAACATAATTGACGAAACAATTTACGAATACGAATACGAATACGAATACGAATTACTTTATTGATCCCCAAAGGGAAATTCATTAGTCTACTAACTCATCTACCATTTGCAGAAGAATTAAACAGTCTGATGGCTGTGGGTATAAAAGATCTTCTGTATCTCTCTGTCCTGCAATGACGGGGAGGAGCCGTCCACCACTGCTGCTTCTTTAATCATCAAGGTGTTATGAAGTGGATGTCCAGGATGGCCTCCACCATCCTCATTGTGTATCTCTCCACCACCTCCTCCAGAGAGTCCATCTTTACTCCAATGACAGAGCCAGCCTTCTTGACAATCTTATCCAGCCTCTTTGCCTGCTTTTTCCCTAAACTTCCTCCCCAGCAGACTGCAGCATAAAATAAAGCACTTGCCACCACAGACTGATAAAACATCTGCAGCATCTTATTACAGATGTTTAGAGATCTGAGCTTTCTAAGGAAAAAGAGGCGGCTCTGCCCATTTTTGTAGAGAGCATCAGTGTTAACAGACCAATCCAACTTGTTATCAAGGTGAACACCTAGATATTTATAGGTTGTCACCACCTCGATGTCCACTTCACAAGTGTTCACTGGCTGAAGAGGGAGCTTGGACCTACGGAAATCCATGATCATTTCCTTTGCCTTTGAGGTGTTCAGCATGAGGCAGTTTTTGTGACTCCAGTCACTGAAGGCTTTTATCAGATCCCTATATTCAGATTCCTGTCCATTTCTAATACATGCTACAATAGCAGTGTCATCTGAATATTTCTGGATGTGGCAGGACTCAGAGTTGTATTTAAAGTCCGCTGTATACAATGTGAACAGGAATGGAGCCAGGACAGTCCCCTGTGGAGCCCCCGTGCTACTCATTAATGTCCCAGAAAAACAGCTCCCCAACCTGACAAACTGTGGCCTTTCTGTCAGGTAATCTGTGATCCAGGAGACAAAGGAAGAATCCACTCCCATCTCTTTGAGCTTGTTTTTGAGTATGTTGGGTTGGATGGTATTAAATGCGCTTGAAAAATCAAAAAACATGATTCTTACATAAGCGCCAGATTCCTCCAGATGAGAGAGGGCACGGTGGAGCATGTAGAGGACTGCATCATTCACTCCAATGTGATGCCAGAGATGGTGTTGATTCATCACCACACCTCGCGGATGTTGTTGTTCTGTAAATTCTTCTCTATCTTTTTTTGTATTCCAACGTTGCCCTCTTCTTCAACTCATGTTGCACCTGTTTGAGCCGTTCTTTGTCACCGTCTCTAACTTAGTAACATTATGTAAAAAGTGATTTCTAGATAACAACCCAACAAAATCCTTAAATAAATAAATGGAAACTACTGGATCCAATACTTCATATAATATAATTACACATTAAGGTTTTTGAGGGATCACTACACTACACTACTATAAAGCAGTGCCTCATCACTGTGGATGTATGATGGATACAACTAATTTAGTATGAATTATGCCTGTAAGCTTATATTACACTCTCCAAACACAAGCAAAAGAGACATGAGGAGACTCTGTAAAAAACAAACAAACAATTAAAATATGATCTCATGGTCTGAGTCACAGGTGACAGACACCAGGCTATGAAATTTGTGAGCGGGATAATCATTTATTGGCAGTAGTGTTAGTCACTTTATACCAGTAAACTGTCATCTAAATCTTTACCTACTTGCCTCTCTCTCAGTCTTTTGTTAGATGCTTGCAATGATACAGTAATTATCAGAACATGCAGCAACCACTGCTATGCAGATTGTTTGAATTTACAAAGAGGCAGTGCTGGTCATCTATAGGCAAAAAATTGTCAGGTGGAAACAGGCCGGTGTTAGAGACTGTCAGCACAGGGACGCCACTGGGGGTTGGGCTGTAGTTACTGTGAATTTCCTACCTGTCTGTAGAAGATGTAATTTAAGACCAAAACACACAGTGTATACCATATTCACAATGAAGAGCACTGGCTTTTACTCTCAATAAGCATGAATTACCCTGACAGCTGAAGGTCTAAACACATCCTCAAGCATAAGCTCCTATTAATCTAATCAGAGTCATCTTCCACGGCAGCAACTCAGATCTTTTCCTCCGTGTGTTACCACACACACATCACCTCTGACTGCGGGGACATATTGCTCTTTATTCAGCAAATGAGCTATAGGTATTGGTGAGAGTGTGTCATTTTCATCTTGATGTTATTCCTTTTTTTGGGTCTCGGAGCTCTGGTAATTTTTCGCACTCTGGTGTCAGCGAGACCAGAAGAGAGGCAAGGAGAGAAGTGACACAGAGAGGTCTAACTGCAGGCATACTTGCATGTCATTGTGAATCTTCTCAGAGGTGACACGATACGGAGGCAGCAGGACAGTTGATTAACACCAGGCTCCATCTTACACTCTTAATTATGTTTCCCCCTCATCTCCTGTCTCTGGATGGTACATACTGATGGGCTGGTGTGAAGGGAGAAATGGGAGCAGGAAAGGAATACTTTATAGACCTGCTCAGTCTCTGACATCATATCCAAAGCTAATGCAGGTGTGAATACACCATGCACAGACTAAAAGCATCAGTAGTGAGCCGGGCATAATTAACATTGCAATAAGCTGTCCTTTCAGAGGAGTTATGTTATTCATCAAGCACTTGATCTATCAGCTTAGTTGGACACCAGTCACTGGCTGATGGCTCAGGGGCTGCTACACTGGCATCTGTTGCCACAATGCTGGGTTAGCTGAGGTGGTGCCACTGTGATGCACCATCCGTTGTCTATAAGACAGTTGCTTTCAGCTAAAAATCAAAATTTTAACCTTGTTAACATTTCTATATGGTCTTTTTTTATACAGCGTAATACATCACTTTAGACTACTGACTTTTATTGTTATTAAGTCCAATGTTTTAATTCTTAGTCTTTTACTGATTTTCCATCTATTGTTAATATTTAATTTAATATTTTACTCTGCTATTTTGAGTTTATATCTCCAGTGTGCCCCCTGCACCGGGGACTGTGGCTGTTGTAGCTCCTGGTGCAGATGGCTCCATGTGATAGTGTTTCCTCCCCTGGTTCCTCTGTGCTCAACCCCACAATTGCCTTACTGTGTGTGTGTGTGTGTGTGTGTGTGGTGATGGTGGTACTGGCAGTGGGGTATTGCTTTTTAACCATGTAAAGCACTTTGCACTCTATCCAAGTATGAAAAGTGCTTTATAAATAAAGATTGATTGATCGATTGATTGAGCACACATCATGAGCCAAGTAATCAGTCAATGCCACGACTGTGTAATTCTTCTGCTGTGGACCAAAACATATCATTACAGCTGATGGAGCACAGAGAGGCAGAAAAAATACTGGGTTAGTGTGAGATCACCTGCTAAGAAGATTCTACTTGAAACACATAGCAGATATAAAATTGTTTTGGTGGATTTGAAGTGTCTAAAACTGTTTTTTCTTCAGCAGCATATAGCTCCGCCACTCCACCAGTGCACTGATTAGAATCACACAACCTCGTGTCAAACATCTAAACCATCCCTTTAGGTAGAGATGAGACTGATGGGAAGTCGTCCCTTGGGGGAGAGGGCATGAATATGGTTCTTTATGACAAATTTTATGGGATTACAGCCAATGTTGTTGAAATATCTCAGAAATGTCAACCACCCAGAAAATGTAGTAGATATCTGCAGCAATGTTGGATAACTGTTCCAGCTGTCATGGCAATCCACACTACAGCTGTGAAGAGTTTTAAGTCTGGACCTAAGTGGTAGATAAAGAAAAAGGAAGAAAAAAAATCACAAAACAGCAACCACTTACAAATGTAAAACAACATCCTAAAAGGACTTGGACAGTTTGTATTGGCCTGGAAATATTAACTGTAAGCTTAAAAATCATGTGTTCTCTATGATAATTATGTTTTGCAGACAAATATCAAATATATTGAACTTTATTTTTCCTGGACAAGCACTGTGGTATATTGGAAAAAATAAAAGCCTTGGCCTATTTCTGTGAAATTGCCCCATCAAACCACATAGTTCCATAGAGAGCATAAACTGTCACTGTGGTAAAGTTCCAGGGAGACAGCGCTGCTCTTCACTTCTGCCAACGCACTTGGGACTGGAGCTAGAGAAAGCCTGCATGTCTCAACTCATCATCTGATGCCATCACAGGTCATGGACAGTGGGCATCACTTTGTGCCAACAAAAGTAGCCTGGCAAACAAAACAGTTGGTGCCATGTGTTGTGTGGCGTGATTCATTTTGACATGCCTAGCGTCCTGTGTCTTCACAGCCAAGACATTTAAAGTGAGTCATTTCTGAGAGTTAGCTCAGACTCCTGAGTGATGCTCTGCTCTGCAGGTCCCCTCAAAAAAGCCTGTGTGGAGACGTTAACAGTTTGGTCAGACAGTAAAGCTGCTGTAATGACTGGCTTCAGGAGGCATGGCCTCTTATAATGAGACCTCAGTGTGTTCAAATAAACACAGTGAAGCACTGATTGCTTCAAGGAAGATGGTACAGGGCACCAGAGTGTTACCTAAATCTTTACCAACTTGTCTCTCTCTCAGCCTTTTTTTAGATGCTTAATATCCAACTTAAATCAATTAAATTATTGTTCTCTTTGTCTGAATTAAATTACTAATTCTAAGTCAGTAAATTAGCCAGTCACATCCAGTGAGAATGACATGTTACATGTTATGTGTTATAAATTTATGCTCATGTCTGACCCATGGGTGTAGTGTAGGGGTGTGCCGATAGATCGATTATTAGATTCATCGTGATGCGACATGTGATTCAATAACGATTCATAAATGTTCAAAACCAATTATTTTTCATAATAATTCATTGACAGGAACGCAGCACGCAGAATGAAAAGTCACGCATGCCGCACGGACAACTTGGAACGGACCAGGTGAAGATGGCGGCAGCTAACTCTTTATCTGTGTCCCAATTCAGCTGCTGCAGCCTTCAGAGGACCCAGCCTATGTGGTCTACAGAGTCAATGGCTTTGAAGGCACCTCCAACATCAACCGTTGTTAAATGAGACGATTTGGTCTGCTGCGACGGTGTATTTGTGTTGCTGTCAGTATCCATACGTAACAAAGCATTGCTAACATTGACTAGCAATATTGACAACCACCAGTCACAGCTGCAATTGGAGTGGAACAAACAAGAGAGATGATGGAGAGAGAAACAATAATGATTTTCTTTGCAATCATGTATCTTTTCCTGGAAGAGATGGAGAAGCTTCACCACCTGCGCTGGCGCGTGATGCTTCTCAGACTGAGAGAGGACCATGGCCAGGTAAATTAACATTGGTTAAACTGTGTAACATATTTTTAATGTTAACTAACATTAGTTAGCAGAATGATCAGTTTACATGACTATTATCATTCAACTTTGACAATATGATATCATTTAATAAACATAGCCTAACCTTAACCTAATCAGGTAAAACAGCTTTGTTAGATTTTAACAGTGTTCCTTCTTTTCCTTCTTCCCTTAAACCAGACCAGACCAGACAGAGAAGATGCATGGAAAATCGGTATAATCGTGATAATCGTTATAATCGTTCATATTGTGATAATCATTGAAATAATCGAATCATAGCACCTTGAATCATAATCGAATCAAATCATGAGGTGCCTTAGATGGCACACCCCTAGTGTACAGTGCATAATCACTGATCTCCTGATCAATAATCAGGCCTTGCCACAGAGAGCAATTTGAGCTCTTAAGATGAGATGTGAACTACAAAACTACTGAAATGGAATAAATCCCAAGACATCTGACTCAGACTGACTCTGGTTTTGTGAAGCAATCAATTAGACTCAATAAATTTTAAAGACTACACTTTTTTCACAGTTAACGAAAAAGATGTATTTTTGAGGAAAAAAAAAATCATGCATGGCATCGCTGTAATGATTAGTCCAAGTTCAGTCCTCACACTGGGGAATAAAAAAAAGACATTTCAAACAGCCTTTACTTATCTGGCTTCAGTGTAGCAGAGAGAGAGACTTTCCATAAACCAATTAGGGGAAGAAAAGGTCATACAGTAGCCTTGGAGGAACGGAGATAAAAGCCTGATTGGATTGGTTCATGCTCTAATTTTGACCATCACACTTTATAGTTATTTAACTGAGCCCAGAATTTGAGAATATATGCTCATATCATTCTGTCTCCAACGGCTACTGATAATAAAAAAGAAAGAAAAAAAAAGAAGCAAACTTATCTAAATGAATTGCGGAAAAATGCAGATCTCTGTGTTCATGATGCAGAGTCTGCCCAAAAGATGAAAACTGATCACAATCTATAATGATTTTTTGTGAGAATAACAACAACATGAGACATGTTGTTGCTTATCAGTGAAAACAAGAGGAGAGAGGAGTCAGCTGCAGGGGGATAATCCCATGCTGGTGTAGAAAACACATGAAACACAGAGGTCAGGTTAAAGCCCAGGTAACACAACTTGAATTACACTTAAGGCTTTAAACTGAAGTGTACAATCCAGAGTCACTCCTGTCATGACTTGATCAAATGCATTGCTGGGGATTAAAAGCTCCAATTCAGTGATCTAGTCACAGTTTTAACGAGTGGCAGTGATGAGTCAGTAATGACTTAATGTTAAGTCTGTTTGATGTAGGGAACAGTTCCCAGAGAAATTGAACACATAGCACACTGATGCAACAGACATTCCATTTTCAAACCAGTTCTTATGTCCATAATGTTTTCCCCGTGCCCTCTGTAATGATCTAACATTGATAGAATTCCCTGCAAAATATCTCCATAGAGAAATCAATTGACACATTACTAATTTCTGAGTGTGAACTCTAAAGCTGTAAAGACAAATAATCTGGACACATCTGTAAAAGCGGATCCTTTCCTATGGTTTTAATTAAATTGATACAGCAGTGAGTCACATCCAAGTCAGTGCAACAGTACAACAGCACTTACAGGTTTTTTACAGGTGCTCTTTTAAGTTTAATTAGCATTACAACAGGTATATCTTAGATCATACAAGCTTTGCAAAGATGAAAATATGTCCAGAGCCAACATTTGAATAAAATTATTCATGTTCATCAAGTGGATGAATGGAAGGAAAGACTGTGGTAACAAAGCTGGTGTGCAGCTCAGGAAAATGTTCAAGTGTTATTTAACAACAGCCCAGTGCCAGTCCAGCTGTGGAGCTACTTGTGTTGGTGTAGCCACATAAATGATGACATATGATGTCTTGGAATTGAGATGGAGGAGGGAACTAGCTCGCAAAGGTTTTGTGTTTGGCAAATGGAGCTTCATCTGAATCCCAGTGTACCAAAATGTGGATGATGTAGCCTAATTTTAAAATGTTTTTAAAGCTACTGGAAGGTTTCAGTATGAAGATCCAAGTGTAAAATACCACACAAATGTACCCATAAAAGGGTACAGGACAAGATGCAGGTATTCTATGAGGACTGGGGATAATATAATATACATAATAGGCGAGAGAAAGTTGTATGTTGACATTAACTGTCTGATGTTTTGTTTATACATACTAAGTGGTGAGAGAAAAAAAAATGAAGCAAAGGATTACCAAAGATAGGTGAAAAAAAAGTCTATTCAGTATTTTACAGGATGTCACCTTGTGTTGATGTAAAAAGGGAGGAATCAGATTGAAACTATATTTTATTTTCAGAGCAATATAGAAGAGTTGTAGAGTTCACACAACTCATTACGTGAAGGTTGGTGGACAAACACCATCAGTATACTGGCCCATGAGTAACAGCTCTCCAGAGACTCCACTGTATGGAAGCATATGTGCACCTTTATTGGCAATTGGCAATTAAATTTTTAAAATGGCAATTAATTTGTTAAAATGGCAATTCAATGTTTAATTTCAAATGTAATTTGAAAATGTGTTTGGCAATTGACAATGTAATGTACAAAGTGGCAATGCAATCAGTTTTGATAATCTCAATCAGGAATTAAAATTGAATTATCAAATGTCATATTGCCATGGCATACTTGCGCCTTTATTCAAATGGAAATTAATTTAGTATGTAAGCATGTGTGTAGTTTTATTGTTAAAATGGCAATTCAATTGTTAAAGTGGCAATTCAATATTTAATTTCATCATGCAATTTGAAAATGCATTTGGCCATTGACAATTCAATCAATCAAAAGTGACAATGAAATCCTCACATCCCTTTGTGTGTTCTAGGTTTTAAAGTACAACAGTGCCCCCATGAATTGCATGCCAGATGCTTCATCTGCACCAAAATTCATTTGAACATGCAAACTGTCACTTCTCCCATCAAGGTGGGTCTTCTTTAACAACGTCACTTCTGTCACTGCCTGGTATTGGCTATTCCCCCCGTGGACACGCCCATCTGAATAGGACTGACTGACCATCACTTCCTTCATCATGGCGGAGTGTAGTGCCAACCGCAGCTAAACCACTGCGGATAAAAAATACATCATTACCAGCGAAGAAAATGAACTACTGTAGTCCGAGTGAAGCGCCGGAACGTTGGGCCCATACCGAGCCGTCACCTGAGAGTGTCGCCACCGCGGAGGCACCGAAGGAACCGGGTACGAGTGGAGGGGCGAGCCCAGCGGAGAGGCTAGCCGGGCGGAGACGACAGTCCAGCTGTCGTTGCAGCAACAATTGTGAAGAAGGAGATGTGGCTAAGATTTAAAGTAGGAGCTTTGACCAGACACCGACCCGCGTAGGCTACCTATCCATGTGGTTTTTCTAGCCGCGGAGGGACAGAGAGTGACAGCGGATCACTGCTGTGCTGCTGCTGGACAGGTGGGTAACATCAGCTCAGCTGTGCTTAACTGAAAGTATAACTTGACCTGCCCGGAGCATTCAGCACTGTGTAGTTTGTCAGGATGTACCGTTGTGATGTGTAGCTACAATAGGAGAGATGCTGAAGCCACAATCCACAATCTGAATTTATATCTGACGTTAGCTGTTTAGCTTGGAGTGTAGTTTCCTATTGTGTATCTGGTGACTGTGCAGAGGGACAGGTGAGGCGGGGACGACAGCCAAGCGTTGTCGGTGATGGTCAGAGCCAGAAAGAGTGAATGTGCTCCACCTGGCCGGAACATTCAGCTCATTGTGTTGCTTGTCAGGATGTGCTGCTGTAGTGATAAGCTAGAGTTTATCACAGCTAATGTAAGCATTGTGCTAATCCACAACATAAATTTCTCACGCGAGACTCAAGTTGACGCACTCAGTGTGTTCACGGGGGCGCTATTGTACTTTAAAACCTAAAACACAAAGGGATGTGAGGATTTCATTGTCACTTTGCAAATTGAGTTGTCAATTGCCAAATGCATTTTCAAATTACATGACAAAATTAAACATTGAATTGCCATTTTAAAAACTGAGTTGCCAATTGCCAATAAAGGTGCACATATGCTTCCGTAGTTCTGGAGTTTGAATAAGATATTCCTCATGGACCCTCAGAAAACTGTTATCAACAAAAGATGGCTTCAGGAGATGCAGCTGCAGTGTTAGTACACACCCTTACATTTTGTTTGTCTCTTGGTAGTTAACATCATGTAACCCTAGCTGTCTGGTTGTGTTGGGGTGTGATAATTGGTTGGACCCTTTCTTTAGTGTGAATTCATTTTGAATGTTGACATTTAATATCGAGTTAAAAAGGTTTAAGTTTTGTGATTTACCAATATGGAGGATCCATGGAGAGACCATGAGCATATTATAAAGTGCAGCATGCAATGTTCAGCTAAAAATGAACTTTCAGTATTTCCCCACTTAAAAAAAAACAAACAAAAAACCCCCACAATATTCAGCTAAAATGCTTCAAAAAAGAGTTAATATAAGACTGAAGCACAGACAGACCAGGCAGTACAGTGTTACAGCACCAGCATCATCAGTGTCTTTACTCCGGCTCTGACTATGTGCCTGTCATGTGTACTGCATGGTCCTAGCAGATACTGCAAGTCTAGGATGTAGTTCATTTCTCTCCCATGTTGGTGCTGTGGCACTGTTGTAGAGCCTAACCAAGATGTGAGCCTAAGGGGTCACTAAAGGGCTCCAGCTAGCAGAAGCATGCAACCACACCCTAATCAACTGTCACTAAGTTATAATCAAAATCAAATGTGTTTGTGCATATTCTGACCATTTGCTGGATGTTCATTAAATCTTTAAGCTCTCACTGATTTACACTGCTGTGTTCTCAGATCAGTTAGGGTTTACGTTGTTGTGTTTGCTGACTTCTTTTGTGATTAGCAACTAAAGGGTTAAACACCAGTAATTAATTACTCATTCTTTCACATGTTATTGATCATCACTGCAAATCTCAGTGTCAGCTTCACTCAGCTGCCAAAGCTGACCCCTGCCCCGTAACTTCTCCTCATTGAATCAAGTCATCTGTTCATGTCACCTCCTCAGTTGTTGTGCTGATCATTTCATTGTTTCAAGTTTAACACGTTCATTGCTGGATAGTTGTCACCAGGTACTGTACTAGTTAGACAGATAGTAACTTTATTTGTGACTCCTGTGTGTTAAATGGCCATTTTCATTGGACTTTATAAGTGCTGGCTGAGAACTAGAAACTAACAAAGCACTTCTGATTTATCTGGTGACAGTTGCTTGCAAAGCTGTAAACACTACAGTTACAGACAATAATAAAAACTCCCATCAGCTGTGACAGTCTGAGAAAATACAACAGTGTTCTGTTCTTCAGTGCAGGACACTGTCCCTATGGCTCCATTTACAGCCCATTTTAATGTAAGACTATTAGATGCTTTTAAAAAAAAACTGCAAAAAACTTTCATTCACTCATCACAGTGAGGTAAATGAGTACGTGTGTGAACATCTCGTCAAGATTCTGCTGAAAAAGATGAACTGTTATTTTAACATATTAAATATCCTTTCAACTCTTAGAAACTACAACAGATTAATAAAACCTTTTCACTCTGAATGAAAATAAAGCAATTCTAATTATGATAAGAATAACTAACAGAATCATTTTGTAATGCATTGCTGTATTTAATCATTGAATCAAAATAACAACCTGATATCAGCTGTTTGCCTCAGACCAGTGTCCTTGTTGGTAAAATTAAATCCCTTTTGAAAGCCCAGTTGATCTTCCTTCTTTGTTTGTTTATCATGTTCTTTTAAATGGTGCAAGTAGCAATATTTGTTCTTCCCCTGAAAAGTTCAAAAAGCACGCTCTTACTCCTGTTGTGCTGGGAGTGTAATCTATTTTGTTGCCTTGGATGCAAAAAAAGAAAATAAAGGGTTTTCTATTGATGCAGAGAATTAGGACAATTAGGTCTCATTAAGAGGCTCTATCAGGGTCTGCTTGTGTGCTTTTCTTGATATTCGACGTGCGAGGGAGATAGTGGAGGCCTGAAGTGATTGTTACAATGAGAAGCACATTTATTCTTTCTGTCAGCCGGTGAGACACAGTGGATACTGCCAATGAATCTCTAATTTCTTAAGCCACTGAGATAACGGGGAAAAAAACACAACAAAACAAAAAAAAAAAAAAACACAGTTTGCTGAGGAGCCTTGTTCTGTTACCAGTGTTGTTGTTGCACAGGAAGAAAGCGACAGAGAGGGAGCTCAAGGAGAATGAGGCAGGAACAGCGTATCCATTTGATCAGCATCACAGAGACTCTGTTGAATGCAAAATAAGATGTATGGCCTCTGTATGGAAAACCATTTCTATTCATGACTGTGAAAACACCAACATAGCTTTATATTGCCTTCTTTATAAGCAAAGAGCCAGTGCACATTTTCCATCCTCTTCTTTTTCAGAACACTAAATCTAAAGGTTAAAAGTGGAACTCAACAGTGTGGTGGAGTATTAAACTCCTGCTTCAGCTGCCTCTCCAGGCTGCTGTTCTCTTTGTGTCTGTGCCAGTGCTGCTATATGCTATAAATAGGGATCCTCAGAAAAGTGAGGTAATAAAAGTGTCATGGTTTCGCAATGAAGAATGATACCTTTACTGGAGAGTTTCTGCAATGGGCTGATGTATCAACTCGGAGGCCTTAACTCTCTCCTTGGAGGGGACTCACTGTGTTTCTTCGATCATGTGGAAGGAAGCAACTTAAAGACTGCTGGGCTGCTAGCCGAACAGGGATGCCTTCCTCTGTTCCCTTTCCCTGACCATCCTCCTTCTTTCTCTTTTCTTTTTACTTTCTCCTGCATTTCTCCCTGCCCTCTTTCCCCAACTTGACCATTTTCCTCCCCTCATGTCTATTTACTGCTTTGATTTTTTTCTTCCTGTCTGAAAGTCCAAGGCTTCAATGACTTCGCCGACTCTCACAGAATCCGAGGAACACTCAAGATGAGGTGTCCAATCCGAATGCTGACACTCTGTCTGGCACCTGAGCCACACTTGGGATGGCTTTTGGCGGTGGCCCTCAGTGGCATGTTACAGTTAAGTGTAGAAACACAGTAATAAAAATGAAGATTATCCTTTATCAGTGGCAGCTACTGATCGTTCAAAGAGGGGAAGCTCATTTTCTACACCATAAAACTTGTCCATTTATTTATACATACTGTAAATTCTAACAAAACTATAATAAAATTGAACAAAGAAATGTGAGAATTATGTTAAATGAAACAAGGAAATGCTATAATGGTGTTTTTATTACATGTATGTATAGTATGTACAATGGAAAAGGGCTGTATAACCGAGCAAATGAGCTGCAGTTTGTCTATCCACTTTACTCGCAAAATCTGAATGGGATTGAATTTAACAATCCTCTGGTGCCAGGGTATGTTTCAGAATAGCTGTCAATCAAAGAGGGATTTAGCCTTAGCATTAAGTTACTGAGCAAGAGCAAAAGCACTTTATGATTTCTGTTCCTAAACCTCAAGCAGTACTTTGATATTTATATTGTTGTAAATTACTTTTTTTATTGTAACTACATTTGGATTATGAGTTGGTATACTGAGACTGCCTGTGTTCTTACTGATATGTTCTATGTATTATGATGTATTTTAATTGTGATGGATATGTGCATGCAGCCTGGCGCCCAACACAGTTGAGTTGAACGTGTTCTAACACATTTTTAGTCAATGAAATGTAAACAGTTCATGTTTGACTTTTTATTCTTTGACAGTCTGCAGTCTCAGACCAATCGCCTAACTCCTACAAATGATCCTTGTTCATGTGGATGACACATAAATAAACATTTTCTGACTGTGTCATCTAAAAACTGGTGCTGTATGGATAGATACAATTAGTGATACTAGTGATAGTGATGACATACATGTTGATGCCACAGCACACAGTCAGCAGCAATGAGTCTGTATGTGATGCATGTGTTCCACACACTCTGTATGCACCGCACCCCGTATGTGACGTAGTTTTGCTCTGACCAAGAGCACTTGCCCTCACCCACTTGTGTTCCTGATGTGCTGCGCTGCGCTGCATAGCAGAGCCCAGAGCAGCCGGAGACCCCTTTCTGAGGTTGATTTGCTGTTCTCGTCAACATTGCTCCATTGAAATGGCTAGAATGAGAGTGCTCGTCACATAAGCAGAAATTGGGGGGTAATTAAGTATCTGATCACACTGCAGGACACGATGAGATGAGGTAATGCAGCGACACAGTGTGAACTTTTAATTCTCCTTCTTAACATAACTTTTTTCATGTTATGTTTTCACATCAACCGTCCTCATTATTTCAGTTTTCAACATTTGACCTCCTTTCAACAGAGCTAGAATAACCAACTAAACTGGTTGTGTGCACTCTAACTTGTTTAGTTTAGTTAAGTTATAAAGGGACAATGTTACTGAACATATTTCCAAAACAACATACTGATTTCTGCACAGTTTATAGCTGTTGCTAATTCTGAATTACTGTCCCTAGCTGAGCTTTTCTGTGCACACGGTATTTGAAACACTTCAGTCAGTTTTTAGTTTTCATTATCATAAAGCCACAACACAGTACAGATATGAAAGTAGAGTATTGATTTATATTTACATTTACTCATTGACTTCATGGGAATCACTTTTATCTAAACCAACTTGTGTTGGAAACACCAACTCCACTACTTTCCATCATGAACACGAAGGCTGGTTAATGCAACATTTTTTTTCTGTTTCTGTGGAAACAGATGAATATGCAGCCACACACACACACACACACACACACACACACACACACACTGAAGTACATATGGTCAGCGTACAGCAGCAATGGAAGACAACATGTGTAAAGATGCCACAAATCTTTGACAGCTTTCCATGTGACAAACATGACACACACACACACACACAAATATCACATGAGGGGAAAAAAAAAACCAAAAAAGATGTGCTGAAACACTGGCTGTCAGCCCAAAAGGGTTTTGTTGAATTATGGTAAACAGGAGAGAGCTCTGTGTTCAAACAAACAAAACATTTAATATAGCTGTTGGGGAAAAAACACAGCTATGAGTCCTCATGTCTTTATAGAACAGAGGAGATAGCAGGCGCAGCATGTGTTTCTAGAAATCCCATAGACAGGAATTTATTTCAATGTGAAAACCAAATAAACAAAGCCACTGAACTATGAAAGCACATTTTCAACTTACATCATGTTTGGAAATATGTTCTGTTCCTTCACCATGAACTGGAACACAGCTGCAATTCCCCCAAAATCAATGTGTCACTTAGGCTTTCATTTCTGATACTTGCCACGACGCTCGAAGTGCTTCACTCTACAACGTTGCATAGTGAGTTTGTAATCAAATCCTGCTTTTATATATATCTTTTATCTTGTGGATTCTAAAGGAGTGGGATCTGTTTTCACTTCTTTTTATTCACTTTATAATTTCTGTATAAAATGCATGAATCAAATATGTCAGTAATTCGACCAAGCTATCATATTATGCATCAAGACCATGTGCACTTGTACGACACAGACACTTCTCTGTGGGGATTGCCTTTTCAGTCCGATGGCAACTGCAAATTGAACAAAACATTACACTGCCTCCTGATTATATTTCACAGAACTTAAGTACAACCAGCAGGAGATTACATCTAAAAAGAAATCACAGTATATAGACATCACAGTCCAACTGTGCTGAGGCCTGTGAACTACAACACGCACTGACAAAACAACTGGACTGGGCAAAAACAATCTCCATTTCCATCTGCTACACAGAGGAGAGAAATTTAAAGTGGTTGTCATTAAATCTGCTATATATTCATGTTCTGTTTCAAGTAAATGACCTCAGAGTAACAGCTTTTTTATTTCTGTCCAGCTCTATCATCACATCCAAACCTCCGTTTATGACCAAATACCATCCATCCATCCATCCATCCTCCGCTTATGGACCGGGTCAGCAGCCTGAGCAGGGACGCCCAGACTTCCCTCTCCCCAGACACTTCCTCCAGCTCTTAGGGACCCCAAGGCGTTCCAGGCCAGGGTGACATAGTCACACCATCCTGGGTCTTCCGGGGCTCCTTGGGACATGCCCGGAACACCTCCCGAGGGAGGCGCCCAACGACTCTGACCAAATACCTGCAAAACTAATGTGAACCCAGTCAACCCCAGCTGTACTTTTTCATTGTTTCCATTTGTCTGTCACTGTGTTAGCTGGCTAGCAGGCTAAACTGCTGGAATAGAGAAACCTGCTGCAGCAGGAAGGATCTTTTTTTTCTATTTTTATCTTTCATCACTTCCACCTTTATTCATTCTTTTTTTTTGGTCCAATGACCGGTGTGAGTAATCTTTACTATGAAGTATGTCAATAATGGCTACAAGGAAGTACACAGAAAACAATCTTTTTACTTGTCAGCTGTTACTGTGTGGTTTGCCATTTATGACTGTTTCAATGCAGTGCTGCGTGACCTGATTGCCTACTGTTGTGTTTAAATAAAGTTATGTTTCATCAAGTTACAGAAAACAAACTGACTCGCAGTAAATCTGGGTCCAGGTGCTACTCCAGAAAAAGAGTATTGGTTGGTCTCTGAGTCCCAGGGCAAATAATGAGGCTGGCATATTGCTTGCTGTGTGCACTGTAGGCCCTACTTAACGGGAACAGGACACATTCACAATACACAGGGGGTGAATGTGGGCCTGACAGCATATGTGAACTCTGGGGCCTCTTCACAGGTTAGTCCATCCATGATGTGGATGCTTCTGTCACTGTGTTTTGTGGCCAGATAGTCTGGGCCTGGACTTGAAAACAATTTTGAAAGTGCAAACTGTTTCCATCCCTCTTAGTTTGGTGTGAAAGTAACCAAGAACAGAAAAATCGTATAATTAATTCACCTCAGTCAGATGATCAGCAGACATCATACAGTGTTTGATCTTGTGGAATTGTCAATTGTGAATGAGCGGTTTAACAATACATGACCGACATCAATGTATTGATTTAATGACTAATATTAGCATCAATCCAAAATGAAAACATAAATCAGACATTAATACATATTATCATTTATTGGATGTGCTTTTATTTTGAAATTTCCCTGGCTTCCCAACTGTGCATAATGTTTTAACAAAATGTGAGCAGCAAGCAGCCAGAAAAAAAGTCAACTATTTCGTCCCCTCTCTGGAATTTGTCAGCAGTGTAGAAATATTGTAGATTTTGGAGAAGACGGGTCAACCAATAAGTCATGTGCTGTGTGTGAGCAACTACTGCAGGATTAATTACTCAAGAAACACTGCAAACAAAATGAAAAAAAAACAACAACAACAAAAAAAACACTGCACTGTCCACCATACTAGACTCGTTACAAGATTTTCCCATAAAAATTAGAGTACAACACAAAAAGAGCTATGAGCATTACAGCTGCAGTTTTAAATTTCCCTTGCAAAGACATTAAAACATGAATATAAAAATATTTAGTTTGAGACTCTACATAGGACAAAGATTCACACTAAAATCCTGCTCCAATGTAAACAAACATGAACTTAATGTTTCAGTTTTCCTCTACAGAATGTAAAAAATGCAAAGCTCAAGAAATCATACGGTGACACTGAACAAAAGGAACAAGTGGTGAGTTTTCATAAAAATATAATATTGATTGTCATTAAATGTCTGGTTGAACTGAATGTGTTAAATCAACAGATGATACTGTATCTGATCCCTGAATCCAATAAAATCGAAATCATATAATGGCAGTCTTTGTGATATCGCTGTTTTTAATTGAAAGAATATGCTGCCTGGATGAAACTTGTGATTTACACCACTGGTGTGAATATGTATCTAAATATGTGACTTAAAACGGTGATAAATGTCCATTATAATCCTCTGGCAGCCAACCACAACAGTGATATGGTGCCACTGACTGTTCCAATGAGTAGAAGTGCATATTTCTCTAGGTTTGAGGATTGCTGGAAACATTAGAATACAAGTCATTAATGTGGGGAATTTACACACTACAACTTAAAAAAATGAGCTATATATAGTTAGTAAAGAGAAATCCTCTTTGGGATGAACTGACTGCCAGCCAGAACCACAGTAGTGGTCAGCACTTGGGTGTCCACATACTTCTGTATTAGGCATGGGCCAGTATGAGATTCTGATGGTATACAAAAAAATATCACAGTTTCATGGTATTACAGCTCTAAAACGTGTTGTTTTGAAATGTCTGTGAATAAAAAACAACAACTTCCCATTGAAAGTTGCTTTTTTAATAAATATGTTATTTATTTTTAAATAACATATAGAATATTTGGATCTTTTGTGAAACAATGTTGTCACAGTCTCACCTCTCTAACCTGTAAGCTGAGCCTGAACCTGAACACACTGCGAGATGTATATATATATACATGAAATTAGATACAAATCAAAAAAAAAAACAAAAAAAACATCGATTTTACCGCAGAATGATGTTTAAAACAATCTTTTTCCACAGGGAGTATTCCACTACACATGCATGTGGATTTATATCACCGTCTTCACTGTACGGCTAAATCCGTGCCGTGCTGATGCTGGTCTGCTATGCTCTACACCAGGGGTCTCAGACTCGCGGCCCGCGGGCCAACTGCGGCCCGTGGGACGATAGTTTGCGGCCCCCGCCTTAATAATAAAGTTTAATGTTGGTGTGGCCCGCAAGTTTGATATGAATGGCACTTTACAGTGTTGTGTGCGGAGCTGAACAAACCTACCAATCACGGTGGGGTATATGGCTGTCGGGGGCGGGACATCGACCGGGCTCAATACAAGCAGAGAAACATTTCTCAACAATCAACCGGTGATTGTGAATTATACAACAGTTAGTTCCGACCAAGCAATCTGATTGGACAAGAGACGTTCCATGAGTGCTCATATTGAGCATAACAGCACTGGGACTTTTTACAGACATGAACTACTCGGCTGTTCAGGCGTTTCAGTTACTAGACAGGAACTCAGTCAGAGCCACGCTCCCCATACAGGAGCTGCTCCTGCCTCTGCTGCCTGTTAGTTACAAACGGACCTGAAAATTAAAACCCCGTCCGACCTGTGGTTGATAGCTCGGACCTGGCGTTGTCTGTCTAATTAGCGAAGAAAAAAAATCGCCGCGACCATTTACGTTAATGACGGCGATTTGTTTTGACACTAGCGTTAGCTGTTAGCAAAGTAGCTACTTAGCTTCCGCTGTGTTTATATCGATCACATAGCAGGTAAACAAACTTAATACGGTATCGACAACGTCTCTGTATAACTTCACGCTGGTCCTGTTGCTCCGGTGCTAATCAGGACAGTGGCTCCTTTAGTGACAACTTGCACTGGAGCTCGGTGGAAACGGCGCTAGCTTGAAATGTTTATGTGTTGCCTGGCAACAGACTCGTCTCCCTTCCAGTTGCGGAACTATTTGTCTCGGCGGAGACAAATTAATGGTTAAATAAACAAACAAATCATAATCTTTTGTTGCTTGTTACTGTTAACTAATAAAATGCGCTGACCTGCAGTGCAACTCTGAACTCAAAGCCAAGTTCAGGGAGGTGAGTGGAAAAGCAGACAAGCTTGGGCAATTTTTGAGAGAATTGACCCCCAGCTTCCCTGAGCTTTCCCGAATGTTCAAGCGGACCATGTGCCTTTTTGGGAGCACATATTTGTGCGAAAAGCTCTTCTCCACCTTGAACTTCAATAAGTCCAAGTACAGGTCCAGACTTACTGATGAGCATCTTCAAGCCCTATTGAGGGTCTCAACTGCTTCCTCCCTCAAGCCAAATGTGGCTCGGCTATGTGAGAGGAAGCGCTGCCAGGTCTCTAGCAGCAAGAAGTAGGCAAGAGAAGCCATGTTCAGAACAGTTCATGTTCAATGTTCCATTCTTGTTCAGAAAGTTAGAGGTTAAAGAACTGTTAATACAGACATTTGAATCTGAATAATAATAATTAGATTTCTCTGGTCAGCAACTATATGTGGTTTCTTCAGTCTTCTATATCTGCTGTATTATTATTATTATTTTATTTATTTATTACTGATTGATTGATTTATTTTCTTATTAATTCTTCTTAATTTGTTTATTTTTTTCATCTTATTTTGTGTTAAAAAAAATGGTGGGCCTGATGGGCCTGATGCGGCCCAGCCTCACCTAGACTCTGCCTCCAGCGGCCCCCAGGTAAATTGAGTTTGAGACCCCTGCTCTACACAGAGACTTTCTAAGGGCTTTGTTGACATGCATAAAATATTTATAGTCACCACTTTGTTGTTAATTCTGTGTATAAAACTTTCCCATGGACCTTTCAGCTGGCTCTGCTTGTCACCTGGTAGACTGGTCTGTCGTGAAAAGCTACCTATGCATATACGCTGGTGAAACAACATGTTTGGGCTGTAATTTTCCCGGTTCGGCTGTGACAATGCAGGTGACTGGCTGTTCGTGAAAGGGGGTGGGATATGCGCCATCTTTGCCGTTACGAATCTCCCCATTCAAAATGATCTGAGTGCTCTGTCTCTACAATATAGAACGTCTCTGATACTGCAGAAATGAGTCCATTAAATCAGCAACGATCAGCATATTTGGGCTGACACGACTCCCAGTCAGTATTTAGTCGTGTTTGGAGTCTGAATGCAGCGCCCAAGCTTTCCACATCTCCTTCTCTGTTGTTGGTGTGTTTGTGGCAGTGCCACAGCACCACCTGTGATGGTCTTCAGCTGCACACAACCTGAGGGATTTCTGACCTGCACTTTCTCTCTTTGACAAGACAAAAAACAGCTCATACCACAGGAACGGTATGACTATGACCGTGACTGTGACGTTTTCATACCATTGTATACCTTGAGCACAGTAACTGGCCCATGTCTATTCTCTACACCGCATACTATACAGAAAGTTGGCTAATTGCCTAAAACCTTAATTCCCAACATTTCCAGGTCGGCAGATATCCCACAATCCATATTACACTTGATGAACTGAAATGGCAGTGTGCCCATCACAAAAAAAAAAAAAAAATCCATAGTCCACAGACCACACAGCATTACCCAATGCTAGAGTGCACCTGTAAAACACACTTCACCTGTGGATTTCCAATAAGACGGATCATTATCCTGTGCAAAAACAAAAAATTAAAATTATCACCTATCCATGTTTCTTCTCAGTATGATTGCCTTAAATTTCAGTGTATGAACATGAAAGCTGTTTTAGTAAGAGCCATGTTGTTTGTTGATGCGTCTGTACATTTACTTCTGCGATGTTCTGTATTTACATTATGAGATCTTTAGGGTACAAACCATCAGCCTACTACTGTGTAGCTATGTATCTTCTGTGCTCACATATTATCTTTGCTCCTGAAATATTTTTATTCATTGGGAGAAATTAGTTACATTTATGGACCAGTGTGTCAGGTCCTGCTGTATTTTACTGCTGTTAGCCAGCTGTGTTAGAGGAGTCTGTCAGGGGTTGGAGCAGCCAGTGACCTTTCAGACAGCCAACACACACGGCAGCCTCCAGTCATCTCCTTCAGCTTTAACTTGGCATGTGAAGACCCTGCTGATGGCTCCCCGACACCCACCAGCACAACAACATTTCTCCTCGGACATACATTCCACACAAAATACACAGCTGTTTGCTCACCTCTGCTATCACACATTATAAACCACATGAAGCTGTTTCAACCTTAGGTATGCAGTCACATCTCCCAGATACTAGCTCCCCCTCCCCACTCATCTGTCTCTCCCTTTTTCCTTTTTTCTTCCAGTCACATGTAAACACACTCAGTGGATCAATCTCCTTGGATTGGATTGATGGCCCGCAGGCCTTCTGCTGACTAAGGCGCTGCCAAATATGGTGAGTTATTGGGAAATTATGCTTAGCTAGGATAGTGATCCACTTTGTCAATCCTGATCTTTAGCAGCTGTCACCGCAGAACCACCCAGCTTGCCTCTGTGACCTGATGCTGTTAGTGGAGACAGCACATGTCACCACAGGTGTGATAAATGCATCCTAATGAGCTCAGCCCTCCCTTATTTTCATCAATATTAGTGACCTCCAAAAAAGAAACATTATATTTGATAATGAGTTGCAGTTGGAATTATGTGTGTATGAATATTGATTCACTGGGAATAAAACCACCGACACTGCTGGGTTTCTGGCAGAAACAGTCAAGGAAAAAGAAACAAATGCCTTTATGTGGTTTGGGGATTGGTGAAACAAAGGCACAGAGAATTCCCTTTCCTTTCATGCCTGGTCATTTCCATATGTCCTCCTTGCTCTCCTACCCATCCATCACATTTCACTCTAGGCAAGACAGCTGTCTGGGGCTGAAGCATATTCACAGTTCAGCAGTCCATCAAATTGCACCAAATACAGTAATTCTTCAGTCAAGCTGGAGCAGGGGGTGGAGGGGTGGGAGGCAAAAAGTGTCAAGGAGTCCGGACTGTGTCGGGTGGACCCTCCCAACCTTAACACTTGGAACACCAAGCAGTTTTATGACACAGCCACTTTGTATTCAAGTCCTGCAAAAGGGTGAAATGTTGTCTCCTTTCATAGTGACCATGCTTGTGTGTATGTAAATTCAAAGACATTTCTGTGATAAAGGCTGGAGTTTGTCCTTGATCCATACATGTTGGTTTTTAAACATTCACCACAAACAAATAGAACAGGCTGAGACATGAGGAGGATCCATTTTCCTTTAAATTGTGCAACTGAATATTTCAATAGACTGGGTTCTCGACAAGATGTCACTGGCTTCAATTATCTGACAGCCATGGTTCTCTAAAAGCAGCAACTAATCATAGTTAAACTGAGAACAGGAACATATTTCATCATTTTAATTTAGAAAGAGTTTTGCACAAAACCTAGATTGTGCACTAAGCCAGAATTTTCCAGTTATCCTGGCTGAGTTTAGCTGGGATTTGGGTGCATGAAAACAGAGACACATATGGTACCATGGAGATTTATTCTAGAAAATACATAGCGTTCATACAGATGGTTTCTATAGTTTAGTTAGCAGTTCATTATTTTACATATTTATACATGATATTTATGTCTGAACATTTATTGTCTACATATTCACATGGTGAAATATACACGTGAGTGAGGCTAGGCCAAGCCACACTTTTTCAGTTATCCTGGATTTCGTAAAGCTGCTTTTGTGGAACAGCCCCCAGGTGTAGAAATCCAGAGAGTGAAATAAATACATACATAATCAAGTAAACGCATCTGCACATGCATTATGGAGTGTTAACTAGATGGTCCACACTCTTTGGCGTAAAGATCAAATCCAAATGATGTCTTGATTGCTGGTGAGGAAGCTTATTTAAAGCAATTCTTACCTTTCTGGCATTTCACACAGCACAGCACAAAAATTTGAATATCAACAGCTCCACCTCCCTCCGAAGCCCCACCCACCTCTTCCTCCTGCCTCACCTCCATGTGCCCCCCCCCCAAAAGCAGATGTTGGCAAGGCAACGGTAAACAGAAGAGGAAAGCGGAAGGACGTTTCTGATTCTGAGTCTGATTCAGAGGTTACTGTTCAACCACCACAGTCAAACACAACCCTGGAGTTTTAAACCATATAAACGGGGTCAGTAACGAGTGATGAGTTTTATAATAAAGTGATGGTGTAATGTTACTGGTACTGGAAATGCAGGGGAAGAGATTGTTACAGAGCACAGTTCCCAACGAGCCGGGCTGGTGGACCAATGCGACTGGATGCGCTGGTTCAGGGCGAAAATAAGTCTGGACCGTGTTGATCCAGACTTGAACACTCGCGAGCCGACTGAGTCGGTCAGGACTTCAAAACCTGCGGGTTGGGGTTTATGCTCTGAAATCTCATCTGCTCTCTACTGCCACTGCCCGGAGTCATAGGTCAATAAAGTTTTCCTTTTTTAAAGCATTCTTCCTGGTCGGGGTAGAGAGGAGTGCACAAGGTTACTCGTCTAATCGTAGCATTCGGACCAAATGACACGATTGGTCAGACTTTTCTCAAAAACATATGAGAATGGAATAATGATGAGTTTTTATACCTGGTGGATTTCTCCTTACTTACATTTTAGTGTGACACCAGATTAATTATAGCCTTTTAACTTAAACAAAGAAAAGTGTAAAAGTTCCAGAGAAGTAAGAATTGCTTTAATGCAACCAAGTACTGTCACATCAGGACAGGGCCAATGAAGGAGGGATTGAGGAAGAACATGTACTTGTCCGCTCAGTATAGGTCCAATAAAAGATGCCACACAGAATGGTTTAATGATTGATATACATTTCAACCTTTACAATGACTTTCCTCTAGCATTTGAGGTAAAGGACCAAATAGGCAATAGGACAAATTGTTAATAACCCCAACCTTTAATGACAGTGATATCATTAACAAAGTTATCACTGTCATTTAAAAGGCAGTAGTCATGGCAGTGGCGGTGAAAACATATTTCAGATGTAACTTTCAAACATGAGGTACAACCATTTTATTTCCTGTATAACTCCAATTGTGTGGAGGGTTTATTGTGCTGCTGAGCTCTTTTCCCCTTTAAGAGCTTTATGACTTTTTGGAAATCCTTGGATTTGAATGAGGCTTTGTTCTCTCTGGGGCATGTTGATCCTTCAGTTGAGAGTGCTTTGTTAACCCACAAAGTGAGCACATAAGTGCACTTTATTTAATGCATGAAGGTGGCACTGAGCCAGCTGCTGCACATTTTTATATTATAGCAGGCTTCACTCAAATCCCCTTTATTAAAGGCTGCCAGCTTCCACTTATGCACTTACTCATTATATTGTGATCAACCTGTGGTGATCATCTTCACTGTGGCTTCTCCCTGGTTCCTTTCTCAAGACTGACTTAAGGATCCTCATGAATGCAAATGAAAAGCATTTTGTATGATGGATGAAAAAACTTTCCCCTATTTGAATCAACTAACTCATGGCAGAATTGTTTGCATGCCAACTTTACCCTGGGAGATATGGTGTCAGGGGCAATCACTCCTGGTCAGTTCTCTCAAGATGAATTGGTCCCAGGTGACGAGTTGGATGATTTATAGACTCTATAAAAGAGTTTGAGTGGGACAGGGCGACCTCAGCAGCAGTAAGGACACCAGCACCGCTTTCTGTAGTTAGGAGAGCTCACAGGTGAGCACCTTAACTTAATGGCCTTGTCAGGAATACAACAGAGATGGGGCCTTTTCTGGTCATTTGTTGCATTCATCAATATTCCCTTGGTGTTGACTGAAATTACTGTACAAGCTTTCATGTAAAATTAGGGCTGTCAAAGTTAACGTGTAAATGCATGTGATTAATCTGCAACAATGATGAATTAAAGAAAGATTAATGCATGATTAATCACATCATGTAACTGTATACAGTCTCTGGTTTGTGTCTGTGTCGCCACCCATCCCTTGAAATACATAATGCTCCCATATTTGAGGGTTAAAATAGCATCAATACCAGGCAGGGTTTGTCCTGTGTTTTCTAGTTGTCTTGAATGCAGCATCATCCCACACACATCCTATGAACACCATTCATAGTTTCCTTTTCTGTGATCAGGTAGAACTGGCTGGTTTGATCACAGGTGAGAGAAGGAAAATCAGACTACTTGTAAACTAATCAATAACAGTCTATATTAAAAACTGAATAAATAAATACAAAATTCATTTACTTACCGATGATAAATATTGTGTTTTCTTAGATTTCAAAATGGTTGTAGATATATTGTAGATCACTAATTGAGTCAGTCCTCACTTATAATATCTCATCCTGGTACACCTTTCTTTCTGTCAAAGATAAATCCAAATTGTCACGTGTCATCAAGCACGCAATTAAAATAACAGGCACCACACACCCCCCCCTCTCAGACCTCCACACACAGGCAGTCAGATGTAAAGCCACTACTATCATACACGACTCCTCACATCCACTCCACAACTCATTCCAACTCCTTCCTTCAGGCCGTCCCTACAGGGACCCTCGAGCAAGGACAAACCTATAGTGAAAAAATCATTCATCTCATCTGCCATCAACATCATCAAAAACTCATCATCTTTTAATTGTGCATTCTGTATTGCACTGTACTTGCTTTTTGCACTTGTATTTATTGTGTGTTTTTAACTGTGTTTTTTATCGCTTGTCAGCACGTCAAAGACAAATTTCCACTGCTTTTTGCAGAGGACAATAAAGGTTTTTCTGATTCTGATTACTGAGATATTTTGTGTGAATCTCACTGAGATTTCCAACACTACACATTGATTTGTTTTACCTCCACACCGTAATACAATATTAGTATTTTAATCACACACATACACACACACACATACATATATATATATATATATATATATATATATATATAAAATCCTACAGCCCTACTTAAAATACATTATTTTTATTCTTTAATACATCTTGAATTAAACCCTTTGTTTGACACTCCTTTAGTGCTCAGGGCTCTTTAAGACCCCCGTCTGCTCTATGAAACTGACCAGAATCCAGTGTGCTCTGATTTGTCAGCTTGCCAGCAACTACATTGGTAACTACACATTCTGCCCATGTCTTGCTCTAAATAAACAGTCATGGCTGTTGCACTTTGGTTCTTGCCTTATCGGTGAGAGGATCTTCAAAGAGAAAATAAGAAACCTGATCCACCTTCAAAAACTGACCAAAAGCAGAAAACAATTGTTTTCTGTTGAGTGCCTTGGATGAAATCATTCACAACTTGGAATGCCGTTATGAAAAAAAATAAATAAAAAATTGTCACCACGCCAGAGGAATATAAATAATGGAGAAATGCTGATAAATCTAAATTCATGATGGTAGGTACTTACTGTAAAACGCACTGCAGGGTTAAATTCTAGATAATTCAAATCACTGTCTTATTAACTTGATCATGACACTGGTAACACCACAGATCCACAAGGACATAAAAGGCAGCCTTGAAATACTAAGTAGCAATGGATGGAAAAAGTGAAGCAAATTTCTCTAGGCAATTGAGAACCAGTGTTGTTTTTAGCAGCCATTTTAGATTTAGTCTTAGTCTTAGTCTTTCCTAGTCAAATTTTAGTCATTTCTATATGTCATAGTTTTAGTCCAGTTTTAGTCGGCGAAAACTCAAAAAGGTTTTAGTCTAGTTTTAGTAAAAAAAAGAAAAAGAAAAAAATAAGTATAGTCTTTTAACAAATTAATTTAGGTAAATAAGTAATGGAGATTGCTGTTGGGCAGAAACCTTTTATCTCCATGTTTCAACTTTTTTTTCCAACATATTTCAACAGTTTTTTTCATGAAGATTGCTCATGAATTGATGCCCTACTTCATTATACAAGAGTGTCACACATTAGTTGTGAAAATAGCAGATCTAAAAGTTCAACACTTTGCAGCACAGTAGTTTGGCTATTTTCACCAATAAGTACAATAATAAAGGAATGGTATTAGACATACAAGGTTTCCACCCAACAGCAAATATTTTCTGATCGAAGGATTATGCATTACACACAGATCAAATGGTAACAGTGGAATCAATGTTCTTTACTCCAAAAAAGCCAAAAACAAAAACATTCTTACTTCGGCAAATGTGGCTTTATTTCTGAGAATTTGCTAAAGTGCAATGAACATACACATGCCCAAAATATGAGTGATAAATGAGGAACACATATGCTTGACCTTGTTTGCCAGTGTAATCATACAAACCCAGTCTATCTTTAACTTGTGCAAACATTATAAAACAAAGTAATAAAATAAATAAAAATTCCTGAGGTACAGTGAGGTAGGTTGTAAGTTATACGTACTTGAATGTATGAAACAAACATGACACCTGACGTTTTTTGAAAAAAATAAGCCAACCCTATACCAATATATATACTATATACTGTATACTGTAAATACTGTAAACACTGTATTGGGTCTTTAAAGCAAATTCAATAAATGAAAACAACAACAACGTTTAACAACATGAATTAGAGGGGGGCCCGTCTCACATGAACAAACAGAATATCACAATCACATACATGTATCCGTACTAATAACAGTAACAGCTTGTGGTTAACAAAATTAGCCTACCGACCTTGATTCAGTTTAAGTAAAGCGCTTCTCTCTTAAATGGCTCTTGATCTATTTCCATGGCCACGACTGAGGTCACCTGTAATACTAAAGACTCTCTCTCAAATGCTTGAGTTGCTGGCATGGCCAGAAGATCTAAGGCGATAGATTTTAGGCTTGGATAAACAGAATCTCCCTGTGCAGCCCAAAATTTGAGGGCAGTTTGTTCGTTTGTAGGCTGTGACAGCTGCTCCTTGAATTTCTTTATTTCCTCCTTGACACATGGCTTTGAGCAGCTAGACCTGGATAGCCGGCTTGCTTTTGACAAGAATTTGAATCTGGGCTGCTTTCTCTGTGGTCCCTCTTTGGATTCTTTTTCTCCCTCCTCTGGCTCCTCATCTTCAGCCTCCTCCGCCCGTACAACTGGTGGCACCAATTGTGCAATGTAATCTTGTGCTTTTCCCAGAAGCGCCTTAATTTGCTCGTCATCATTTTCAAGGAGTGCTTCAGGTGAATCATGTGATCAAGAAAGCAGCTAAACTGCTTGTCCATATTTGCCTCCATCTTCTTCACCAGGGAAGCTAGGTTCTTGAAGCTAAAACCCTGGGCATGGGGGAACTCAGACCGATGAACCTGGTCCAGGTCCAGGTCCAATCAGGTCCAGAGAACAGGCACAAGAAGGAATAAAGACTGTGTATTGCTCTGGAGCATCTGGGTATTCTCAGTGAAAGGGAGGAGTAAATCTCTTAGAGCAGTCAGCCTCTGCCACACATTTGGCAGTAGATAGTCCCACCTCATCCCATCCGCAACTTGAACTACTGAGTCCTTGATTTGAAGAAGATGTGATTGTTATGTTTGTGTTTAAGTAGATTAAGTGTTTATGTTATATATATTTATCTGTTAGTTTTGGGTTAGTTAACTTGGTTATTGTATGGACCCTGCTGGTATTTTGATTTTGAGACAGAGGCTGCCATAGTACGGGTGTGAGAGCTTGGCAAGAAAGTGAAAGTAAACACTTAACACTTCGCCTAATGCTTAACCAGAGTGTCCTCTCTGTTGTCATCATAACATTGGCGACAAGGATGGCTGAGTCTGTCCCTATCTATTCCCTGCCACCTCTGGACCTGTTCTTACCTCCTCCTGGAGATCCTGCTGTTCCCTGGGAGCAATGGAAAGCTTTGTTTGAAAAGTATCTCATAGCCACCAGTCTGAACACCGCTGCTAGTGTGAGGAAGCAGGCTATCCTCCTGCATTTGCTGGGAGCAGAAGGGACCCGCATTTTCAACACACTTGATGCTGCCAACAGTTATGATGCCGACACTTACGGACACTTACGGACATGACAGTTATGGACACTTTGTGAAATCCCAGTTTGTCGCTGATTTGAAAGCCCTATCACAAAGCTGTAATTTCGGCCCTGTCACAGATGAGCTCATTAGGGACCAGCTCACTGAGGACGCTACAATGACTCTTGCTGATGCACTCACGATTGCCTTACAAGTGGAAGCAGCTACTGAATGTGCTGCTAAGATAGCAGAGACCAAGTCACATACAGCTGCTAGGGAGCAGCCAGTGCACCAGCTGATGAAATGTGAGAACTCGGCTGACAGTCATGCTGCTGTACAGGTTGCACGGCCCCAGCACACACGCCAGTAGAGACGCTGTGGGATGCTGTCATGCCACAAGGGCTCAAGACTGTCCTGTGAGGGGCCAAATATGCAGGCAATGTCAGAAACCTAATCACTTTGCGAACTGGTGCCGCTACTCTGCAACTGATGACCCGAGACAATTTCAGAACACTCAAGCTGTGATTTGCACTGTAGGGCCTCACCCAGTGACTTTTTCTAAGTGCCTTGTTTATCTGGAGGACTGCTGTGTTCCTCTCCTCCTTGACACCATGATGGCTGCAGCCCCCTTCCACCACCCTCTGTGGCTATGGCCGGAGTAAAATGAATGTAGTTGGTGTGTCTCATCTCCCTGTGCACTATGCCTCCACAACCTTGAGTTCTTTCCCATTTCACATCACAAGCCATGGTGAGAACATCATGGTACTTGACCTCTTCTTCAGCCTTGGGTTTTCCCTGCAGGACAATAGTGGAACAAAGATCCTCCATGTAGCTTCCCCATGGCATCAGGCCTGACCCGGCCTGTTTGAGAGCTTAGGGTGTCTTACCTCATTCACACACAAACCGCTCCTGGATCACAAGGTAGCACCTGTCGTCCAGCCCCTTCTCCGTGTGCCCCTGGCGTTGCCGGACATTGTTACGGAGGAGCTCCAATGCCTGCAGGCTGATGGCATAATAGAGCCCACTGATGCCTCACCCTGGGTGTCCAACCTTGTAATTGCCAAGACTGTGAGTCTGTGTTGACTTTTGTCAGGTAAATAAGGCTGTGGTGTCGGATAAATACTCTCTTCCCACAATGGAGGAACTCACAACCCACTTCCATGGCTCCTGGGTCTTCTCTAAACTAGACTTGCGACAGGGATAACTACAGGTGCCACTGCATCCTGAAAGCTGTAACCTCACTGAGTTCATCATGTATATGGGCTGTACCACTACACAAGGATGCCTTTTGGACTCAGTTCAGTACCCAGCTGTTTCCAGAAAATCATGTCAACAATCCTTGCCAGCTGCCCAGGCTGGATGACATTGTGGTGCATGGGCCTGCCACTGATACCCATGATGCCCACCTCCAACAGGTTTTTGCCACACTCACCCATCACCATGCCACCCTGAACACAGACACGTGTGTTTTCTTTGTGCCAGACATTGACTTTGTCAGGTTCAGTGTGTCTGCTGTATTTCCCCTCGTCAGTCAAATGCTGATGCCATTACCCAGGTGCCTGCTCACACGACAGCCTCACAATTGGCATCGTTCTTAAGGATGACAGCCTACTACATGCGTTTTTTGCCCCAATTCTCCTCTGTCAGAGCACCTCTGCGGATGCTTCTCAAACACCACATCCCCGACACTAGCACACTTTCAGTTGGACTGCCCCACATTTGTTACATGTGATGTATCTGCAGTGGCCCTGGGTGCCGTTTTGTCACAGCTTCATGATGGTGTGGAGAAGTCAGTAGCTTTCGCCTCCCGGTGTAAGACAGTTTGACCCCCACCCTGAAACGTTGTCTCTAAAACAAAGAAAGTCTTTCCCAGACTGGATGTAATCATTTTGTGTATTATGCCTTTTGGTTAGTGTCTCCTTAACACCTCCTTTCTACCTGAGTTCCTCTTGAAATGAAGTACAAAGGTCTAGGTAGTTCACTGTCATGTGAAAAGAACCCCTGATGGTCAAAGGTCCCAAGACATGAATAGCATCCCCATGTAAATTTCTAATTGATATGTAATTTAGAAGTGTCTCTGTTCTGGTTGGGTATTTAAGGGAAAGAGCAAGAACCTCTCTCTTTGAGTTAATCTGCTTACCAGAGCTCCCACACATCGAGTGTGTTTCTTAAGTATTGTTGCTATTGGTTTGTTCACTTACTGTACATCACAATAAACTGGAATGTTAACCATTCATTTCTAATACCGTCTTGTTGAGATTTTACTCTTGTAGTGAAGGATCAGATACCTAGTAGGACTTTAGTTATATGGTAAATTTCACTGGGTAACACTCACACCTTTAACCTCTGAGTTGAATAGAAAAGATTGTTCTGTAATTATTTAGATATGTCCTATAACCTCTGAATATCTCAACCCAGGTGTCAGGGCTGTTCTTCTATGTTAAGAAGGTCACTGAATAGTTTAAGTCTATATCAGCCATCCCTGAACTGAGATAGGGACTAGTTAAATACTGTATCCCAAAGACCTTAGTTATATGGTAAGTTTCACTGGACGCTGTTCACACCCTTAACCTCTGCGTTGGACAGACAAGATTGAGTATCATGTCCTTATACCTCTGAATACTTCAACCCAGGCATCAGGGCCATTCTTCCATGTTAAGAAGGTCACTGAGTGGTTTATTAACCTATATCTGCCATCCCTGGACTAAGACTGATGTCAGATCTCTTAACAACAGAGTTCAATTCTTAAAAGGCTTATATTCTTAATTACTGGTTAACTACTAACATTAAATAATATTTAATGGTAAAGTTATAATTTAATTAAATGGAGTCAGATTGAATAAATTAATTACTTTGATAAAACCTTATCTTAACACCGGAAGGACAGAATACGTATTGGGGAGATAATAGATAAATGTCTCTAAATATTTCCTCCCCTACACCGGGCACTCTGCCCCACGGAGCAAATATATTCAGCGGGTGAGTGAGAGGCACTCGCATGCATTTGGGCGTGTGAACGGTGGCACCTCTACCTCTATGGCCGGTCTTTACCCTTAGGACTAACCATTAGGCCCTGACGGCTCTGATGTCCACCTCGGGCAGGGGACACAGGCCCCTTTGCCTCTACAGGTGGTCAGACCACCTGCAGCAGCATGACTTTCAGCTACAAATCGCTCCAGGCAGGGATAACATTGTAGCAGACTTCCTGTCCCGTTCCTGTCCCCCCCCTTGGCATTGTAAAAGTCAAACAAAGGTGCCGTGATGTGGTGTGGTGGCCTGCTATTAACCACGACCTGGAGGAACTTGTCAGGTCTTGTCTCACCAGTGGAAAAACTGGGACCCCTCCCTCACCCCATCTTCAGCCCTTGGACTGGCCATCTACACTGTGGGACCACCTGCAGCTTGTTATCTGTGGTGAGTTATACAATGTACCACACCACCAGATAGGTACAACCTGTCTCACTACCAAGGGCATCACTCACATCCGGACCTCTGTCTTTCATCCCCAGGCCAATGGTGGGGTGGAAAGATTCAATCAGTCACTCAAAGTTGGGCTCCGTGCTCACTTGTCTGACGAGTACTCACTGATGGCTGCACTATCACAGTCTCTTCTCCATTACTGGGCAACAACCCACACCACTACGGGGGTCTCTCCTGCCAAACTCATGCTGGGCAGAGAGCTGGTGCTTCCTCTGTTGAGACTCCGCCCAACATTAGCCCCAAGTCCCCAGCCTCAACCAGCAGTCAGGACTCATGTCACCAGACAACAGAGTGCCATGAAGCAAAGGTTCAACAAGAAGCACAGAGCTAAGTTACCAAACATTGGGGTGTCAGACTGGGGGCCCGTTGCACAAAAGTAGGATTCAGACATTCAGGGTAAATGACTGAGCTGAATTCCACAAATCCAAAACAAGAGTGTCCAGGCTTAATTGGTTGCGCAAAGACCAAGCCAGGATGAGCAGACACAGATACATCAAGCCAGGTGAAACCAATCCTGGATCATTATGTGCACATGGTTTCCGTTGATCACAGATTCACAGATTCACCACAACAACTAGACCAGCATATTTTCCCCCGTCGTAGACAGAAATCCTCATGGAGGCTTATGAGGAGGTAAAGGAGTAAATCAAAAAGAAAGGCGACACCGCCACAGTTATAAAACAACGGGAGAAAGTGAGGCAAAGTATTGCAGACTGCCTGAATGTGTAAGTAGTGCACAAATACACACTTACTGCTCCGCTGAAACCATCACAGTAACAATTCAAATAGTTAATTAACATCCCCAAAAATGTAGTTGTACTCTGGTTCTGAATCAGTTGAAATTATAAGTGAAATTTATTGCAAATGTGAGTGAAATTGTGTAAATGTAACTGCATCAGACTGTCAAGATAAAATCCCCCTCAGGTGCCCATGAGGCGGATCTTGTGAATAGGAAATCCTTTCACAGCATTAACGTTCAGGTGAACATGACTTTTTGATATTGTCAAAATAAATAATTAAATTAATGAACACTGTACATTGCTTGTGGTGTGCGTTGACAGGTTTTCATCTTATAATTTCAGATGGTCTGCATTGCTAATTGTCTGATCAGCAATGTTGTAGCAAAGTGGTCTGGCTCAGTCTATGACTCCCGAGTCTTTCAGACCTCTGGAATCTATCAGCGCCTATCACAGGGTGAGCCACACAACCTCTATTGATAACCACTTTTTACATTATGGCTGTGTCAAGAATGTCACTCTATTCATGAGGTTTTGATGATGAGATTTTGTATTGACAGGTGAATTCTCTGGTGTATTGCTGGAGGACAGGGGGTATGCCTGCGAGCCTTTTCTCCTGCAACTATACAGCAGGCCTACAATCATGCCCATGCCAGGACAAGGGCCAGGATCGAAATGACCTTTGGCCTCCTGAAGGGACGGTTTCGCTGTCTTCATGACTTGAGGGTCAGCCCTTTGAGGGCATGTGACATCAATGTGGCCTGCCTGATGAAGGAGAGGGCCCCCAGAGTGCCATCACACATGGACTGGGACAATCCTGCCATCTTCCTTGATGGCGACGGTGGTCGGCTGGTCAGGGACCAATGCTTTAAATTATTTTAGTTAACATGCATACTTTAAATTTAAGTTAAATATGTCCTGCATTGGTAGATATGCATGCTGTGAATTTCAGTTATATATGGCCTGCTTTGGCAGAGGAACTATTTTTTTTTTATTCAATTTAAATTGATTTGGCCTCTTATGTTGGTTGTGCTGTATACTGTGTGTATACGAGCTTGCAGGGAGGCTACAGCATCCATTCAATTGTCTGTTCATTTGTTGTGTATGGATTTGTCCTGCATTTATTTCAGTGTGCAGACATGCGGGGTGTTTTATATACAGACCTTTGAATGTGTATTTATTCTTGGGTTGTATAATATGCTTTGATTCCGTGCTCTCTATCTTGTAGAGTCACTGTGTGCCTTCAGTTTTGAAAGGACCTGATTAAATTTATCCTTGTTCAATAAAAGGAACATCATGTTACTCTTTGATGTGTATTTATATTTACATGGGATGTGTATTTTATAAATAGTCTATGGGAAACTGCAAATTATCTAGTGATTGCAACATCACCTAAAATCATCATTTATCTACAATGACTGAATATAATGATCACAAATGTTAAAAAAAGTGGACAGTGGATCTAGCTGAATGTGATAAGAATGTGTAGTGGGCAGTGGAATCACTATTGCTTTCCGTTCTGATGACTGCTGAGTGAGATAAGGGATGAGATTAAATAGATCCTGGAACTTAGCCTGGTCTGGAGCAGGCTAGCTCCACAGAATAAATCTCCATGGTAACTTATGCTACAAAATATCCCACTTTCCACTATCCCACTTTTGTGCAACTGGATCACAGATAAATTGAGCCAGGATAACCAAGATATCCCGGCTTAATCCATTATCGTAGTTTTGTGCAACAGGCCCTGGGTCAGGGCCCGCTGACCCTACCGGGCTAACAAAATGTCAACATTCTGGTCTGCACCACTCCAAGTCAGGCACCAGCTAGGCCCTGCTAGGTATGAGCTGGCTGATGGATCCTGCTGGCATACCAGCTTCCAGCGCAAAGTTCCCAGGCCCCTTCACCTGCCTCCCCTAGTCACATGCCCAGGGATGGGACTGTGCCCTCCGGGGCCTGGGCTGCTTACTGTTCCACCAGACCCTGTGGCAGTGCCACCCACCACACCTGTACCAGTTTCTCAAAGCCCAGTCCCATCTCCAGTTCGTCCAGATCCTGAGCCTCGGTCTGTCAGGGCCCGTGCACGCCCTGGGCACTTTCAGGACTTTCCATACTTGAACGTTGGGAGGGGGGTGTTATGTTTGTGTTTAAGTAGATTAAGTGTTTACATAGATATACCTCTCTGTTAGTTTTGGGTTAGTTTGTTAACTTTTTATTTTTTTTGATTTTGAGAGGCTGCCATAGTACGGGTGTCAGAGCTTGGCAAGAAAGTAAAAGTAAACACGGCACATTCGCCTAATGCTTAACTAGAGTGTCCTCTCTTTTGTCATCATAACAGTGATATCATCAGATATGTGCTGGACCATCTAGTAGGGCAGACTTTGACCAGAGTTAGTTGACACAGCTGCAGCAGTCGCTCAGTTGCCACTGATGACTTGCGAAAGAGCTTGACAAGCGCTTTAAATTTTATCTATGGGTCCAAACCTAGATAGATAAGACAAAAACACAGAGAAAAAGCGACTTTATTAATCTTATATAAGAGTTGCCATGAACAACACCATGCAATACAATAAACAATAGCTATAAGTGACTATAACCTAGCATAACTCAATGTGACTGACATACTGAAATTGTTAATTAACAGCAAACTGAAATAATTTACCTTTGTCTTCAACCACCTCAGAGTCTTCAGGGTCACTTGTCTTGAAGGATTCATCCTCAGAGCTGGTGGATCCATCCAGTTCACTAGCTTTGAATGTTGCTTTGAAAGTCCTCTTTTGGTCCATATGTCCAGCCCAATTGTTATTTTGCATGATGTGGCAAGCCTCACTTTGTACTTTTGTTTTTCCTCATCATAAATCTGGCTTTTAGGCTAAAGCTAGCAGATTCTACGTATAACAAAGCACATATAACTCGACCTGTTTAACATATCGCAACATGCTGACAGAACATAAACACACAAAGAGATGACCACACCGTCACTGAATGTAAACATGGCAAAACATGCTGCTAACGTTACCGAAGCCAAGTGTGCTCTTCATTTAGACACATGGGGCACAGCAACCGGTCTGAAATGCTATATTTTCCTCCATGTTTCACTCACTCACTCAAACATGGGTCAATATGACAATGCATTACACTTGCCTGCATGTTCTACAGGTACAGTAACACACACATAAGCTAATGAATTGACATTAACATAACAAAGGTAACTTTAGCCTTAAGTTAGTAGCCCATTTGCACCAGGAGCATGTGGACAACTTACTATAAGCTTACTATGAAATTTATCACAAGCTAGTTGTCGAGTAACATTGTATGTATATGATATGTTAACAGGACTTGAAACCTACCTTCGAAAAAATATCCGCACGGTGAGCCTCCAGGTGCCAATGGCCACATTTGGCACCATCTCCCTTTATGTTTTTTTTTTTTTTTTCTCTCCTGCTGGATTATATTTAAAATACATCTATATATCTTTTCGTTCATTGTTCCTACCACCAAGCCCCTTTTTTAACGATGCCGCCGTGGTCCAATGTCTGTGCTGAGTAACTGCAGGTGCGTTGAGCAGAATGTGCGCTGCATGCCAGGTGGTGGGCATGACCAAACAAGGAAAGGATGCAGCAACTTTTTAGGTTTTAATTGACAGATTACACGCACAATAAGCAGATATGTTGCACATTTTGAACGTCTGACAGACCACCCACTAACATTTATGTCCATTCTCGTCTCATCAACGAAAACTCACACACATCTCATCATGTTTTAGTCATCAAAGAGCCATGTTTATCTTGTCAGCGTCTGTCATTATCGTCATGAAAAAACGAAAACAACACTGTTGAGAACACATTGTGTTGTTTTGTGCAGTGCCTTGTGTGGGGGTATGCCAAGCTTGCATAGGGTCAGGGTATGAAATTAAGAAAATATTTTTGGGGCAATTTTGACCCCCATGGTCTGAAAAATGGGGGCATTTTCAAAATGTTTGGGGGCCATCAAAAATGTAATGTAAATGTAATTAGAGCTTGAAGATATATATTTTAGATTATATCATAGATTTAAATGCATAAAGCCATGGAAAACTATTCAGGCTTTATGTAGCCTGCAAAATTGAGAATTGAATTACATCATGAGCTCACTTGTCTTTATATACACTACGAGTGACCGGCAAACAGCCATCATGCTGTGTAATTTGGTTGCAGCACCATCGCCATTTGTGTTTGTTGTCAACAGAACAGCTGTAGTGAGAACATGAGCACTGAAGGAGAGGAGATTAAACAAAAAAGACGTGGTGTTAAACTTATGGGCTATCATAACATCGGATGTTGTTTATTGATAAACTGAGTGTCGCCCAGCGGGTTGAGACACATTAGATTATTAAGGTACAATAATAACTGGTAGATTATAGGGATGGGCAATGATTTTCGAATATTCTAATAGTCATTCAGTAAAAAACTATGAGACTATTGTTGAAAAAATGTAAATGTTCTCTTTTTACTGTCGCAGAAGGAGAAACACGTGAAGACTCCGACAACAATCAGAAAGTTCTGTGTCAAATAAAAAACAAATGAAACTAGTGCAAACTCTGCATGGTGCGGACTGTGATGAGAAGTGGTACTGGATAACACTGATGTAGTTTCACGCCATGAGAGGCGACTTTGCTCTCATTCAGTGAGGAGGACTTCATTGAAAGGTACCACCGTGATGAGAAGCGGTAGCGTTACAATATTCTCCGGTACCGTTTTTATTTCTAAATTCAGTCGGGGATTTCAAAAGATCGACTGGCAGGACCACTCCTCCAGTGTGGCTTCTCATTTGACGAAGGAGAAGATGTGACACAGGCGGGCCGCCCCTTGATGTAGACTGTATAGCAGAAAAAAATGTAGGCTAATATATTTGTTTCAAAAACCCAAAACTCATGCCCACAAAACTCATGTTCTGGAATTTGGCTAAACTGGGTGCAAAATGGCCCGTGGCCCTCGCTAATTTCCGACACTGCATGGGGTGTACAGCTTGCAAGTGGGCAGCACCAAGGGATACAGTGGAAGCCATTCAAAAGTTCCCATTCAAGCTGAAAGCCACCTGAATGGCAGCTGAGTTCCAGCCATCTCCCAGCTGAGTTCCCTCTGAGTTCCAGCAGTTGGAGTAACCCCCTCCTTCCCCTGGGCGTGTCTATTTTTTACTGTAACTCTGCCTATTCATTGAATTACAGGAATTACAGGGTATGACAAGGAGATGGCGCTTCTCTCACAGCATACACATAGCCCCCAGTCATTCTGACCACCAGAGGCGGCGCTTAAAGCACCAACTCTGGCGGTCGGAACAAATTCATAGAGTTGCCCATTGTTTGATTGCAGAAGTGAAATTATAACAGGCCTAGCTACTGGAGATGCACTTTCCATTGTTTTATCTGGACTCTGAGGGTACTTATCACCAAGCGAACTAACATGTAGCCTACATTAATAAAGGTGCCTGTATGACATTTGGCATGTGGCCCAAAGTTATAACTGACTGTTTTTTAAAGGGTTTGTCTCTAGAAAAAAAAAAAACAAACATCTAATATGCTATAATGCTTTGGGGGAAACCCCAATTACATCACAGAAAAAAATATTGCTATATATATCGAGTATCGCCATTCAGCTAAAAAAATATCGAGATATGACTTTTTCGCCCAGTCCTAATATACACACACATGCCACTCTTCCTACCTCCCTATTAAAAGTTTTTATTGTTATTATTTTTATTTATTTATTTTTTAATATTTTCATACATTTTTATTTATTTTTCCACAGGAAGAGCTGAGTCAATACACTTGAGCTTGAGCTGAGCTCAAGCATGTGGAATGTTGCATATTCGTGCAATAACAAAATGACATTTCATAATACTCTCTAATCTCTTAATTTAATTATGTTTAATATGAAAATGCATTAATAATTGAACAATTAATGCTTCACTATAAAAAGCAAGCTTCAAGTTCAAATAGCCTTTTGTGATCAGTATCGGTATCGGTATCGATGATCCTCATTTAGGCAACCGGTGATGGGCCTCAAAAACCCTGATCGGTGTCCCCTGTACTTATCATTGTTCAGTGTACACCCATCACTGGTAAATTTTAGTTTTGAGTCATAGAGCAGGGACAAGTGATTTATATTATAGTTGTTTATGTATAAGAACTAAAATCTAGAAACAAGTGTGACTGTGTGACATACAAATACAGATGCAATTTTCATTCAAAATTATTAGTTTGAATTGTATTCACACAGGCCATGTTTGAAAATAGTTAGACATGAAAATACCTTTGCTACCTTAAATATCAAACAGTGCAATTTTAAGTGAGAGTATTTTTCCCAGTGGGGGGCAATGAATAAATACAACATCCAATATCACAAAGCCCACCTGTAGATCTACTAAAAAAAACATTTAAACACTACAATATTTTGCTGCAGGTGACAAAAAAAATCACCCAAACATTTATTTGGACTCTCAGAAGGATTACAAACTTAAAGGATATGATTTACATACCTACAACAAATGTGTCTTGTATCTGTTAACTTAATTAATGTATTTGTAGAGATGTAGTTATTAATGCTCATGTGTCTCTCAAAGAGCTACGAGTTGGATTGAGAAAAAATGTGTTCTACCGTCCTCTACATGCACACGCACGTGCACACACACTGCATTTATAAAAAAAACAACAACAAAACAAAAAATGTCCATCAGTGCTGCCCTTGTTTAATCTGTATTTTCTGATCAGACTGCAACAGCTCAGAGGTAGGACCTTTGAAAAGATGTTGGTTGCCTGCAAACACAGATGATCTGCCATTAGTGAGCAGAATGATTGATTTCTTAAAGTGGATGTGTGGCACTGGAAAAGAAACATTTACCCCTCAGGCAGAGAGGCAGCATTAATAAAACATTACAGGGAATAAATCACCAGCTCTCAGAATCCAGTGAGTTTAATGACTGTTTCCCTCTCTCTCTTTCATATATGTTTAAATGCTGCTCACCAACATTTCCATCTCTGGAAATATGTGAGTTGCATGAACTGCTGGAATTAAAATAGGTTCACTTTAAAAACTTCAACATATAAGTAGAAGTCTTCAGTGTCTGTGTTGGCATTTCATTTTCCAGCATGACCTCTTTTCTGTAATATTTTGCCAGTGCAAAAGTTTCCATTACATATGAAACATTCGGAAATGACAGTTAATTTGATACATTTATTCAAAGCCAGGGGTTGATATTCCAAAACTGCCGTACTGTTTACCCGACCGTGATTTGAAGTTAATTAACTGTGCTAATATTTCAGATGTAATCTGTACTCATTGTCCAGACTGGCTCGTGTTTGTTTCTTTGTGTGACAAGCAGCATCTCATTTCACAGTGAGATATGCAGCACCTTCATTTTCTGGAATTGAAACAATAATTGGTAATTTATTCTGCAAAATGGCCTTTTGTCCACAATTTATGTCCCATTGCTTAATAATCATCAGCTAGTCTAGTTGAAGTAAATACAAGCAATTGAAATTCTTTCAGGACTACTCATGGCTTTCTCTTTGTTCAAGCAAAAGCTTAATTGGAACAGTTCCTCAAATGAATGAATGGTCCTAAATGTAGGAACAGGAACAGGAATCCCCAAAATGTTAGGAATTTTCCCACAGAGAGGCTCTCAATACAGTGCGCAAACCACTTCATCTGATTCCTTTAGATCAGTGTTTCTCAAACCTTTTCAGACCAAGGACCACTTAACCCTTAAAAAACACTCCCGGACCACCTAACTTTAAATAGCCCCCAAAACAATATGCCAACTTCAACAGTTCACAAATTATAACCTAGTTTTATATACTGGTTGATCAAGGGTGTTTTCACACAGGCAGTGTTTAGGTCAGCCCAGTTGATCTTTGGGCCTGAGCGTGGAGCTGCGCTTCATTTTCAAAATCTATTATCAGCAGAGAGTGGTAAATACAAACAAAATAAAATTAAATGACCAGCGCTACAAGTAACTTGTGTACATGTGTACTGTACCATTGTTTAAGTTTAGTATTATTTCTGAGTTTCATTTTACAGTCGTGACTCATGTAAATGTGACGTAGCCTACCACGTGTCTTTTCCCAGTCTGTCATCATGGAAACATGATGACAGACCTGACCATTTTGCAGGTCTGATCTGCAACTACAGGAAACGTTTAGTTGAGGTTATTGCTGCCAAAGGAGTGTCAACCAGTTATTAAATCCAAAGGTTCACATACTTTTTCCACCCTGCACTGTGAATGTTTACATGTTGTGTTCAAAAAAAAGAAAACTTATAATTTTTTGTGCAGTATTAGTTTAAGCAGACTGTGTCTGTCTAGTGATGTGACTTAGATGAAGATCAGAACATATTTTATGACCAATTTATGCAGAAATCCAAGTAATCCAAAAGGGTTCACATACTTTTTCTTGCAACTGTATATAGTATATACATTTTGGCCAAAGCTAGATATGCATGGAATATGAATTGAGGACCGTGTTGTCAAAACATGTTTTTATTTATTTATTCATTTATGGCTCAATTTAAATTCAATACTCATGTGACCTCTCTCACTCTCTCTTTCTCATGCATGCACATCCTGACAGCTGAGAATATCACTGTCAGCTATTGACCCCCCTGTGTGTCTTTCTCTTCTATAAAACGAGGGCAACGTCTTTCCACAGAAGGGCTTCCTTCGCCTTTCAAATGGGGCAGAGCTCTGTGGGAAACAGTAGGAGAGACACAGCCTGAGGGGGAACCGGGATCTGACAGAACACCAGAGGGAGAAGCAGGTCTGTGTACCACAGACTTGCACAAAAAAACAAGCATGTCACACTGAATGTGCACTGCTATGGCGTCGCTTTGGGTTGTGAGTGCACATGACGTGCGTCTACATTGAAAATAATGGATTTGTGTACACAAAAGACGCTACATCTGAATGCAGGCACACATGCTTTAATGAAGGCAGTGGCCAAAATCACCAAAGCGGTCCCGCCTTTGCCTTAAAATTTGCAGGGAAAACCCTGGCTGTGTTTTTTCAATTGTCTCTCTGTTTTGATCAATGATCAATTCTGTTGATGGGTGGAAATTACAACTCGGAACGATTACAACAACGTGCAAATCACTCGATGCAGATCGGGTCACTGATTGATTGGAACTCCCCTAATGATAAGCACGCAGTTGATGTTGTGGAACAGTTGATGTCCAGCTAGGTTAAGCATACAAAACTACCTGGTTTTGGTAAAGAATTCAGTTTGATTACAATAAGCACTTCCTTATGGTCAGAGCACCTTTACAGTCGTGGTTATGATAATAAACATGAAGAAGTTGTGGAATGGAATGGATAAAAGAAACAATACTGGTTATCAATACCCTGAATAACACAGCTTTATTTGTTGGGGACTCCTAACTCCTGTCATATATATAATGTAAGTCATAGCAATGCTTAATTTGACTTTTATTTCTGATTATTAACCATTAACTAACAAGAAATGCACTATTTAGAGTGGAAGAGTGTCTGACACAGTAAAAATTAAACCCTCAGGTGCTGCGCTCTGCTTACAACTGGCAGATAAAAAATATATTTTACAAAATTAAAATGAACAGCAAATAATAGTGAGACTTCCTAATGTATAGAAGATTAACAAAATGTAAACACACACTGAATCCTCCCAAAACCTCCTCCGCAATATGTCAATTTGTGTAACTGAACAGGTACACATACATGCTCTTTTTTTTCTTTCTCTGTCTCTGACGCTGAACAAGGGTAAATAAAATTCACACTTATGCACAATGAATGACAGCAAATACATTGTGTAATTCTGGTCATTAACAGAGGCAGACTCAGTGTAGAGGGTTAGGGCTGGCAGTAGTGGTACCGCATAGATTAAAAAAAAAAAAAAAGCTTCTGGTGAATATTCAACTATTCATTCGATCTCTGAAATCAGTATCACCAATACCAATACCAATCACACTATTTGAACTTGAAGCTTGCTTTTTTATAGTGTAGCATTCATTATTATTATTCATTTAAGTTATTTTCGACACTGTATGTTAACCATAATTAAATTAAGAGATCCTGAATTGGTAATAGTTATTTCGTTTTAGGCTCCAAACAAACCTCTATAACGGAGGAAACACAACCTTTTGTTTTTATTCTGATATTGTTATTATGATTATTCTGATATATTTTTAAAGACCTGCACATTTGCAACTACGCCCCGGGATCACACTCTCTCAGTTCATTCTGTAGATGAGGCAACTGTGACTGAAGATGGCAGAGGGAGAGCAGCACTGTTTGGTCGATCTGTCTGCAGTTTCGGTTGGAGGACTCGAACTGTTTGGGACTAGTCAGACCAACAGCGATGTTTTGCCAAGGTCTGTCCTGGCCTGGGGAACATTCAGAAGCAACTACTTGGATGCATGCAGATGGTACTGAGGTATTCTGGGAGTTTACCCATCAAAGCTTAATAGATTAATATCTATATAATAGGGATCGACCAATTATCGGTATGCCGATATTCGGCATTTTCCGATGATCGGCATCGGCCATTTTTTCACCGATAACCGATAAATTAAATTTATTTTAAAATGCGCTCCTTTGGCGCTGATGCACCGTCTCCCTGCCTGAAGCCACCACTATTGACCATGCAACAAAGTCCCCCCCCACAGCCCTCACTGATTAATTACATGGCCCAAGTGATAGCCAATCAACAGTGAAGCAACTATACAATGCCATAGACAAGGAGGAGAAGCAGATTGGTCTGGTGAGCCAGCGGAGTAGGTAAGGCAATAATCAGTCAATGCAAAGTTGCAATAAAAACCCTCTATGATGAAGTTTAAAAGCACCACAACTTTATGATCATTTTCGGTGATAACTTGCCCAGCGTCGCATGCTGCCACCGCTTTAGAGCAAGCGACAGACGAACAATAATAATATGAGCCCTTACGGTTACCATTACTTTGTAAATCTCCTGATGTGTCTGAACCCATGGGGTGGCTCCTTGTTGATCAATAAACTACACCTGAGGTGATTATAGCATTTAAGTTGAACACCACATGCTAACGTGTCCTTTTTTGTTTATAATCTCCTCTCCTTCAGCGCTCATGCTCTCACTACACGCTGTTCTGTTGTAAACAAACACACATGGCTCTGGTGCTGCTGCGACTGAACACACAGACGTTAAAGCTGGGGTTGGTAATCCTGTTCAGAAACATGTTTTGTTACACTGGGTGAAATGGTCCTTCTACCTTCTGAGTAATCAATACATTATGTATCAGAAAAAGGAACGAAAATAATCAGTCCTCTGTGGCAGCTGCAGGACTGACAAAACTCCGACCAATCCAAGCTCCTCGGTGTGAGGAGCAAAAACCAATCAGATGCCTTCATGTCTAGTTCTGTATCCGCCCCCCTCGATCCCTGTCTCCGACGCGTGTGCACAATCTTCACGTGTTGCTGTTGCCTGAAGAAATCAGCGTACAGAGTTACAGCAGAACGATTTCATGCTCATTTATGAGCAGTGGCTGAGAAAATGCAGCCCCAGTTACTACTTCCAGCGTTACTTGTAACGGCTCGCCCCGAGAAAAAGGCATGGAAGAGAAAGCTGGAGGCTGAAAAGGCTGCTAACAAAAAGGCTCTGGATAAAGCCAGAGGTCAAACCAGAGTAAACATCAGTGTTGATTTTGTGGAGACAACTGAGGGATTTGAAGTGATGCTGAGGTTGCTCTCTTTCTGTTGGAGGGTATATATATATATATGTATATATATATATATATATATATATATATATATATATATATATAACATATATATATATGTATATATATAGTACTCCTGCTGCTTCTCATTTTCGTGCAGTGCGCGTTCCAGTTTGTGGGGGCGTGGCTTGGACGTACACACTGATGGGAGGGGGAGGAGGGGGGTGGAACTCAGAGGAGGTGCAATTTTCAAATCTTGCTAGCTCTCTTGCTAGCTCTTCAAGATTACCAACCACAGCTTTAAATGATTGTCTTTTAGCCGGTCACTCATGGCGTCCAGGGATATTAGTGTCCAGGCAGAGAGCACACGTCGAGGAGGTTATTCTCAGTTTTATTTTCATCAATAAATTTACCATCACGTCTAGGCTACAGCTCGTGTGCAACGTGGCCTTGTTCTTATTTATGTAATATGACATACAGTTCTAAGCACAAGAGTTCACATACTGTTCTGAGATTCAGAACATGCCTTTATTTCTCTACATATATAATAAATATAATAATAAATAAGGAGCTATAAGTGAAAAACACTTGGAACCACTGAAACTTAAAGTTTAATCTTTATTTACAAACTCTTTACGCTGTTTTTATGTAATGTTATAGGCTATCAGAAAATACTATGTAGTGTAATTATGTAATATTATGTAAATTAATATATATTTTTTTAAAATTTTCTCTCTTTTTAAAAATCTCTTTGTACAAAAACAAAGAGTATTCTTCATTCGGTCTAATTGCAGGTGTGTTATTCTAAATTTTGACATCAAATTTTTCATTTTTACTGCAATTGAATATCGGTTCTAAATATCAGTTATCGGTGTCCTTGATAGCTAATATTCTGTATCGGTATTGGCCCTAAAAAGTCCATATCGGTCGATCCCTAGTATATACCAGTGCGTTGTTGAGTTGTGAATGGACAGTTAATGATGTTCAACCAACTAGTTCATAGAGAATGCAGTGATAAGGAAGAGATTTTTGCATTTGGAATGAAATATAGAGAAGTAGAGTAATTCTTACTTCCCTGTGTGTTGCATCACAAATCACAGCTATTTAGTGTGTTATGAGACCCATCAGCTAGACAAAATTCTTCTATTTTTGGACTTCCGCTCATGTTGAACACAGCTCTCCAGTTTATTTATTTCTTTTCTCCTTGTGGAAAATCTCCTTCTGATATACTGGTAGACAGAGATGTGCAAGCACCATGGCAACAGAAAAAAAAAAAAAAAAAAAAAAATCTTGGTCATTTGCTTGCATTTTGAAAACATGCCCTGAATCTAGCTCTGTACTGGAGGACACTGAGGCGAAACCTGTCTGGCAGACTTTCCTGGCTCAGTTCATCCACCAAATATCAGTGCAGAAAATGCAGAATAGCCACTGAGCTAACCTTGACCATGGTTGCCACTGTGGGCGGCTGATGGAGGAGTGCAGAAGTGGAGGAGGAAGAGGTCATGAACTGCCCCTGTGGTAGTAAATGGATAATTCAACTCTATCCCACTAAAACACCTACCAGGGCCAGGAGGCATTAGAGTTTGTACAATACCTCATACTAACAACAGCGTAACAAGCTCCATCACTTCTTGGAATAAAAGACTGAAACCCCTCCACATAAACACACCCTACCCCCACTTTCTTTTCTATTACTTATTTCTAGCATCCCCAGCCTGTAGCTCCATATAATCCATCGTGTTCTGCTGTGACTCAGTCTGCTTGGGTTCCATGTGTGCGTAGCGCTGTCTCTTTTCTTTTGACCTCAACTGAGCAAACTACTTAGGCAGAGACTGGCTCTGCTACCACACATGATAGAAAAGACTGAACAAAAACCAGATAATGGGATCCTTCCTGTTCTTGCCCCCCACTGTGTTTTCATTTTTTTCAGAGGATGTTCAAAGTACTTCTTTGTCACACAAACATTTAGTACGCATTGGCTCTGACCCTTTCACTCCAATTGGATACCTCTACCTCTTTTGCAATAATAGCTGTGCATGCAGTTGAAGTTGCTGTGAATAACAAATAAACAAGCTCAGCTGTAAATGTCATGTACCAAACAAAGCTCCGTTCAGACAAAGAAGCAGTTCTTTGTGCATCATCGATAGAAGTTCTCTCAGAAACACTATTTGTATATGAGCTTGTAATTGAGCAATTACAGAGAATATGTTGGCCATGGTAGACTGATTTCATCAACTATAATCCAGGACATCAACATGTGAAGTGTTGGATCACTCCTTTACTTTGATACACTCATGCTTGTACTTTCAGTTCAGGTAAGTTAAGTGGAAAGGATAAATCTTTTTTTTGAAATCTTATTTTATGTCTTCTTTTAATTAAGAAATTCACTAAGAACATTTTCTGATGTACACATTTGTATTGTGTTGTCTTGCTAGCTAGCATTTTTGCTCTGCTAGTCTTTCCAATCATTGCTCTATATCGAGTTTCATCTCATTGTTTAGCCAAGTGCCTCACAACTTCATGAATTTGGTTCACTCTCACTGCACTTTCACAGGCAGCTCAAAATACCACACAATTAGCCATTAGCCATTTAGCAGCAAATTGATCATTAGTGCTGCATACTTGAATGACATGAATAAGCCAGTATGTTTTTTTTCTCATCATAAAAAGCGATGATATGGCAACATGGCCCTCACATCTTGTTCTCACTGTGGCAAAAAAAGAAAAAAAAAATCAGGTGTCTAGAAACCTTTGACACCTGAGTAAAATAATGATTGTAACTAACAGTACACTGGTTGTTGAGTAATTAATAATAAAATGGAATTGCAGACTTTAAACAAAAGAATAGTTTTAGTATTTGCAATGCTACATTATGCAGCCTGTACATGTATATTACATTAATATTGTTGTTTTGCGAATCCGCATAAGTGTTCTTATTGTTTCAGCAGTGTTTCCATCTGGATGAAACAGGTCCCAGCATTTTTATTGTCACCCAAAACGGATCTTTTGTGAAATGATGATGCATACCTCCACCACTCTAACCTGTAACCTGAGCCACAAAGCTAGACGTATACAGTCTACAGATGTAAAGTAACAACAACAACAATGGCCAACTACTTTCGGGTCCCTCAGACACTGCAGCTGAATTGCATCCGTTAAATCATCACAGAAGTTATACTTATAATTTTGGGGTTTTTACTAAAGCTGGGAAGTTTTCCATCTTCTCCTCTGTTTTTGGTGTTTATGTGTGGCAGCATTACAGCGCTACAAGTTTTCAGTTGATCCATGTGTACACAGATATTTCTTGAAAGGATGCCGTATTTACAGGAAACTTTGTCTAAATGATCAAGAAAAACATCATTTTGGGTGTGGCTCCGTTTCTGTGTGGACAAGGCATAAGGCTGCATCTGAAGGTCATTCACTGCATTAACCCTCTGGTACCGTTGGGGACGGTTCCAATGCACCATTCCGAAGGGCCGCCATTCCAAACGTTTACTTCCATGTTTTGGAATGTCGGCCCTTAATTATTTTTGAAAAAGGGTCACCATTCCAAATATGAAAAGAGGTCCACCATTTCAAATGGTAATCTCCCTCGGTAGTACCATCGGTAGAGCAGTTGCCTTCAGCAAGGGTGGTCCGGGATTGAATCCCAGAAGGACAAAAACTGTTCCACCCTTTATGAAATTGTCATTTAAAACATTAAAATCCTAAAAAAAAACAAAAACAAAAAAAAAAAAACAATATTTAGTAGTTTTGAAAGTATCTGAGGTTAATTAAAAGATCTGTGCAAAAAAAGTTGAAAAAAATATTGATCTGATTTAGTTTTACAGCCGTCGTTTTTACTGGATGTTTTCATCCCTAACACTACATTAAAACGTTTTTTTTAACGGTAGCAGAGGGGTATTCCATCATTCATCCAATAAAACCCTTCAGAGGTCCATTTGGAAAACACATGAAGTAAAGATCGTCTATGGTTGTTTGTGATCAGACACATTGTTGAGTTGCTCATCACAAGTCACTACCTCAGGATGTAGGATTAGTCACACTACCATTTAGCTTGTAATTGTTGTTTGTGTTTTTATGTTTTAATGGAAGGATTATTTTGTATTTCAAAGTGGCTTTATTTGATTCCACTGGCAATATGTGATCATCCCTGGCTTGCTGAATAGCCCTCTATGATATAATGATGGGTTGCACCTCTACATATCTCGCTCGTGTATTGGACTGTAATAAATCTTTATATCCACTCAACATTTCTCAGGTGCTGGTATTATCAGAAGTGACATAGACTGCAACACGGCGACAATCAATATTCCAGGTTTCATCAACGTCTACACTCAATATCTCGAAATGCCACTGATTCTCAAAAGTGAACACACAGCAGCTAAAATGTGTGATAAACGCGCAAATGCAGCCAGAGAGTGGAACTGCCAAAACATTAATTTAGGAAAATCATTAAGCTGCCTTCAAAGGCCTTATCGAGGCAACTTGTTCTTCTACAACCTCAAAGGGGTAAACATATCCTGTCAGCAGTGAAACAGTTTTGTTAAAGCACTCACTTTTGTTGTAAAGTCAAATGAAGGATAAAGAAGGTATCCGTCTCTTGTAGCTCATTAGAGGAGAGATGAGCTGGGTGCTCATCTCTTCAGAGCAAGACCATCAGCTGTCAAACACCTGCTTTCCATATCTGGGAGACAGGCAGACAGGGAGCCTCACAAAGCTGAGTGTAAACATCTAGTGCAACTGTAAAACACCCAAAGCAACATCATCAGGAAGAATACACCACATCATTATGACTAGAACCCTTTCCACAAGTACACAACAGTGTGACAACAGCTCAGAGCCTTTGTTGAAATTCAAAGCATCTTCACCTTAAAAACAGAGACAAACACTTAATGACGACTTGTTTTTCATATGGTAACAGGCTAAATGAGAGGCGAGGATGGACTGCCGTTCATCTCCAGCTCCAATCTGCTCTCATTTCAGATCTTCTGCAGTTTTCATTCACCTCAGTTAAAGGTCAGGCTCAGTAAGGAATTCATTAAGTCTACTTGAACAGTGCTAGAGGTGTAAAGATGAAATGTCCATCAAGCTTACACTTGTCCCAGGAGAGCCTTAAGGGATATCCCACCATTTGGTCTTTTTGACCAGTTGCATTGATCATTTTCACATCAGACTGTTTGAGATAAAAGACATCCAGGCTACAGGCTTACACACTGCCATCAAATTTACACTCCGAGCTGTTTCACCCTGCAACTACTTCACTCTATAGTTAGACACTCGGCATTCTTTGCATACATGATGTGCCTGATCTCATTAATGCTGAATTCAAGCTGAATAATGACTACTTTCAACTATTACAATACTACTACTACTATTACATATTCAATCGGTACAGTGTAGTGTGTAGTCTTTAAAGGTCTCATGATGAATAAAATGAGGTTTTAATGTCTTCTTTGATACCGTATTGATATATGTAATATAGACCTACTTTATTATCAAAGTACTTAGTCCAAAGAAATCTGCACACAGCCTGTATTCAGAAAATAAGCCTCAAAACCATCTGTCAGGATTTATGCAACTTTCTGATGTCACAAGAAAGCAGTGCCCCCCCATCCAAGATTGCATATTTGCTCTCTCAGAGTATTTACCAGAAATCTGCTGTATTTCTATTTTCAGTCAATCAGAAGAGAGTCAAAGAAACTCTTCTGATTGGTTCACTGATTAGAGACTGGCTGGCCCTAACCCTAACCCTATGACCTTTAGCTGACACTATCTTTCACTTAAAGTGAAAGACGATGAAAGAGGCATTGGATCCTTTCAGGACTTCTACATTATCTGACTGGTTGAAATTCAGGTGAATATTCAGCTCTTAGCACTTTGAAGTGTAAGCATTGTAAGGTTATATTTAAAATTAAATCAATCACAACTTCATCCAGTGCTTACAATTAAACTGAGCCTTCACTTTCTTGCCAAACTTCCATTTTAAGAAATGAATACTTTCAGTATTGATATTTCAGCTCCTAGTACAACTTCAACTTCAAATGTTTCAAACTTAGACCTGCTTCAAATGCCCCAACTGCATATTTTCAGCAGCGAACAACTCACACATTCATATTTAATTTCAAAATTGGTATAATTGGTTTCTGGATAACTGCCTCTATCACAAAGGAAAAACAAAGAATACATTTGACGTAATTCTATTAAATAGGGCTTTTAGACTAGCAGTATTTTTTTTTTTTTAGCAGTATTTTTTTGTCTGTGGATTCTCCATCTTAGATTCATCCAAAATAAAAGAGTCTCTGTGATATAAGACCTGCATCCTATACCTCCCAGAAAATAACTGTGAATCTGGGTTCTCTTACCATTTGTAACACAAGAAAACCTAAAAATCTAACAGTGAGAAAGTGTGGAATGAACAGTCACACTGTATCACACCTTACTTCAGAATAAACCCAACCGTTACATCACACACGACTTCGCTTAAGAGGAAAGTTAATTTTGTCAGAGTAGTAAATGATCTCTTCGTTTCCCTGATTTTCCCTTGTTTCACCATGCAAGAGACTCACTCTTAATCTCTTCATGAAATGAGACTATAAACAACGAGAAATTCACCAGACATCTCCTATTCCATTCCACTGGAAAAGGTTGAAGTTAGCCTTGGGCAAAGCTGTTAGTGCTTCATGCTCCAGCAATCTGGCAACTGCTTCTGTTGGGGAACCTTCACGCAAGGTTGAGAGAAGTTGTGTATCTTGCCAGGCAGCACGATGTGTTATTTTTTTATTTGATTGTTTGTTTGTTTTTTCTTTTTTTCTACCTTTCTTTTCTTTCTTTTGTTTTCAGAATCAATCCTTACTTTTGTGGTATATAGCAGAGAAAAACAAAATGAGGTTGTTGCAGCTGTGGCACATTGGAGACAACTCTCTCTTTGTGACTGATGCTCTGTTCAAGCGCTGCAAAATTGAATTTGGCTTGAATGTCAGAATGACAGGGAAATGTAATCCATGTGTGTTTGCATCAGAGCAGCTGGCTCGTGAACAAGATGACACGTAAAAATGTCGTACATTACCATCATGTAGTTTTACAAATCTGTTAAGGTCTTAGGGAGCCCTGTTGTCTTTGTGGGAGTTGAATTGAACTGATATTGCTTTTTAAATCCATCTCTTTTGAGATTAAATTTACCCATGTAACATGGTTTAGGTGTGATAAAGCTGCTGCAGTGGGCTGAATTCTGCACTCATTCTAACTTGTCAGGGTTCTCCCTCTCTCACCTCTCTCATCAGGCCTCCTACAGAGGCTCTCTCTGCTCATTAACCTCTGTGCTGCACTGTTCCCCTGGGCTCTGTTTTTTTGGGTGCATTTGCTTCTTTTGTAATGCTCAGGATATGAATGCTGGGCCATTTCTCTACTTGACCAGATGCCTCCTATCACTCTCTCTGAACCTCTTTAGCACATTTCTGCACTCCTGTCTCTGCCTCTGTCCTCTGATAAAGGGCTTCTATCGTGCTGGTTGCAGAGTCCTCCTGTCCTCCTCGGCAAACCACCAGAGGGTATCCTCTAACTCTCCACTGTCCTAGTACATTAAATCAAATATATGTCCTCTTTGAACAGGCTCTGACATGTGCCCTCTTTTGACACTTTTGCAAAGAGGAAATCTCATAGAAATTCGCTGAATGTCACTTGCCAATATATATATATACATATATATATATATATATATATATATATATATATACCACAGAAGCATTTCAATATCTGACTCCAGTTCTCAAAATAACTCAAAGTTACTTATTTCTTGCTTACAAAATCTGATTTCCATTGAACCTTAGGATAACACCAAGAAAGAGGTAATGTTGTGTATAGACAACAAATTTAATCCAGTGCAAAATATTATTTTTCAAGTTTGTGTCACTCTTAATAAATTGTGGAAGGGATATCATTCTATTCTACTTGATACAAATATTGCTCAGTGACTAATAGTTCAGTGGTAACAGTTTCCTGTTAAGACTTCTCTTCAACAGAAACCAAACCGATATTCATTTCTGGGATGCTTCATGTTTGTATTTTGATTTTATGTTTTTACTTGTGTGCTGTGCTGCGTTTCCATCCCATTCATTCATGTAACACTGGCATGATATTCACTCCTATTGACTCTCTTCCATTTCCAGAGGGGAAGTAAAATGTGTATTCACTTACGGCCTGATCCCAGATAAGGGGCGCTAAATTGCGTGCTCCTGGTAAAAAATTGCGCATTTAGTTAGTGCAGGCAAAAAGGGTGATCGAATGGCAGCACGCGCAAACCGCAGTATTTCAGTGAGGGTTTTGCGCATGGTAATCGTTTCCGCCACGAAGGGTGTAGACAGAGAGCTGCATGGCCGCAAACACTGAATGAAATTTGATCCGATGGATTAATTCAAGATCTAAGCTCAAGGGGGACGCTCAGGCCACGGATCTAAACGCCCTGACCAGAGGGATCAAAGACGGGGTGAAGGCAGAGGTGAAGTCTCTCAGTCCCGGTCCCAGAGCTGAGCAGCAGGTACTGGAGAGGGAGGAGAGGAAAGGAGAGGAGCGCACTGGAGAAAAGACGTGCAGCATGCGTAACGGCGCTTAAAGGACTTTGAACACACCTGGAAAACTACTTCAGTTCTCTGGAATGACCCAGACACGAGGAAATGCAGAGATGTAAGACTTTTGTCCTGGCAGGTCTTAAATCAATGACCGCAGCCATTGTGCACAAAGCGGTGCCAGTTACGACTTGACTCTCAAACCTGCTAAATAAAGACGCAAAAACAGCCACCGCAATCTGTTTCAGGTTTGGTAGGTCACATTGCGTGTGCTAAATAAATCTATTTGCATCTACTCCTCCCACCATTTGGCGCGTTCTGCCAGAAACGCCCATATTTGCATATTCATTAATGCAAACACGCTAAATAGATTGCACGTGCTACTTTGTCTGTTTCGGAGACGCAATCCTCAGTGCTCCCGGTATAGATCAGCTTTCAACATGTGTTTGCGCGTGCAATCAAGTTTGCACACGTTTTAACACACGCAAGCCTTTAGTAAGGTCCTTAATGTTCATTTGTTAACTGATGTTACTAACTAACTAACTGCTATCTTTGTCCAAGGTGTTTGCCAGGTTGCATACAGACTAGGGATGCACCACAAGATTGAATATCATGAACTTCAAACTGCGGGAATATTTTTCATTCCACTGTATCACAACATTTGTTTTTATTTAAAATTTCCATTTACACTTTTTGCACATAACATACATGTCCTGTGCACTGTAGTACATTATATCTCATAGGTGCACTGACCATCATCAGCATCATCTAGTTTCATATTGTTTTTCTATTTGTACACCTTGGCATCGATACTGCTGCCTATGTGCTTTTAATTGCTCCCTCGGGATAAATAAAGTCTGAAGCTCGTCTGGATAGCTATTCAGACTTTCATCTGGTGAACCATATGCACCAACCCCACTGACCATAACCAGACCAATCAGCTAAAACTAGCTAAAAATCTCATTCGAGCTGAGGGTGACTGCAGAATTAGTGGCTACCTTATGTGGCCTAATCACTAGCCCCTCCCGCTGCATTGGATGTATTGTTTACTGTAAACCAAAATGAGAGGAGAATGACTTTAAAGTAAAGCGACCGAACGATAGTGTTGTTACATGTATCACCTTGCGGCACACAGACATGGGAACAGATGGTGTTTACTTTAGGTTGGTTACTGAAGGTGTTTACCCAAAGTATTCTGCCTCTGTGCAACTCCTGTGAAAAAAAAAATGAAATACAAAAATCCTGGAAAAAATTTTGTGATTTCAGCACCCAGAGAGGAAAAGAGAGACACTGAGGTGAGTAATTAATCTCATTCTCATGTATTTTTGACATTCTATATTCATATATTTGCTACAAGAGTGATCTCACACACTGTAATTAATTTTCTGTAGGGAATAGGGGATATTTAGCACAGAGTAGCAAGGCAGCAGAGTTTGGGTCTAATGAAGCAAAAACTACAGAGCTATCTATTTGTGTTCCGTTTTAATGAAATGACTAAACATTGCCTTGGGCTTCAGCAGAGCAGTACAGAATGCGTTACACTGACAAAAAAGCCTTTTGTGTCTCTACTCATCACACCCCATGTAGCTGCAGAGCGTCAGTGAATTAAAGGTTCTTTTCTTGTCTTTTTTTTTTTTTTTTCCAAATCCAATGTGATGAAATTGTTCTCAATATCCTGCCCTGAGGTTGCACAATAAAAAAACATTTGGGAAGCCCTTTGTTCTCCATTATTGTCCCCAGTCTTCAAAGACAAGCTTGGTGAGCAGTCATGCATTCAGTTGAAATGCAGTGCAACCCCTTTGAAAAAATCCACTGTTTCCCTAGTGTCTAATACAAGGAAAACACATAGTGAGTATCTGTAACCACCTATTTTACATTCTGCATACATCACAGTGGAATTCATATTTTTATTTATTTATTTATTTTGCTATGCTGTTATATCTGGTGCTAATATAGCAATAGAAAATTTATCATGAACTTTCAGCAACTTTGTGTGAGTTTGCTTTTCTCCCTTTTCTCACTGCCAGTATCACTATATCATGTTTCCATCTTATTCGTTTGCTCCCATTTCTGATTCAGCTGACACCACATCACAGGTGCCTGCTTTTTCATTTCCAATGTTGCACTTATCCTCCACAGACACACCCTTGCCTTCCTCACTTTACATTTCAACCATTTTTACGTTCCATCCTAGTCTGTATCATTCCAACTTTTGGTCCCAGACCCCCCCCCCCACCCCCCCCAAACTTCAGCAGCCATCACTTAAATTCCAACTCCTGCTTACCATCTGCCATTCTCCTGCAATACCTCATTGAATTTCCTCACAGTTTCAGCTAGCTGTTACACAATCAGTGCCAGCAAACTTTGGTCTGAAGGAGCAATCCAGCTGTAATCCCTGCAGTCCACCCACCAATGCTCTTGTTCAGCTTTCTTTCACCAGGGCAACGATTGCTCACATTCTTCCACATTTAGAAGCAGTTTTGAAAAACTCAGGCAATGTTTTTTTAATGTTCTATTTAATCATCATATCAATGTCCAAGCAGTCTTCCCACTGGGTCATTGTGACCCCCCCCCCCCCACCGGCATGGCATAAAACATATGAAGCAAGTGGCCTATTTAGAAACTGTTACATGGCTTTGGTTGTTTTATCAATATCAGCTATGGATAAGAATCACATTTAATAATAGGTCAGTTACTGTGGCACCCTGGTGGCTCAGCTGGTACAGTGCATACCATTAATATCACTACCTCCTGCAGCCTGAGTTCAAATCATCATGTGGCCTTTTACTGCATGTCATCATTTCTGTCTCCCCAATGCTGTCTTCCTTTCACTTCATTTTGCACCATTTTGCACTCTGGATGACAGTTAAGACTAGGGTTTGGCATCAAGAATCGAATGGAACCGGTTCTAACATTTTAATTCCATCAGTATCGTTAATAAGTTTTACTTCTGATTCCCCTAAACGGTTCCTAAACAATTTTTATTTGTGCTTCATCTTTGGCTTGCAGTTCGCTGAATGCCAGTAAAACCGGTAGACTGTAGAAACATTTTTGACCCAGCCTCTTTAAAGAATCAAAATCAAAAATCATAAGGAACCAACCCTGGTTACTACTGACAGTTTACTTGATTTTCATTTTTTGCTTTTTTTTACTTATTACAATATGGCCTTGTATATCATGTTTTTTACATTTTTAAATTTCACCTGTTTTGGACTACACACACACTGTTTAAGACAGATGAATAAGACTGAAAATCTGTCTGAAATTCCAAGACCTGACAACAAATAATGGTGAAAAACAAATGTACAAATATAGAGCTCAGCTTCCTGTTGACTTCAGCGTCAGAGGACTCACCAAAGTCAGGAGGATTCACAAACGTCTAAAAAACTGTTATGGCAAGCCATCCAGAAGGTGTGTGTTATTTCTGGACTAACAAGGTTAACCAATGGACAAACTAACCTGGTCTTCTATAGAAACAACACAGCACTGCTGCTCTCCAGCATTTAACCCCTGACAGGAGGTCACTAGTTGCAGCTACCATTTCCAGTATTGTAAAAGATTATAAGATTTTTCCTAACTGTTTGTTGACAGAACTGCTGGCCTTTGTAAAGACCCTGTCATGGTGACATTAGGGCCGTATGTTTGGTAACTCCCTGTGGATGCCTGGAATCTAATTACGTTCAACTCTGCACTCACAAAACATTGCCGGGACATTTCTTCCCTTGTCATATTACTGTGCTTTCTGGGATTTCATCTCTTGCTAGAGAAAAACATGACACACTGGAACTGATGTGTTCAGGACTAAATGGGCCATGAACATTCTGGGCTGACCTCGTGCAAGAGTGCACATCCCTAAAAGAGAAAAATGCATGCCAACTCTGTCCAGGCTTTGCAGAGCCCCCCCCCCCCCCCCGTCTCTCTCTCTGTGAGCCAGTCAAGGTTTCCATTTTAAAACTTGCACTAGTTGCCATCAGTGAAACCTCCTCTAAGTCAATAAGCCATGTACCACTGTGGTGTTAAGTAGCAATAGTCAAAGTAATGTTCTGTTACATATTGTGGCTCCACAAGGAGACTTTCAAAATGGACATATGGACAACGGCTGAGAGTCTGTGGAAGTCTTTGCAATTAGCTAATTTCCTTAAGTTGTCAGCATGATTTCATTGCTACATCCTCAGCAGGATAAAACTAACAACGAAGAGGCTGGAGTGGGCATTAACAGCACCTGTCATCTCAGCAGCTCTTACATGGCAGCTAAATGCTAAATTGCTTGACTAAATGTTAGGAAACACACTGAGAACATATTCACACAGTTGGAAATGTTCCCAAGTAGAAGAGCAGATGTGATGGACATGTGCTGAAGACTGACAAAGGCTCGGCTGGAACATGAAATCCTCTCTCTATGGCCAAAGACCTGCAATGAGTAAACATTGCAGCAATAAGTTTCTTCAGAACATAGCAAACCATTAAAGGTCCCATATTATTGAACGGTCTTTGTTCAATATTAATACTGTGGAAGTGTCAAAGTGCTCAGTCCAGAGAGAAATGCACACAGCCTGTATTCAGAAATCAGCCATCAGTGCCCCTGTCATAAACCAAGCCCCACCCAGGGAGTGGGTAGACCCATACTCCAAGCTTCCAGGGTTTGGTTGTTCACAGTATTTATGCTAAATATGTTATGCTTTAATTCAGTCACTCAGGAAACAGTCAGCCAGTTAGAAGAGAGACTCAGAGCCTGACTGACTCATTAGAGCTCCAGAGAGAAACACAACATGTAAAAATACATGTTGTCCATTTCTTATAGATCAGCACATTTATACACTGCAAATAAAACCCTGCAGTGTAAAATGTAGACTTTTAATTACTGTATAAATGTAAGAACACTGGCAAATATGGACTTAGTGCAAATGAATAAAAAGAAGTAGCTACTTTGTTATCTGCTCATTAGGAGGTAGTATACTGCTTTCACATATATAGTGCAGAATCTGATGTGGCATCTGGGACTATATTTTGGTCTCTTTTTGCGGCGTTTGTTTAAATTTGTTGTTAGAACCAAATGCAGTTTAGGAATTTATAGTTATCTATTTATATATTTAAGTTAAAAGTGAAATCATATCCTGTGCATGCCTAAGGAGTGTTTGAATGGAATCATCCTCAGTATACCATCAGCTGTCATCATGTATATGCACACCTTTCATAGAATGCATGCAGGTGAATGTCTTCATCTGATATGTTGAGACCAGTTAATACAACAGGAAAAAGGGTTCAAAGTAAAGTAATTCACACTGCACAAAGGACTGTGTGGGTGATGAGTCAGTGAAACACATATCTGAGATTTTACTATTCAACTAATTCATTGATTCCCTCCTGTTTTTCTGAGTGGGAAGCACAGTTCATTAACACAAATATCTGACTCACACTGAAGAGTAAATGTGATCACTGTGATCTCAAGATCTTTTTGTGATGCGAGTGCTTACGTTGGCATGTTCTCCCTGTGTCTGCATGGGTTCTCTCTGAGTTCTCCAGCTTCTTCCTCCACAGTCCACAGACATGTACACTACTGTCTGTAGGTGTGAATGTGAGTATTTGTTGTCAGCTGGGACTGGCTCCAGCCGACTCCTGACCCTGCACAGATAATCGCTATAGACAATGAATGGAATGAAGATGCAAGTAGAAAACTCATCTTCTCTTTTTGTTAGACTTATAGCTTATTAGCACTTAAATCTTAAACATCTTTTCCAAAAAGAGCACTTTGAAAATGAGTATTTTCAGTCAGCTGATGGTGTGCATACAAAGTGACCCTTGAGCACCCCTCTGGGCTGCACGATTACTGCTCTTCCATCTAAATTTAAACCTAAAATAATCTGCTGAACTTTAGGTCAGGCTCACTTTTCCATGGTGTGTCCACTTTTGCACTTACCTCCCTCAAGTTCACATCTGCAGCTGACCGAAAGTCAAAACCTCTCCTACTGATGTGACTGTGAGAAGGAGGCACACAGACACAGCAGCTCAACAATCTCTTTTTTTTAAGCATCATTTTGTTTGGATATTTGCCAAACTTAAACTTATTCATTCTCAGTGTATGGCTCTTGAATCAGACAATGTATGATGCACTGCCCTTTCTAACCCCCCTCACTTATCATGGCAGATAAACCATGTGAATAACTGCAGAGAAAGTGCAATTCTTTTTTGTGCTAGTTGAAGCTGAGAGAATGTTCATAGTTCTTACAGATCACTAACACCAAGTTCACACACACACAATATATATATATATATATATATATATATATATATATGTGTATGTATAACTATTACAACTAGTGTCAGCATGAGGTCAAAGTTCTATTCTGTCATACACTACACTCTAGTAACTAAACTGCTGTCAAACTAACTCAGTACAGCCACTGACTGTTGTTGTGTGTTTTCAAAGCCATTGAAAATAATTGGTTTGAAAGTGTAGTGGGGCTTGTGGCATGCTGGTTCTGAACACATATCACATATAAAACACTCTTTCTGCTTTAGCCTTTAAGATGCCATACAAATCTTTAACATCATCAATCCTTCAGAAATCAGACCATGTACAGCAACTTTTAGGATATATCACTGCAGAAAAAACAGACAAACACAACAACGCAAAACTAAATACTCCAAAAAGAGCAAATGAATTAAGCAGTACAGTCCAAAAAACACATATACTGCAAGCCAATGTAGCCCAGTCTGGTGGACATGTTAATATTAGTGGGATTACGCTCCTCCTTGTTTTGACTCATTTACATTCCAAAACCATTCTGTCAGTTAATGAGCCAGGAGCACAAAAATAGTGATTTAGTTACAGTTTGAGTGATACTCGTCATAATATATATAGATGCTTTTTCACCATGATAGTCACATCAATAATGTGACTATCAAGAATATATATATTTTTAACAATGAAAACAAGCCAATTCTGCAGCATGTCTGTCTGAAAGCTTTAAATAAGTGAATAGATCATTTCATATGTGATACTGAGATGAAATAATGTGCATAAGCTGTAAAGGGTCTAACAATTTCATAAAGAATCAACTAATCATTTCTGAACAATAAGCCATATACAGTGAGGATGATGGGGGCCATCCTGAACAACAAAGATCATCCACTTCATAACACCTTGATGGATCAAAGAAGCAGCGGTGGTGGACGGCTCCTCTCTCTTCACTGCAGGACGGAAAGATACTGAAGATCTTTTATACCCACAGCCATCAGACTCTTTAATTCTTCTGCAAATGGTAGATGAGCTGACAGACTAATGAATTTCCCTTTGGGGTAAACAAAGTCATTCGTAATTCGAATATACAAGTGATCTTAGAACATTGTATGCACCAAGACAATGCAATTTGATTAAATGGATGGGAAATGACAGCAGGGTTTCCCCCAGTGTATTATAGGCCTGGCGGGCCTCCAGGCCTAACTTGCCCCCCCTGCCAGGCTAAGCATCGTTTATTTATTTATTTTAATAGTTTTTTTTTTACTCCATACCACTTACAGTGGTGCGGTTGAGCGTGCAATGGCGACATCGTTTGATCGACATGTAGGTTAGGTGTCTTCATTACCTGAAGTTACCCCAAAACAACTGCCAGCTGTCAGGACACGCTAACTTCACGTCACAGTTTCGTCCTGTCATGGACACGCTCATCAGACCCGCTGGTTCACCATGACCAAGAGGGATGCGCCGAGTCGATGTCGATCTCGTTAATGTTAACCAAGCCGCGGCTCCAGGAGGCACAGCCAGCTGCTGCAGCATGGCTGTTAGCATGTCGCCCCCTGCAGTGGCTGCACACCGGATGCGAAAATGATACATTTCATCATTTCAGTTTTCAGCTCGTACGGTTCACGTTAACACACGTTTGTTTTCACTCTGGACCAAACCATGGATCTATAGATCCATGAGTGTCAGGTTTCCATGACAACTGACTGGAAAAAGACGCGTGGTACGTCATGTTTACATGACTACAGATTGTAATAATCTCTGAGAAGTAACGTTAAACTTTAACCATAGAGACACCAGGCAGTTTTTTTTAGTTTAGTTTTCAGTGCAAACACTTGATATTATTTATTTTAATTGTATTTTTTGTGGTTGGTTGAAACAGCATTTCAAGAACATGCCTTTTTATTAGACTCTGCTATAGCTGGTGTTTAAATATGTTAAATAAATGTCTGTCTGTCTGTCATACAATAACACGTGATTACATTACATACATTACATACTTTCACATTTCCAGTCAACTTTTAACATTGATCTTATGCAAAGCCTTATGGAATCACACCATCTAAATTATTCTACTCCATTCATGAATCTGTTACCTACAGGGCCCTGCCATCAGTCAGTGGTTAGGGTTACTTAGGGATTGGGTGGTTAGGGTCAGGCCCAGTCACAGAAAAACACCAGCGGCCGGTGGGCTGTCGGTGGGCCACCCTGCCACCGAGCTTAACAAGTTTTCTGGGGGAAACACTGGACAGAGTAACTGTTGAGATATTTGAACATACTGTTGTAAAGAAACACTTTCCAATGTAAGAATGGAGCCAAAGCAAATGAGAAAAACTGTAATAATTACACACCATGTGTTGAATTTGCAGTATGCTGGGGTCTTTGGGCCACTGTTCATCTGACCATGTTACAGGACACATGTCTGGATTAAATTTGATGGCAAACAGTAATACATTATGGGCATATTAATATGCATTTTAGAAGGCAAATGGGACAGTTCTAGCATATGGCTAATGGCTGATTATATTGCAGGGTAATTATTCATTGGAATTCAATTTAAGGGAGTTTAAGCCTAAGGACTCATTACAGTCACAGTTAGTCCTGTGTGTGCAAAAGCAGTTCCTTCCATGATGAGAAAAACACCTAAATTCAATGAGGTGACACAAGGGTAAAATAGGGTCAACAAAGAAAGTTAACTGCTCTCAGGCATGTGTGCTGGGCTATCAGCTTTATGCAACAGTGGCCTCACCAGCATGTGTGTATCTTTGAATGAGCATAATGTATTTGAGCGCTATGAAAATTCAGCCACTTAATGTTTTTTATCTATTGCAATTGGTGTGCAAACTAGCTGGAGAGAGCTAAAACTGAAAGGAAGCTCAATTCAACCTTGAGGCAGCCAGTGTGCAGTGTTTTGCATACGCTAATGACCAGCTGGATTCAGACATGGCCTCAAAGTAAAAATAGTTAGAAAGAAGTCTCACATTATTCATAAACTCATATATTTTCATGACTCATGAGTATAATTGGTTGTTGTTAATTATGACCCCAAAGATGAATCATCACCTGAGTCCAAATTAAAGCAACATAAGGAACAAAGACATGGATTTATGAAGGACAAGCTAATTAGGGTCAACTAAACATCCTTCAGGATAAATATAAGCATGTTGTCAAGGCGACAGTTAGTGTACCATAAATTCTCAAACAGAAGCCCGGGCTTTTATTTGTTTCAACTGAAAAACTGACCTGGCTTATATTTGAGACAGGTGTCTACATAGGACAGACTTTTATTTAATTTTGAACAAATCTAATGCTCATCAGAGATAAAGAAAAAAAAATACAATCACAATCACATTGTTCTATTCTTACTGTTTAAAAGAGAAAGAATAGGGGAAAGAGCATTCACGCATTCATTTAGACTTTTATTCGGCAGCGATTAAACTTCTGGCAAATAATTGTGTGTTCCAGCCATAGACTGTATATAGGCTTTTTCCTTTCCTTCTACATGACTGGATGTGCCAAGTGCAGGTATAACATATACAAATAACTTGGGTTGGGTCAGCCCAGTAACGACAAACCAAAAAAGTTACTGTTTCCGCCGTTATAACACTGTTACCATTACTGACAATAAAATGTGCCATTATTCGTGTCGTTACTATACCTGACTCACTGGAGAGGTGTTCACCCAAGCAGGGTTTCTCTCAGTGATGGGAGCTCTTAAGTTTTTTTTTTTTTTTCTTTGGTGAGGGCAGGTGAGGGGGGAGGGTGGGCAAGACAACCACAAGGGAGCTCGTCCACACAGATACAGGCAAAGGGGAATCCGTCCCAATGCGCCCCAACAATGGCTGATATAGTATTCTATCTATAATACTGAATTTGATAGGTGTCTATTGTATTGTCCCACACAATAATACAGTGTAGAGCAGATAAGTGTACTATGTTAAAGAGGAACTATGCAGGATTTTTACATTTTTACCTTGATTAAACAGCTTCAGAGTAATTGTGATGATTAAATACATGAATTGTAACATGTTATGAGGAAGGACGGAGGCTCTCTGCCTTACGCCTGGCGTTTGATAGTATACAGTTGAATTTAAAAGTTCCATGGGGGCATAATTTGACGTATTTTATAAAAAAGTAACACAGTAGTTACTTTTCCTGGTAATTAGTTATGTAGTAACTCAGTTACTAATTCAATTACTTTTTAGGGAAAGTAACGAGTACCTATAACTAATTACTTATTAAAAGTAATGTGCCCAACACTGCTTGTGAGTCCAACAACATTGGATCTGAGCAGAAAATAGAAATAGTCCTGGCCTCTAATTGCTCAAACCTGCCAGACCCAGCCAGTATAGGAGACCGGCGTCAGTTTGAGACTTGGCTCTTATTTGAGAATTTACAGTATTTATCAAAATTCCTTGGAAGAATGTTTTTTATGTAAGATCCTATATAAAATCCTATATTAATGAGGACTTGGACCTTACTCCTTTTTTGTCAATTAATTTTTCCTGTGTTAAAGTTCTGCTGTACTGTATATTTTTTGCATATTTTTTGAGTTTGTTTATCTTTCTGTGGCAGTCTCTTTCTTTTATTTATTATTGTTTATGTATATATTCCATTAACCATCTTATGTCATATCTAGTTTTGAATGTAGTGTGTATACATATACCCTTGTGTTTTGCTTTATAAAATTTGTTGTTTGATTTGTTTAATGACTTATGCTGTATTCTCATTGTCTGCCAACTGGCCTGAGAGTACAGATATCTATTTATGAATGCATCTTGTCCAGGAAGTGGTGCCTGCAGTTTGACACATATAGGGCTTTCACAGCGGCAGGGCTCCGTGCTGGTTCCGGTTCCCGGATCCAATTTTGAACCAGCCGGTGCGTTCAGAGCGAAAAAATAACAGGTTTGGAAACTAAGAAGTTGTTTCTCAAGGGAACCAAGAAATGGTTGGTTCTTCCCTGGGAACCATGACATCATCAGTGGGAGCGTTGTATTCTAGGCTGTGAAGATGAACAGGAAGGAGGTGAAGGCAGCGACTGACAACCTGGAGAAAAATATTTTTTTGTAGTCTGCTGAGGAAATTAGCCTAAATGTTTGGTGGCGATTTGGGCATCGACAGAACTTCAAGAAAAGTAAGAAAACAGTACAAGGAAGAACAACAAGAACAAGTTATATAAATTTCCCCTTGGGGCTTAATATTCATTCATTCATTCATTTAATATTCATTCCAGAACATGTTCTTCAGCTGGGAGCAGCAAAGTCTGGCAGCTCTGAGTTTTTACTCAACCTTTGCTTTATTTTGTTGTGTTTTTGTCGTATTTTGTCAACTACTGATGGACACTTCTGTGGGGAGAGGAGATTCTTCAGGAGAGGAGCTTCTGTCACTGAAAATGGAGCAAGTCTGGAGGATACCACCCTGTTCCAGCTGGATGAGGAGCTGCTTTCATGGTTGCTGTGCTGGTGGTGCAGAGGTTAAAGGCTTGGAAGTGGAGATGTACTGTGAGTCCTTTCTGCCGTCAGTCATCATGCAAAATATCAACTCTCTGCCCAACAAGAGTGATGAGGAGCTGGAGATATAGATGAAGACTCAGGAAGTAGACATTTTTTCAAATCAAAACAATACTTGTGTACATCCCACCAACGGCTACTGCTGAAGTTCCATGTGAAGGTCTCCATGGAGTCGTTGCTAGGATACAGACTAAACATCCTGAGGCGCTTGACTTCAGTCATGTCTCCCTGATGGACTCACTGAGGATGTGGTGGAGAGATACACGCTGGTGGAGGCCATTCTGAACAACTCAGATCATCCTCTTCATAACACCTTGATGGACCAAGAGAAGAGCGGTGGTGGACGGCTCGTCTCTCTTCACTGCAGGACGGAGAAATATAGAAGATCCTCTGTACCTTCAGCCATCAGGCTTCTTCATTCTTCTGCAAATGGTTGATGAGCTGACAGACAAATGAATTTCCCTTTGGGATTAATAAAGTAAGAGAGGGTCAAGGCTGGGTTCACTCCAACACCAGACCAAATAATTCATAAACTTAAAAAACTGAAGGAGGATTACAGAGACAGCAAAAAAGCAAAAATATTGCCACTGTTGTTTACTTGCACCTGAGTAATGCAGAGTAACGCACGCCCACTTAGGTTCCACTTAAACCGATGTGAACGCGGGCTGGTTCACCAGAAAGCACTAACGTTCTGAGACTCCAGAACGGAGCCAGAGCCAGAACCCAAACCGTGTCTGTCTGAAAGCACCCATAGAGTTGTGACTGGCTCCACCCATGCCTGATAGGGCCTCATTTAGGTCACCTGTGAATATTGCAGCTTTATGCCCTGATGAAGGCCTGTGAGTCGAAACATGTTGGTGTTTTTAATGTTCATTATTAACTAGCCGTTTAATAAAGGTGTTGTAAAATGTTTGTACCAGAGAAGAGTGGCCTTGGATCCTGTTTTGTTCCAGTTTTATTGCATATCCTGACCAAAGAGCACCTTCCTGGATACTATTACTGCAACCCACATGAGCGCTTCATCTGCTGTTTATATTCCCCATAAAGTGCTGAAAAATATTAACTTTCATGAGAATTTGTCAGGTGAACAGTACTTTTTTTGTCTTTTCTGGGATGTTGAGGGTGATATCTAAAACCAGAGCTGCAGCAAGCCCAGAATCTTGTCTTCCTGCTTCCCCCTATGTGTCAGGATACTCTATGCCAAATTATATGGTTGTATGACTATTTATGCCATTGTAGTACCTAAATATTTGCATCTACATAATTTCGCCAGGAACATGTCCCAAAAAGAGGGTTTTTGGCTCCTGCAGTTTTCCAGTAGCTAGTTGACCGGGTTGTCCACCCAGGTTGTGACCCTTGAAGGTCCTACATATCATTTCTGGTGCATAACCTTTTACAACATTCTGTGTCTGTTTTTTCACTTTGCCCCCTGGGTAACACTAAAGCTGTCAGAGGGCAGCAACAAATGACGCTAAATTACCTCTGTTCAGCAAAAGTAACTCAAGAGTTTATGATGTGTGGATAATGAAGTGAGTGTTACCGGTGAAGCAGTGAACCTGAAAGCACTCTCTCCATTGTGAAACATCTGAAGTCCTCATGCAGATGGCTCTGTGTCTTTTGCAGAGCTCAGTCCTGGCTTATTATATGGTTCTATTTCAGTTAAGTAGTTTGTCTGTCTAAAGACACTCAGTTACAAGCTGCTTCAAATATGTATTCTAAAAACGGCAGGGAAAACAAACTCAATTAACATTCCCACCAAGGTGCAGTCTATCTTCAGTCAGCCAATTTTAAAAAAGACTTGTGTATGACAACATTAACTATGGTTATGTTTATGTACCTCCCATTGAGTACATTGCTGCCATGTGCTCATTGTGTTTTTGTTTTTTGTTTTGTTTGTTTGTTTTTAATGAATTTGGGAGTTGTAGTAACTTGGGGGAGTTTTAATTCTACTGCTTTATACACATGCAATGGGTATTAGTATGACTACTAACACTAGTAGTTTTCACATCTGTAATTAATTAATTAATATTAGAAATTAATATACATAACACAATTAGTATTTCATTTTTAGTTTATTTTTGTTGTGTGGCCTAGTGTTTGAGTCCCTTCTTAGTGCTCTCATCAGTCTCAGCAATGACATAATGTGCAGAAACAGTTAGTGACCAGGTGGTTACCATGGTGAAGGTGGTGGGGGATCAAAACAGAGCTAAAAAGGATATTACATTTGACTTCCATTCATTGGGTGGCAACAAATAGGTCTCTAAGAACTGTCATTTACCTGCTTTTTGTTTGTTTGTTTGTTTGATTAAACACACATAAACACACACATACTTGAATGAAAGTGAGAGCAGTGCTGTGTAGCCACAAATCAATTAATCACACTCCAGAAATTCCAAATGAAATGCATTAATAATAATAACAGTAATAATAATAATAAGAAGAAAAATACAACTTTCACAAATAACACTATTCATTTCTTGCACTGGAGAAAAATGAAAACAACGGAAATTAAATGGAAAAAAAAAAAAGTAGAGATCTCTGGTATCTGGTGGGAACTGACTAAACCTGTGGCCTCATTATCTGCTCAACATAAAGACCAAGCACTACTGGAATGAAACTAATCCAGACTACTGTTAAATGCAATAATTTATTACCAGTGAATGTGAAGTGTGCGACAGGAACATCCTGTAATTGTGTAAGGAATATGTAGATTCTCTGCTAAGAATGTTAAAGACCTTCAAATCAAATTGAGCTAAATGACAATTGGCAAAGCTCCTTGAGTGTAATATCCCGGATCAGACTCAATTAAAAGGGGATTTTCCCACTACTCTGCATGAAGGAATTTTTCACATCACCACTTTTATCAGAGTCTGTGTGTACAGTCTGCTTTGCTGAGAAAGCTTTATCCTCAGAATGGAGGAGCACTTTTCCAGAATGAGGGACAGACAGCTTTGTCTCGCCTTCAAGCCAAGAATTCTAATTGGGTTGTTTAAAGGCTGTCCATCCCTGGCAGGAAGAAAACAAACAGAAACAAAAACAGTGCATACTTAAACCATTCATTACATGCTGTGTATCATTTATCACCAAGTGACAGGCAGTGAGTCAGAATATAGTGAATGTTAGCTCCACACACTGACTGTTTGTTCACAGGGATAAGAAGCTTGACTGATCTGTGTGATTTCTCTGTATCGCAATTATATCAAATGATGATGAGCTGATGGGTGTCACAGAACATACAGAGTGTAACTCATTTTAACTGAACATGCTGAGACATTTTGAGTAAATTCTGCATCAGCAGCACACACACACCCCTCCTTCCAAGTCACATTAGGCCCCTTGCAGTTAAAGACAGGGTGATGCCATGTGAGAGGAATACTCTCACTGCAGGATACTTGCTACAATTAATGAAGTGATGACATTATATATTTATTTACAAGTCATTAGGATTCAGGGCCTGAGGAGTCACATCCTGTCTCTGCCAAGGCTCTCTGAGGAGCATTCATTTTGTTTGGTCTACATAACAAAGAGAGAAATTAAAAGCTGCCATAGAAGCCCTCAAGCTTAAAGCGCACAAAGCCTCAAGTTTGGATTGTTGACGGAGGAGCTTTAAGCATGGAGAGGGAATTTTGTGACTGAATGTTTATAGATTTAATTAAATTACAAGATGAGACAAAAAAAAAAGAGCCTAAAGGCAAAACGCAATATTTAGCAGAAGCCAGCTCTGGTGATTGTTTGGAATGAACAATCAGCTGGAATTCCTCTCTGAGCTTTAATTCTACTTCTTACTCTGCATAATATGGCGAGTAGTAGTGGTATCAGTGGGTTTATTAAGTAATGGCTGCACTAAGGAGCAATTCTCAACAGTGCGATGTGGAAGAGAAACAGCAGGCACAAGAGGAACAGAACCACAAAACGTGTGTGTTTAACCAGTACCTCCATGTGTACTCTCTGAGACGTTTGTGTGCAAACTCTCTTTCCAAACAACTTATCTCATAACCCATATGAACTGGCATGGAAGGCTGCCATCATTACGTTATATCATCAGTCAGTTTCCTCAGTGAATCTGGTGACATAAGATGCCCTCTGACTACACTGAGAGCTCCTTCTCATCCCCCATGAAGAAATCCAAACTGCTGCCATGTGCTGATATTTCCACGCAGAAGGTCATGTGAAATGAAGGACCTTGTCCAAGCACTGACGCCTTTCACATCTTATAGCACAACCCCTACACACACACACACAGTCACAAATACAGGTCTGCGTCAGAGTGCCACTTTGGAAACTGTGACCTTTTTCACACAGTGTAAATGAGTTCTCAGTGAGCATGGGAACTTCTGCAAAAACCTGGCAAGGAATGAATGGAGCGGTTGAACTGATCAAATTGGAACAGAGCATAAAGAGATTACAGGGAGATAAGGTCAGGATCCAAACACAGAAACTGGAGACAAAGTCCCCCCGACTCCCACTTCTTTTCTTTTTTGCTGTTGTTGTTGTCACTTGTGTTAATACTATTCCACTTTTGAACATGACACATTTCAAATGCATTTTTTTAATCCAGCACCTGACTGAGCTCTAAAGTCAAATTACCCCTCAGTACACCCAACCTGCCAACATGTTCCAGGACTCAAAGTTTAGCATTAGCCAAATACAACTGGGCTATTCCAAAAGTACTGATGCATATTATCTTGGCTGTGTTTGTCTTTGTCACAAGAAAACACATCCCCAAACAAATCCACTTGCAGCATGACAAGCACAAGATGAATAAAGCAGCATGGAGCCTGAAACAGATTGGAAAAAAGACCAGAATCATAATTTGATGATGAAAAGCTTCCAAGATGGAATACTCTACTGGTGGTGAAAATCCTCTCTGGTGCGTGCACATTTTTGTCTATTTCTGATTTCTGAAAAACACTATATATACATATGTACAACTATATTGGAGCATAACCTGGGATTATGATTGATATGATTGCCCCCATTTCTTAAAAATAGTAAAATTCCCTATTCCTCTACAACATAACACAGGTCTCATCTGATTTTCTAATATTAGTTTGAACTCTAACCCCCTGCCCAACTCCCACTGGGCCACTGGCCAGGTGTTGCAGGGGGTTACTGGGTCAGTTCGACGCTGGGGGGCGGACCACAGCAGTGAGTGGGAAACAAGGCAGAAATAGGTCAATGGTTAGAGGATGGCAAATTGAAAGTGACACTGGAGCAAGTTGAGAAGGAGAATATGGATGCACAGCATAATTTATGGAGTAACTTTTATCAAAAGTCTATCAGAGTGAAATATCCCTTCCCGCTTTGAATGACCAAAAGATGCTGCATTATACTGAGTTGGTATAGCTGTAGGTGCTGTGGAGTTCAAGAGTTCACAGCTCACAGACACTGCAGGAGAGTGTGCTGTGGTCATACTCTGGATTTGAACATAAAGAAGAACCGTTTTCCTTTATCTATTGTCTGAGAACATCTCAGTGGACCGATGAGGAACATTAACCCATCATCAACAAAATATGTCACATGACTCAGATTTTTTTATGCCATTTTAGTGTTTATTTCATATAGTGAAGAGGGGGATGAGAGGAGACAGAATAAATGTCCCTGCCTGGATTTGGCTGTTACATGGTTGGCTGCCAGAAAACCCTATGAACTGGATGGTGTTTAGAACTTGTACAACTTGTACTTGTGTAAGTGCAATGCTTCTGGTGTAAGTAAAAGCGAATTAATTAAACCCAGACCTGAAGTGGCCAATCAGGAGATTCGGGAGAATTCCCAGTGGGCCTTTCACCTTGTGGGTCTGTGTTCTGGTTGGAATCAAACCAATTAAATCTGACATCATGATTTGCTGTATAACATTTCACAGCGATGACACTGCAGCACAGCCTCTGGATGGAAATAAATCAAATGGATGCTTCCACCTGAGGGAAACCCCCTTCCATAAACACTAAAGTGGGTCAGTCCATACAGCCCGACGGCAGGGTTACAAGTTGTTCTTTTGTGGCGTTGACGCTCTGCAGAAATGGAAAAAAAAAAGGTTCAAACAAAGAGGCTGTTTATAATTCAATAAATCTAATAAATTGAGAGACATGTTTTCAGAAGCCACAGCATCAGTGGTGAGTATGATGCATATCATATGGTCAACCATTAGAAAACACATCAGAAAGCAAAATGTCAGAGGACATAGATTTATTTGTTTTATCCTGAACAGCAAACCTCTGAATGTCCCTCACTAAATGAAAGCATTTTACAGTAACACTTGTGTGTGCTGTTACATGCCTTCGTTAAATAACTGTATCTAAAGAAGCTATTCAACCCTCTGCTGACCCAGATGACACAGTAATGAACCATGAGGAGGCCAATGAGAGGACACCAGCAGAAATTAAAAAAATAAAAAACACACTCTTAAACCTAAATCTAAATGTTCAGAAACATATGATATAACTCTTCATCATCAACAAATTGAAGTGGTTTATTGCTCAAAATAAATGAAAAACAAGTTACTGCACTGCACTATAGTTTACATGGATTGTAGCTTAAATGCAAATGGGCCTGACAGGTAAAAGAGGATAATATTCATTCATGTTTCCTCCTATATCACTGGATTATGTTTTTGTTGACACTCTCAGTCACTCAGCAAAAAGTGAACTTTTACTTCATTTACTTGATGTTCTCCACCTCAGTATCCTCCACCATAAAACAAGCCGTTTTAGCAGGTTTTTTTGCATGAAACCCCTGAGCTGAAAAGTGGCTCCACTCAGGCCTGATCAAAGCGTTACAGGCATCTTTTAATGACGTTGTTTTGTTGTTCCCTCCTCAGCAATTGTACCTGACTGGTGGACTAGCAGGAGCTGTTCATCTCAATGTGCAGAACTCTTTCTAATCACAGGAGCAGGTGGAAACCTGTCATGTAGATTTCCAAAACATTTGGTCAAAATTTGCCCGTGACAGTGAGAGTAGTAGTAAAGATAAACCACCACACTACAGTTGTACACCCCTTCTTATGCTTGTTTTCCACTAATGCCCTGTTTACACATACGTGGTTATTTTGAAAAACAGAGACATTTAACTTTGTTTACACCCTTCATTTACTTCACTTACACCCTTCATTTAAAACTCCGGCCAGAGTGGAGATTTTGGAAAACTTTCTTTGCATGTTTGCACGTAAACTGAGAAAAATAGAGTTTTGGGCAGCCAACGTCACATTGTGCGCCGGAAGTTGCAGCTGTGTCAAAAGTGTGACATATGTTCACATTGTCATGGTGAGCAGAGTAGCAGTCACATTTATCTTGGTGCAAATCCTCTTTGTCTGTTTGCATTTGCAAATACAAATACAATTGCAAATACTGCTGCTCGTGTCGATGCTATTTTTGGGATTCTGATTGGCTTATGTGGGCTTGAGCTTCTTGTTACACTGCCACCTACAGGTTTGGCATGCTCTTGACGGCATATACACACGGGTTAGTGTAAACGAAAACTTTTTTGTAAATGGACAGGTGTGCACGATGTTATTTTTGTAAACGGAGAGGGTGAAATGTCCGTTTATTAAAATAGCCATGTGTAAACGTAGTTTTAAACATGTTATCTTAGGGCAGCACCCAGTCTTTCTGCACCCCCCACCCCCCCAGGACTGGACTGAGGAAAGAACAGCAGATTCACCCAGTCATTACCTCGACCCACTTACGAAGTGCAAAATCACAGGAGGGCTAAAGCCAAATCCATGTATTCACTGGGAGGGGGGTGTGGTTGATGGTGGACAGGTCATCAGCCTGTGACAGCATTGCTGGCTTCTCTCTTATTCTTTCTTTGTTACTTGCTTCTTTTTTCCTCTGAGGTTCATTTCTCTCACTTTCTCGCCATTAAAAAGTTCAGAGAAGTGCAGCTGCATTGTGGGAACATTACCCATGCTGAAGGGCTGTGACCCCCCCCCCCCCCCCAACATTTTGCTTGAAAGAACTAAGCACACTCAGAAAATACTGCCTGCCAGTGGATCAAGTCAGCCATAAAGAGTTAAGCTGATGCTCAGCAGAGAAAACAAAAACAACATAAGCACAATGTAGAATTAATGAGTGGTATCACAACAAAAGCTCACTTAACACATGATGTTATGGTTATTCCAGCTGTTCAGAAAGACAAGTGTGTGCCAGTGTTCATCCTTTATACACCATGATGAGAAGAAGAAATTAAGAAGAGTAATCCCATTAAGTCATGAAATGGCACAACACAGTGTGGTAGTCATTGTACATGAGGTCAGTTAAAATTCTACCTATCTGCACTGTGAAATGAGCCACGGAAACCTGCAGAATATTGATGCACAGTCCCGCCTCAAACACACTGATGGTGTTAAACTTGTGAACACACATTAAGAGCATAAGAGAGAAATCCAAAGTCTTGCTCTCTTGCACCCAGCAAATCGCTGCATTAAGTGGGTGCGATTGTTGGATTATTTGTCTTTGGAAGTCAGAGAAACTGTCAGAAACAGCCACACAATTCTGCTGTTGTTATGAGGATTTCAAATCTGATGGGTTTTTTGGTTGGACAAGTGTGAGGCTTTAAGAGGCAGCTACACTTGCCAGGGACAGAGGTGCAACACAGAACTGTTGAGAATTTGAAACAGTAGAATAAGAAGAAAACACAGCAAAAATTGATCTAAAATCTGAAAATGTGATCTTTTGAAATTGTGTATAGGTAGGCACTCAACTTCTCTCTCTTTCTAGTTTGTCCTGGGGGCAGGACTGAAAGCAATGACTGTTTTGCTGTGACATCACAACAAGACAGAAGTCCTGGCTGGTACTCCCACAGTAATAATATGGAAGCTGGACCGTGCTGCAGAACGCTGAAAGAAGAAAAGGGAAATCTCTCTTGATATAATGTAGGACCTTTAAATGTGCAGTGAAACTGATCAGGCTTCATCATTAACACCAGAATCTAAAGATGGATAAATGGAGATTTCTCACTGCCATCCTCCACCCCGGGAGCTGCAATTAACTTCAAAATCCATGTATGACTTTTAATCAAAGAACCACATTTTTCTACCATGTTATTTTGTAATCTTTGGAGAACTTGATGCCAATGTCAAACGCCTTGCGTTCTCCAACTATATTGAGCAGAAAAATGCATTTACACGAAGTGAACATTATGGCCTCATGCAAGAAGACAAACAAAGCCGAGAAAACTTAGAGCAAATCCTGTGATGAGTAAGGCAAATCATTCTCATTTTTCACTGAAAATAAGTCCAAAAGTTTGCACAAAGCAAAGTGGAGGGCAATCATTTTTCACTTATTTCAGCTGGAACACTGGTGGACACTGACGCTGGACAAGCACATGTAACATTATGTGAGCTGAAATGATGCACACTATGGGCCTGCTTTACTAAAGGTTTGTGTGTGTAAAAAGAAAAGAAAAAAAGAATGCGCCAAATGGTGGGAAGAGTAGATACAAATAGATTTATTTAGCACACGCAATGTGACCTACCAAACCTGAAACAGATTGCGGTGGCTGTTTTTGCGTCTTTATTTAGCAGGTTTGAGAGTCAAGTCTTAACTGGCACTGCTTTGTGCATAATGGCTGCGGTCATTGATTTAAGACCTGCCAGGACAAAAGGTCTTTTATTTCTGCATTATCTCACATCTGGGTCACTTCAGTGCAGAGTCCTGCATGTGTCCAATTTGGGAAACCCACGCCTGCCCCCGCCCATCAATAAAGAGACCCCTTACCTGACCCGTTACCCGAGCCACAAACGACGGCGTTATTCTTCTGGTCTTGGAGGAGACCAAAATTCTCCCAAACGTCTGATTTAGCCCTCGACAATTTATTTTCTACAATTTCATATTCACCGCTCACCAGCTCGGACTTTATCTCATCCATCATCTCCTCTTACTGGCGTTTGTGCCACAGCAAGTCAGTCAGTGACATTGTCTGTTTTGTGTCTGCTTTTCAAAGTAAATCATTTTTACCAGTCAGACACATTTTTTGTGCAGGACTCTGCTTCAGCAGTAGCAGTAGCCGTGTTTCAGGTGTGTCCTGAGTCCTTTAAGTGCTGTTACACGTGCCACACATGTCTCCTCCAGTGCGCTGCGCTCCTCTCCTCTCCTCTCCAGTGCCTGGCTGCTCAGCTCTGGGACCTGGACCGAGGGACTGAGAGACGTCACAGTTGCCTTCTCCTCGTCTCTGATCCCTGTGCTCAGGGCAACCTCTCTTCACTTCATCTGTTCTCTTCTTGTTCTTCCAACCACTTTCTCACAGATAATGTCCCACGTTTCTTCTGCTGAAACAATTACCACGCACAAAATCCTCATTTAAATACTGTGGTTTGCATGTGTTGTCATTTAGCGGGTTACTCTTAGATCCCCTGTTTTGCATGCACTAACCAAACACCCAAAATTTTACCAGAGCACACAATTTAGTGCTCCTTATCTGGGATCTAACTAAATCAGGCCCTATATGTACAAATGTAGTTTTAGTACTACGTGAAATAGCCCAGTGAAATAGCCCAATTAAAGCAATGGTCTTTAATTTAAATCATAGCCTGGTCCAGACCTTTTAAGAAGTTAAAGTGGAAAGGATAAAGGAGAGAAAAACATTGAGGGGGAGACAGAGGGGGAGGGTCTGAGTTTGATTAGACAAGCTCAGGGAGGGGCTTCGTTTGGTATGAGAGCTGTTAATTACTGCTACGGTTCAAAACAATCTCTCTCTCCTGATGAGTTCCTCTCCTCCCGTACGCCATCAGCCACATGCACTGTCACATAGCGGCCCCTTCATCAGCCTGGAGGGCCCGCATTTATGCATCTCATCCTCATCTCCCTGGCTTGGTGCAGATCACCCTCTCACACTGCAATTAGCTCCCGTAGTCCAGTAACTATAATCAAGACCCTGTCATCTCTGTTGTGGAAAGCACAAAGTTACACACTGATTTCCTAACACTCATGTCGTGTGCAGATGTATGTGATCAAGAACATCACCAGGCAGGCTTATTTTATCCTTATGTCTGTTGGGTGGAAACAAAGTATCACTTTGTGCACTTAAATCTACACTTTGTGTCCACCATCCACATTTTCACATCAGTTTTGGTAACTGTCGGTGAATAATTACTAAGCTGCCCATCAGTTCTGGTAGTTCTCTCTCCCTCTCCTCCCCTCTCTAAAGGTGTAATGTTAATGAGACAGCTACCTTAACGGAAATTCTTCAGTTTCTCCACATCCAATGCTTCTTTCCTGATATTGTCACATAATGCAGTAGCTAGTATTTGGCCTAAAGCCATGAAAGATTGACAGTGACTGGTGCTGGTGAGATGAACATGCCACCAAGAGACAGAGACAGACAGAATGTGATATTAGTCAGGTGGAACTTAGAGGAAGATTGAACCCAGGTTAGGTACAATATATAATCTGTGTTTTCCATAGCATCTGGCTGCATGTAAAAAACCATTGTTACTGTTACTAGTACACTACAAAGGCTCCACACACTAGGACACTGACCATCAACAAGCTTTGTGTGTTGATAGTGCGCGTGGTCTGTTCATTTACATTTTTACCATAGAATACTATCGTCTATTAAAATTTCACCCACACCATGTCCACACTTTAAGAAGGTATTGTACCCCTGTCAAAAATTCCTACAATCACCTCTGGGTTGAAGAAACAGTAAAACAGCTTTTAGCAATTTAGAATTAAAAAATAGAATCTGTGTGAGTGAAACTGTTGCTGTCACCAAGCATAGACTCAATCCAAGACTGCCCCCTCTTAAAAGGACTCCAGAGGTCATTTGTGCAACAGTTTTTAGGGCCCTTACATTTTGTTATGAGACATGTAGTGGCTGTAGTAATTATGACAGGACCAAAAACAAAACAAAACACTATAGTATGCTAAAGGAGAGGTGAAAGCAGCAGTTTATGTTTTAACCATGACAACAAAGACCATGTTATATTAAGGTCTTACCTCAAACTAAATCACATACTTTCCGAAACCTAACAATGTATTTTTGTGCCAAGCCATGACCTTTATTATGGTAGGCACAGCAACAAACATCAGTACACTGCTATCAGTACAGTCCAAATGTTTACTGTTGTAACCATGGTAACAAAGGTCTGGTATGCCTGTACCATCATAGGGGTGCTAGTTCAGGAATCATCCCATGGCAATTATTATTAAAAGTGGAAGATCCTCAATAACACTTGGTGACAATAATCTAACATACTGACGTTTAAGTGTGAACTACACATTCTGGGAAATTAGTCATTGACTTTCTTGGAGGAAGCAGCACAAGAAAAGCTCATGAACTAAAAAAAAATATATATCCATTTAAAAGTAAAAATGTACATCTAATTCTGGATATCTCTTTTTTTTTTTTTTTTTTTTTTTGATGTAATGGAAGAGTTCAATTTTTGAAATTTTTGAAAATGTTTGACTGAAATATTTTTTTAAGCAGCTGAGGGGCATGACTGGAATTGGTAACAATACCACAGTCATAGAAAAGCACTAATAAAGTTAATATGATCAAAAAATACATCAATAAATCATTCAACAGACTCCTGAATACTGAAAATGGCATGTCTACCTCTAATTTAATCAGAGAACCACCACAGTGTGTATAACATATCTTTATATATTACAATAAACCTGATGTTTTGTTCAGGGGGAAAAAAGACAAATGGCAGCAACGCTCTCGCCGTCTTTCAGTCTTGGTTTGACACCTGTGCCAGAGGGAATTGTCAGCCATTTTCTTTGAGCTCGACCATTTTAATGCAGTGCTCTAATTGTTTAACATTCATCCCTCATCTACAGTGATTTTAAGAGGACACCACGGCTGCCATGGGGCTGCCAGAACTAAAGAGATGTGACTGGAGGAACTCCACCATACACCATCCACATTGGGAGGTTCCAGATGCTGTCATCAGACAGGCTATTTACTAATCAAGATTTACACTGTGTGTTTGTATATATTAATAAATCACTTCTGAGTGCATGTGGATGACCATGAATTTAAAGCAGGAGTGTATCTCTAATTGCCTCCCGCAGGGCTTAAGCAAATATACAACATGGTTTTACCTACCTGGCTTTAGTTTTTAACTGCTGAGAGCTAATACTTAGTTTTTAATTGCTACCTAACTGTGCCTCTTGGGGAAATTTTCATTTTCAGGCAACCCTGATAGCAAGAAGCGATCGTCCACAGCACTAGAGACAAGGCTGACACGTATTCCGTTCCATGCTTGATGTCAGTGGTGTTTTGAAAAAGCTAATTTCTTCCAAGTCCCTGTTGTGAGAAAATGGGTGTTTTATAAATGTGGGATGAAATGATCCGACACGTAAACCAAATGTGTCTCTAAAGACAGATTTTCAAATTTAAAATGTTGTCCTCTGATGGGCTGAAATGTACATTCCCTGAGGTGTATCCGGCGCCTTTCTGGGATAGATGGAAAGGAATATTGCACACATATAATGGAGAGATATCCTCTCAAGGTCACAAAGTGAGACCATGATATCTGTAATAGACAGAAGGACCCTTGGAGGAGAGGAGGAGGTGGAGGATGGTTTAAGTTCCTGTCCTTGGGGAAATCTCCATCCATCTGGGGAGTCACTAAGAGCGCAGCCAATTCACACGCTCTAACAGGCTCTTAATTTGGAGAAACATATGCCACCACTTAGGCTTTTTGGAATCTGTTCACATGGTAGAAATTGGTTGTTATGGTGGACATTAGCTGGTAGAGTAGATGAGGCAGAAATAATGCTATTTTCAAGTGATGTATACACAGCATGCTCTCCTGAACATGATCTTTCTTGTGTTAATCGTTCTTACACACTATTATTGCCTGTACATTTTTCAAATTACAATACAGAGATTTTCATGCCCTCTGACTACATACAGTACAATCCATGGCACAGAATGTCCTTTGTTTTTATGTATAGGGACGGTGCAAATTAAACGTATATGGCATTGCTGAGCTAAATCCCCATCTTTGTCTGTGGATATAACCTGAAAGCAAAACCACAGGATCAGTGGCAACAGAAGTGCACAGATCTCTGACCTGTTCTTGCTACAGTGCTTTACTATTGTAACCAGCTATTTGGAACAAGGTTGATGTGACTGGCGAGTGACACAAAACACTAAAGCAGGTGACTGTACAATTAAAACAATGAGACAAAAGAGAGAACTGCAGGTCATATGACCTCATGTAGATCTGTTGTTGGTAGAAAAAATAAGATCATAGCATTCATCTAACATCCTTAAGCTTCTAAGATAAATATTCCTGTAGGTTTTATACAGAAAAACAGGTGGCAAATAAATTATGTGGAGCTAGGCTTCTCAAAAGTCCAACCCAAGTGCTGCAATATACAATATCATTGTTACTATTATTTTAACGGTTTCATTATTGTTGTTCTCAATAATATATGATTATATCATTGGATTTATCTTTCAGGTGCAAGTGAGGCCTCCACTAAACAGCCGTTTTATTTGTCATATTCAAGGTACGATGTAGAGCAAGCAAAGCAGTGAAATGAGGGTCAGACTCAGCAGCTGTGCAAAAATAAAAAGTAAATGAATAAATACATAAGTAATGAAAAAATCTATATCATGAAAATATTGCATATGGAGTGAAACAGTGCAACATTCATCAGTATTGATTGAATAGTGAACCAAATGCAGAGCAAGAAATAATAATATTTCCCACTTAGATGGAAAAAGTTGGAAACACAATTACAGTATACTCACACCTTACCTTGAGAGTATACTAAAAGCAGATTACAAAGGAGTAAGCGCTGCTGGTTGAGGGGAGCTGGGGGCCATGACACAAGTCCTCTGGCACGGTCCCCAGCCATTGAAGGCCTGTCCTCTGCCTGGTGGCCTGAACAGCAGTAACATCCTAACACTGATTATTCACACACAGCCACCGTGGTGGCAGCGTCACAGTGTCAAGTTTCTTTAAAGTCGCTCCGAGTCTTAACTGTATCCTGCTGCAGCACAGACAGCAGTGAGTAGTTTCCTGCCACAGTGGCAGAGCCCTAGAGGGAGCAGAGAAAAATAGGCTCTTTCAGCAATTTCAGTTTCAGCCCCCACCGTGAGCAGCGGAGCCCAAGGAGCAGATAAGGTCCGAATTGTGAATCCACCCACACTGCATGTCACTCTCTTTAACACAAAAACTGTGAGCATGCTATCTACACCAAGCACACATATGTGCACACGTACACCTACACACATGAAATCTTCCAGAAAAAATTAGGTTTCACACATACACAGAGAAATGGAAAACACAAAGATGGAGCTGATAATAGAATATGCTTCCTAGAAAAGGTATCAGGTATTCCTAGTTTCCACTTGCATTTATTTTAGAGTGTCTCAAGTGTTGTAATTATCTATAATCTTGTCGCAACGTTGCATCTTTTGAGTATGAGTATCAGCGGGAGCCGGCGTGTTGGCACACTCTTTGTCTGCCCCCTGATACAACTCTTTCCACTCGGCTGAATTACCCACTCCATGATGACTCGATGCAGCAGAGCAAAAAATGATGCTCCCTGGACTCCCATATATTCAGATTCTTTCAAATGGACTCCCAAGGCCCCCTCATGCTGCAGACCTGAGCAGTGGCACGTAGCCTGCTTTGGATCAAGGCTCTTTGATATCCAGCTGATAAGAAAATATCAACTGATATTTTCATATAGATTTGTGTTGTTGGACACATTGTGTGCATCCACACATAGGTGTGAGGGAACACTCATTGCAGCTGTAGCACAGCTTGCATGACTGCAAAATGTTTGATATGCAACTAACTGTGTATTCATTTGACTAAAATGCCAGAATGTGCATTTGTTTTGGCAATGTTTGATCCTGATTTAGCCTCCGCACTGAACATGTTTATGGATGTGCTGTAGCAATTACGTTCATTTGCGAGTAATACCATCTCTGAAAAGAATGAAATTACATATCTACTGTACTGAGAAATGGAATTGCTCTATTACCAAGTGCAATAACAGGAAAGATTTTAATTTAGATTATTTTAATTTCAATTCATAACTAGGTTGCGGTGCTTATTCAAATTTATGGAATCATTTATTGAATTGTTTTACTTTCACTGGATTGAAGCCCCCCCCCCCCGCCCAAAAAAAAAAAAAAAAAAAAAAAAAGATTAATTGGTTCAACCCATCACCTGTTACCCCTTCAATCAGCACTTTAAAGCTGTGGTCAGACATTTGACATGAGAGGTGAGATGGCTTGATTTGCAGGCCAGGATGGGGTGACCTTTAACTCATGCTGATAACTCAGCTGCTTCAAGTTACAGGGAGGGAGGGGTTCCTGTGTGTCTTGTTTGGTTTGGCAATGGCATGAGATGTCAAATCAGAGCACTGTCGTGGGAGAGAGCTGTCATTTGTGTCTTCACATTCTATCTAGGGAAATAAGACATGGTGGACAGTATGTTGCATGTTGCCAAAACATCAGCTATTAGGCACACTATCCCCTCACCATGGCAACACATCTGCAATCCAGTAGAGTAACAAGTGAATTATAATTGTTTTTATGCCTTTCCTTACATGCCTTTCCCTCCTCCCCCCACCCCCACCCCTTTCCTGTCACTCTCAGCTATGTGTTACCAAGCAAGCAAAGCAAAGATCTTAAAATAAACCTTTCAAACAGCCCTGAGATAGTCAAGTGGTAAATTCCACATCTGGGGCCCCACTGGCCAAGGACAGCCTCCCACCAGAACTTTTTTCTTCTACGTGACCGCTGTATCTGTCTGTCTGATCTGTCCCCACTGCCTGAGTATAGGACATAACAAGACTGTCAGTCTAAAGAGTTATTAGTAGTGGGGCTTTGCCTAATTCACTCTTCATTATGAATTCATCTGTCATTCACCCAATCATTTTTATCACTGTAAAAAAGTTACAGTAATAAAAACCCATGATCATCTCCTAGTGTCCAATGTGACATCCTCCACAGGCCAAAACCTAAATCTATCCTAGTTCAATTCCTAACTTCACTTCAGCATAACACAATTTTTAAACCATAAAAAAAAGAGAAAAACAAGAAAGTTTGAAATAAATAAATTATTATTAGAAACAAACACATCAAATGAAACAGCCAATAGTGTGATGAGATGTTTTAGATAAATAATAATATCCAATCTTGGAACAAAAGATTTGGATGGAACTGGAGTTGAGACAAACTCATCAGCAGAAAATTCATCAGCATTTTGTCTCTTCTTTGTTTCAGTTCTTCAGTTGCTCTAGAAGCTCCCTGGTGTGAAGAGGTTTGTTTTACATCTCTGCAAACTTTGGCTTGTTTGTTGGTTGAACAAATCAAGGCATTAGAAGATGTTACCATGGGGTTTTGTCAGATTTTCAGATCAAATGATTAATTGAATATTGGAGAAAATAACTGGCCAATGAATCAATAATGATGGTAATGGTTAGCTGCATCTGTGAAGACGTGAGCAGAGAGACAGATGGAGACATTAACTAACAAAGTCATGATAGCCTGATAGCCAAACTGGGGAAGTTTAGCTGACACTAGCCTTGTCACGATTCTAGAATTTCAGCAGTCAATAGCAACACCAGTGGGCAAAGTCGTATAGCCGGTACTCAATACTGAATAAAAGCAGACATTGACATATTTGTTAGCATCAACTTGGTACTGAAGTATCGGCTCTCTTGACAACCCTAGCTGACACACCTCTCTCCTCAGTGAAGCTGAGTGGAGTGTTAGTGGAGTGGAAGTGGTATGCCACACTGTGACCACTGTATCCTGAGGGACAGTATACTGCAAAGAACTGGCTTCACCTAAATTCCCTGCCAGCGATGGTTAAAACTAAGCTCCTTAAATGCAGGGATAGGCTGCAGAAGCGCAGAATCTTTACTAGCAGGATTATCTCTCTTGTAGCAGCCTGCTCTACAAATGCTCTTCTATCTGGTAAACCATGTAGCTCTAAATTCAATTAGGCCCACATGAACATTTTCATGTGTGGCAAGTGAGCTGTGAAAGGGCAGCAAACAGGCTCAGGCTGCAGTGGGGAGAGGCGAGCAGGGCCTGATCTACTTCTGAGGAACAGAGGAGGGAACAGATTTGAGATGGTGCAGGAGATGAACCGCAATATTTAGCATTCAGCATTTAGCAAAGTAGCAGTTGTGTCTCTTTATCACTCTGCGTGTGTGTGGCTGACTCTGTGGGCCTGCCTCTTCTCATCACACACAGACAGACACAGACAGAGTAAACAGCACATCTATTAATTTCAATCACAAAATCTTTTTATCTGCTCAATAGGATGTCATTTGTTCAGTGGCATCCATCCAGCTGCACTCACACACACACACACGCACACACAGCCTCATTTAATATCTGTGTGCACTGAAGCTGTATGGACACAACACAGATCTAAATTAAGGCTGATGAATAATCAGTGGTCTGTACCTTGACTTTTCCCTCTGCCCTCCAGTTCTGCAGCTCATATTACACTTCATTATTTTCTGGACTACCCACTCCCTCTAGTGATGGACAAAGGCACTGCCTAAGGAGCAGCCGGCAGGCAGACAGGCAGCAAATGTAGGACCACAGGAATGACAGGAAGAGTCAGCTTCCTCCACTACAGGCTGGATGCAGTGCCAGACTGCCAGTGGGAAACACATCCGAGGACTGAGGGAGCGACAGTGTGACGACAACACACAAAAGCAGTCGCTTCCACATAAAAATGACCAGCTGACTACAAGTGTTCTGCTCTTTTACATGAAATGTGGTGGGCTTAAGTGCTAAAAGGCACAAAAACACAAAAACAGGAGGCATACAGGAACAGGCAGATGACAATCACACACAGACACTTGCACACACCTTATTAACCTTCTCTCTGATATGAAAAAGCAAGCTAATTTGCATTGAAGCGGTGCAACATGATAATTATCTGAGCAAGGTTTCTTGACAGCAGCATGCTACTCTGTGGGTTCCCAACAAAGCTCCCACTCATCCATCCCACCGGTGTTGATGATGCATGATGCCTTCACCCCAGTCAATGTTAATAATTATACACAGTGTGATGGTCACACCAGCAGCCACACTTTGACCTCATATTCATGGTGGACTCTTTCTTCATCTTCTTTCATTTTCTTAGTTCAATCTTTTTTAAAACTCAAAATTCACAAATAGATTACAGATCTGGACACATAGATTTTGGTGTCATTCATAGTTTATGGCAGTATAATTATCTATTTGTGGGCGTGCGCTTTTTTTGTCAGTTTTGCTCAGTCTCATAAACTTAAGTTATTCATTTTCCATGAAGCTAATTCAGTTTTCCTTGAGTTATCAGTTCCTCTGGACTGCTGCTGGAGGTGCCTGGCTGGCAGGAGTCCCAGCTCCATCAGACCTGCTTAAATGGTGTTGATTGCCAATTGGACTGTACCATGTTCCTTCAGCACCATGTAGAGGGGCCAGTGCATTTTCTAGTTAAATTTTATATTTATTATTATCTATTATAATTTGCTAACTGTATTTTGGATATTGCCATTTCCTTTCTCTTAATATTACATAGCACTATAACAACATAGTTTTTGGTTGTTTGGTTGTTTCTTAGCTTGTCTCCTTGTGTGTCAGCAATACAGTACAGTACAGCCTGATTAGTTTCCCCCATGTTTCATTTAGGTCTGCAGAGTTTGCAGGTCAGTGTGTTCATGCTCTGAACACACTCATGACCTCTTTTATGGACCCAGAATTATTGTTAGAAATGAAGAGGGGTGGGGGAGTGGAGGGTAAATACCACATGAAAAATATTCTTCATAACCCCCTGAGGTCTCTGTCACACAGCACCCACTGTCTTATCTGCATCCCCTGCACTTACCAGTAAGGTATTGTCTTCAAATGACAGATACAGTGAGCTAGAAAACCAGGTCTGCTTCTTCAGTAACTCACCCATTATTATTCCCTGTTCTGTGTCCAGGGGTGTGTCCAGACATTTTTGATAGGGGTGCTTACTTATGGTGGGGTGGCATGCAGCGTGACCATGAGTACCCGCACGCACACATTACGCACGTATGTGTATGTACGTGCACATGTGTAGTGTATTTTCCACCCCACATCTCTTCTATTTTACATGCAAACACACACCCACATAGGTTTTGTCCATACCCAGTTTGTCTGCAAAACCCATATGTACTTCAGTTACTAACACTGCAAGAAAAAACTAGACCTACTAGTCACAAAATACAGGAGTGGCAACATACAATTGAGATAGAAAACCTCAATATTTTACTATTGAAAATGAATAAATAAATTACTTGACAAAAGCCAGTATAAAACAATATATAAAATGCCTCTGACTGGGCTCACCAGATGACATGGCACCTGGAGTGGCCAATCATATTTCAGTGGTGGTCCATTCCACCCAAGGCCACTCCCTGAACGCGCCTTTGTCTGTGTCCATGAGTTCAGAGCAGAGATTAGTAGCCCAGTAAGCATGTGGCTGAATGTATACATGCATTAAAAAAATATATATACATATATTGCTCACTGCAGAGCTTACATGCAAGAAATAAAGTGAAAGGTAAGTCAGAATTCAGCACATTAGACTGAACAGCGCTCATTAAATACAACTAGTACAAAGCAATCTCCCTGCAACAAATCATTGCTTCGGTTTGACTGGTCTCATTTAGGTTTTTACACTGACATGTTAACAATCTGGAATAAGATCCATCCCTTCATGACAATTGACAATGCTGGAGCAGGACACATGGTGAAAGAGGGACATTATTCATAATTCATTTGAATTTAATAATTTTTATAACTGACTTACTTTTGAAGATTACACAATAACATATCCACTGCTAAAAGGAGAGCCATGGTCAACCAAGACTACATAGGTACAGTACTCACACACAGTCACATTATGATGACCTGTAGTGAACTGCCTCCCATTCAGTCCAGTCTGTTCCCTTAGTATTACTGGTTTAGCACTGTGTGTGTCTGGTGGTGAATCTAATGTTTGTCAAATAGAGACTTTCTCCTTGGTCCTGGTGTGGCAGGTTTCCTCTATTTCTTATTTTCTTTAGTCGAGGTTCTGCTCATGAAAAGGTCAAGCCTGAACTAATGCCCCTGCTATCATATTTTGACACCTTCGGGATAATGTGTGATAATTAAAAGGGCTTTGGCATATGGCTACAATTGCTAACATGCTGTGGGAGTCAAGGGGAGCCATTTGTGCCTTGAAGGAAAAAGCAAGAAAAAAAAAAAAAAGAAATGGATATGCAATAGTGGATGTGCATCGGAGATTTTTTATTTTTTTTTCCCCCACTAGCACAAAGGCTAATATTGTATCTGTTTAAAAAAGTCATATTAGCAACAACTGTGTTTTTATATCACTTACATGTAGCAGACACATCATATAGGTCTAATGTTTACTCTTCTCATCTTCTTCCACTTATCCTTGCTGGGTCATGGGGGCAGTCTAAGCACTGCTCTTGCACTCTAAGCACTGTTTTTTGTTTGTTTGTTTGTTTGTTTGTTTTCCTTGGACTCAGAATATATATGTATTTTATCATCATTTTATATGTATATATATATATATATTTTCTTTCTTATGACAATTTGATCTGTTTAATGACTATCATTATTATTGACACTTCGGGAAATACCATATGGACACAAATTAAAGTTTGACATCTTTAACTTTGTACAGTTTTGCAGATCTGTATGGTAATCTGGATCTCTCCGACATGTGTAGGATTGTTTAGCTTTTGGTGAAGGTATACACTCTAGCCAGTGTGTCTGTTTTTACCATGATTTCATCCCTGCAGCTGACCACTGTCACGTACCACTCATTTGATTCATTCTCGATGTCAAGAATCTTGATAAATGCCAGCTTACACTGTGCCCAAACCACAACAAAATGCAGCACCCAAAAAAGTCTCACTGTGGCTGCCTTATTTTCACTGTAGCCTAAAGGTATGTGACACACCAGGAATGATACTGAGCACCATTGATTGTAAAGGCCTACCATCAGTCTCTCTTTGACAGGACTGGGGCAGCATGGTGCCTACCTTCACTGAGAATTATTAGGATTTAGGAGGTTTAAACTTTTACTTTGGGGCAAGAAATGTCCTAGGACGCTGCCAAATTTAGGATGACTAAATGCACTTTTCATCGATAAATTACAATATTTAAGAGGTTCTCCTCATTACAACTGCTACAAAAAGGTGATAAAGATTTACATTATATAAGGAAAAAGGCCTCATTGATGCTGCCTTTTATGTGCTGCTCTCAGCATGATGTGCCACTGCAGAAAATCTCTGTGCTGTTGATGCAGGCAAAAACACACTTGCAAGCTGGCGCACGTAAAAAGTGTCAGACTAAGGGTATTTATTTTGTTACGTGTCGGTTAGAGCTCATTACTCAACATTACTCCTTGTGTTCAATACACCCTCAACTCAAGACACCGTGAAGTAAGTGTGAAAACAAACAGAGGACACAGAAAAACAAGGGGTGAGGGTGGAAGTGGGGCCACTTGGGGATGACTTTAGTACGGCAGCAAGAGAAGATAGATTATTTAGCTGTTGAGGTTAAGGTAAAGTACAACAGACATCAGCACTTTCTTTTCCATTATGGGCATTCTATGTGTGATTATATATCCAGCTACAGTAAATGTAGGCTGCTGTATTATATTTCTTTTAAGCTGCTAGAAAAATAAGCAGCCAAGAGGGAAATAAATATCTGTTGCTTCCTTTGTCACATAAATAAGGTAAATATGTCAACTCGTAATGCAGCTTCTTTTAGCAGCTCTCATGCATTCGCAGCAACACATATTAGCATATTCTACATGTATTTTTTGCACACACTCATACAGTGTTCCTAAATAAGTGCACACAAATCCCTTTGACTAATGCACACAAGCATTTTGCCTCATTTCATCCCTCTGGCCTCTTTGCAATGATATAGGGGCAATTCAGAGACAAATGTTGTCTCTGCTCATCATTATACTGGAAACAAACAGAGGCTTAGTGGCAAAAGAAAACAACAGCCTCATTCCTCTGTGCATGAAGTTAACAAACTTAATTACAGGTGGCAACACTATGTCATCTGTTGGATCCAGGTGCCAACTCACCAAGATTCCTGAAAGCAATTATCGGCTGAAACAACACGCTCTACTGTGGCAAATAGTATCTGGCAGACATTTTGCCTGTGATTCTCGTAGTGAGTGCCGAGAAAGTAAGAAGACCCTGTAATACAATCAAATACAGCAGTAATGTCATGAATTTAAATCTTGGATATTAAACCTCATTTTTGACTTTATCTCCAGTAATTTGTGGTTTCCAACAGCAAAAGTATGAACCACCTTTTGGCTTACAAAAAAGCTTGGACAACATTTGCTGACTCAAACACCAAGAAAATAATAAAGTAATATCAGTTGAGCAATTAACATCATTAGTGTGCCAACATTAGCCAAGATTAGCTCCCACAAGCTGCTGCCTGTACCACATCGTGGCAGCTAAATCCCTCAACATTTCTAACGGAGTGAGGCTGCCAATAATACTTACAATTACAACTTGTAATTTTGAGGAGGGAGCTTTTTTTTTCAACAGTTATAGAATCACTTCAAAAGCTTGGCTTGACAACTTCATTTGAGCTTTTCAAACAGAAGCTCACCAAAGGTCTACTTACTCATTTTCTTCTGAAGCTTTCCACCATGTAACCCAGTCAAACTGCAACACAGAAATGTGTCTCAGGTGTGACAGTGTCATCACTATCCATTGTTTAACCAAATGTATTCTATCTTACTCTCTGCAGGGTTATGAAAAGGCACTATACTATGGAACCACCACCACGGAAAATACCTATAAAAGACCATTGAGATTAATAATGCATTGATGTCCATGACCACACACACTCTGATATGTGGCAGACTGATATCAGCAACGTACCTGTCAAGCAGTCCAAACAGCTGTTTCTGCGTCATTAAAATTTAAAGGCTGCACAGCATGGAGGCTGGGTAAGTAAGAGACAATAACTGTTTGATAGAATTGTAATGCAGGTTTCATTCAAAGAAAATAACCACAAGCCTTGTGGCGAGGAACATGACTTATTGATATGATTTATATAAAGGGCACTTTTCAGTTAATCCTAACACAAGACACTGGAAAAATCCTACGTTCCGTCACTAACTGTGGCTGTTGCCAGGTCTTTCCTTCTCTTTTGTGCAGCTTTGGTGCCACATTAACACAAACCAGTTATTCACAATCACGAACATTCATCTCCTGCCACCATCAATGAAAGATGCTTACATAATCTATTTGGTAATGGGGAATGTTTAAGCAGGTTATTACCATTAAAATCCAAATGGAAATAAAGAAGCAGACCTGATTGTAAAGTTAATGCAGCGTGGACCCATTTTACAGCCACTTTCAATCTCTCATAGATAAACCAGTAGATCACTTTAATTAGACAATGTGTTAATTGACTGCTGGTCCTGGGGTGTGATGTGTCAACATTAGTCTCCATCAATGACAACCTCCTCCAGGCACAACACCATTCACTCCAAGAGAGTAAGACAATACACTGAGAATGATAGTGTGTGTCTGTCTCTGTGTCTCTGCTCATACCTTCTTTTTTCTTATATTTTTTTACCTGTGTGTGTGCATGCAATTTTGTGTCTGTCTGTTTGAATGTAAACCGAATGGCTGCAATTTGTGTAACTGTGACCTTGTGTGTGTGTAACATGTAGGAGGAACAGCGTCTGCTAAGGGAGGACAGACAGGAAGAGAAAGAGAAGAAGAAAAAATAGGCTAATAGAGAGAGAAAGAGACACAGCATGCAATCACTTCATTGATATCTGACATTATTAGATGCTCATCGTCTGGCAGCTCCCCCTCACTATCCATGTTTGGGAAATGGCAAGGGACATCAGCATTACAAGGTATCCCACTGGGTTATAAAAAAGGTAAAGGTCAAGTTGCACTGTACCTGTGGGACTTCATCGTCTCAAAGCTCAATATTCGTTAAGTCAATCCATAGATATTCAACCCGTGCACAGCCAGACAGAAACAGTGGGAAGAAGAAAGGCCTTCCTATTAGGTGGTAGCCCAGATGGGGAAAAGGCAATGAGTAGAATAGAAATGAAACTAAATTAAATCTGGCACCAGGGTGTACCAATCTAATTAACACACATATACTTACTCACTGAATTCTCCCTTCCTAACACACTTTCCCTCACACAGACGGTGTTGACGCCCTTGTAATGCTGAGCAGGATCTGTGGCCAAGTGTATGATTATACTCGACTCTCTGAAGCCGAAGTAAGATGGCTACCATCAGCTTCTCGGCCACTGTGGCAATCATACGGGAAACATAATGAGGCCATTTAGTTTGGCGAAGACAGCGTTAAAGCTTCTCGTCTGACTGGCTGGGATTCGACTACGTCCATGCACATAACTTCAAAGCTTTTAACAGCTTGATGTGATCTGAGATCCATGGCATGCTCGAGCAAGAGGTGCAATGCATCCTGATTGGATAGCCTCCTGAATGGCTCTCTTTAATGTGGTGGCGTTTCTGTGCTCAGCACTAACGAGAGTTTTAACATTATGTGACACTTATAAGTGTATCCGGTGACCTTTAACTGGAGCAATAAGATGCAATCTGAAATTGTGCTGACTGAGTTAACTTCAGGTAAAGGGAGAGGACTGTATGCGGTATCAGTGTGATGTGATACTGACGGCAGTATGTTTTGGTCTGTCACTTAATTCCTTAACTGTATTTTTTCCACTTAAATTTTACACCATGTGCTAAGCTGTAATATAATTCCCACACAAAACCTCTGTAAGCAAAATGTTGCTCTTCATTCTGCACAGCTAAATCTATGCCACACATAAAGATATGAAGAAATGAAATGTGACCTGCTATAAATTTGTGACTTATCCTACACATGGAAATAAAAAGCTTCAGCATACACTAAAAAGCATTCAGTGACATAACGTGCTTTTAAAACCACGCTGCATGGAATCAGGAGGTCAAGAGCGGGCCAGCGCCCAACCCCGACTGTTCAGGAACTGCAGCCAAGAGTTTAGATCTGGAGGCTGGTCAAGATGGATTCTCCATTCATGTTTTGTGGCACATGGCTTCTTTCCACGACATCATACTTCCACAGCAAAAAAAAAAAAAAAAAAAAAACACAGGACGGGAAACAAATTTGTAGACACTAATTAGAGGGGGAGGAGGAGGGAGGGAGGGAAAAGAGATCAAGGGTAGAGAGATAAGGCCCAGTGGAGGGGCTACATTATTTATGATACTCTAGTTTTTTCTCCTCTCTCTTCCTCCAGAGCAGAGGGCCACCATGGAAGCAGGCATGGGGAAAAAAGAAAAAAAAGAAAAACATTATAATGTATTACCATCAGGCTGAGCAGTGAGACAGGTTTATGAAAAGTGAGCTGCAACAAGACCCACCTCTACATCCTAAATCACATCCCCATGCTGCAGAGAGCAGAGCTGGGGATGCTACACACAGCTGTGTCCTTGTTGGTGGATCTCTGTGTTTTTTTTGGTTTGTTTTTTTTTGCTCTGTTGGTGATGCAAAATGACCATATCATGCAAATATCAGTCAGGAAGGTTGAGTGTTCAACTTCAAACCATTTGCAGGATATAAGAGGAGTTGATAAATGATTCCCATTCAACATCCGGCAGAAGTGCAGATATTTATCGTGCCCGCATGAATGTGTGTTTGTGTGTGTGTGCATTTGCTGCATGACATTTTTGTCCTAAAATGCCACCCGTGAGAATCTGCATGTGTTCCTCTGGTTCTCAAGAGGGATCTGGATATTTCAAAAACACAATCAGCTCTATTGACTGACCTGCCTCTGCATGAGCTCTAAGACTATAAAGACCACCGTCTTATGGTAATTTTTGTCAATTCACTAGTAGATGGAGAAGAACAAAGGCAGCTCCATGTGCGATGGTAGATGAAACAAATATCTGGAAGTGAAAAACATGGCACTCATCACCTGAGGAGCCCACGCCCTGCCCTGTGCTCCACTACATATTTCAGTTTCATATTCGTCACAGTTTTCTGAAACATATTTACTGTGATGATGCTGAAGAAATCTCAGCATTTCCTTAGAAGAGATGAATTTTTCAAGATCACACTAAAAGAGGCACTCCTCAAGCTATTCATATTCGAGCCATCAGTCACAAAGCCATTATGCTCATGACCACTGTGCCTCAAAAATACTGAAGGTAAAAAAAATAAGTGTCACTTTTCTGTAGGAATGCTTCAAAGGAATGATGCCCAATATGATGAATGACTTTCAACTTTCAACTTTTCCACCTCCGCATTCCCAGTTAAAATCTGGGGTTAAGATTTCAACATAACCTGCATAAGCCTGAGGCAGAGACATGAAGAAGCACACAGCAACAGACAGTGAGCAAGAGGTAGGGCTGAGAGAGTAAGCCGGACAGGTACAGAGAGACAGTGAGAGTGCATTAGCCTTGTGTACACGCCTCAGAGGACACACCATTCCCCGCCAGGGAACCCACAGCAGCGTCAAGTCCTCCCAGAGGTAGTAGCTATACAAGACACGGTCCACCAATCTGGCTGAAATAAGACTGAGTGAAAGTCTCTAGACCAAAGAGGTTGTGAGTTTATTGTCAGTACAGCGGGCAGCCAACCAAACGGCATTCTGGTCAACCTACTGAGATTCATCTGCATTTAGATTTGAGGTATTTCATCCGGATTCATTTAAATGGTTGAGCAGATAGCCATTCCACATCTTGTTTAAAGGTCAGCTGAGGGTGGCAGATGATGGATATCTATCCAAGTCTGACAGTCCCTCCAGACCTGTCATTCTCTGCTAAATAAAATGTCAACATGCCAGAGAAGTGCTCCAATCTTAAGTCACTTACAACAACAGTTTGTGTGACTGTTCTCTGATCTGCCAGCTGTATGGTTTGCATTGGGCTGGGTTTGATCAATTAAAATGACAAGGACCGATTGTGGTCATTCTTACTAGAAGAAAAGCACCATGCTGTCAATGTACGGAAGCACTGTGCTCAAAGTGAAACCAATGCTGCCACTTTCCAGTGTGTGAGTAAAATAAATAAATAGAATACAATAACCACCTTGAGGTTAGGAAGGTTTAGAGGTCAGGTTTAAAGAACCATCATAATCATGGTCAAAAAAGAACTATTTGATGAAGGTTGGCATATGTTACCTTAGCCAAGTGTACTTTGATGTACTGGAGTCAGCTATTTTTTTTTTTTTTTTTTTCAGAAATGACACTAAAGTTTATGGCAATGGGTCATGTTGCCATCGTCAGCCTCCAGTGTCCTTGATCATAGATAAAAAAAAGTATCATACCCGTGGTTAAAAAAAGAACTTCTTGGTCAAGCTTTGGAAAGTCATGTGTAATGGAAACACTACTAGGTAAGAATGAATGCAGTCACAATGGGATACAATCAACCAAGCAGCAGAGTCTGACATCAGAGCTTCAGAAAATATTGTGGTCAAGGTTAAGCAAAACTAAAAATGAATGTTGGTGGGAGATTGGTCCTGTCAAATGCTTTGTACAATGAGCCACCCTGACTTCATTCCTTAGAGGCTTTGTAACATAACATCACGCCTCTGTTGCTTTTGCTCCTCAGAGACAGTAAAGAGACAGCGGTGTTGATCAAATATAACCATCAACCCATGCTCTCTGTTCTCTTCTTTTATTTCATTATAATTTTAGTGTTCATTCAACAGCTGACAGTGTCACGACAGACAGAGAACACGGGGAAAAAGGCTGAGATGCTGTGCAACAGCTGTCCCCCTCTGGAACAGAACAGTAAGTAGACAGGCACTAAGTAGACAGTTAAGATGAAGGTGACTGAGCCAGAGTGGCCATTCATCCAACCAGCTAGTCATTCTGCTGGCCAGCAACTTACTCTTACTCTAACTTAACTACTGCTGCACTTAAGTTAGAAGACTGCAAGCTCAATCTGCTCGTCCCACCACCCCATTTATCACCAGAACAAGCCCCAGTGGCCAATGAAGATTAAGTAGGAGATCTCTCTTGAGGATGCTCTTGAGGCCAGGCCTGATTTCTTTTGTTTTTTTCTTGCCATGACAGAAGAAAGACTTTGAAATAGAGGCCTCGGTTGTCAAGATAATTATTAAAGATTTAAAGCTGAAGGGCAGGGGCACATAATAACCTCCTCACCCTCTTTCCATCCAGTACACACTCATACACACATGCGCACACACAAATATGTTCCACTCACAGTGCCACAGTCTTTACTGCGGGTTAAAAAACAAGTTCATGCACCGTGTCATAATCAGCTCAGACAAGACTGAATGTGGGATTTTTTTTTTTTTTTTCAAATGGAATAAAGCAAGTGGAGCAGCCACAACAACAAATTAAGCTTGTGAAACCACAAAGAGGAGCCCATCGGCACCCTGTGAGCTTACATGGTTGTGTAAATGACTTTGATTCATTTTGTCTCATTATTCTCTTCCTATGAGGGCCCTCTTGTGTAAGAGGGGCAGGAAATTCATCCATTTCCTGTGCAGAATGGGCCTGAACGTGGTCTGTCTCCTTTTAGAGACAAGCATGTGGCAGTGTGAGCTACTGACTGCTGTTGGGATCTACACAGGCTACGACAGCATACTGCCGCTGTATTTGACCTGTGCACTAACACTGTGGTCCTGCATGTTGCTCTGCTACACCCACTAAGCAGGAGGAGCAATTTAGATTCTTCTTTTCACTAAGTCTTAAACTGCATAGTGTTTTTGGATGGGTGGTTGTTTCAGGCGTAACCAAATGTTCTTCAATTGTTTTTGCAATAAGAAATAAAATGTTTTTCTTCACCTTCTATATTCTATATCAGTTCTGTCACAATCAACATTGAATCCCATGTCTGAACCTCCAAACCCTGAACACCACCCTTTAGACAGTCTGGGGTAATGCATCCAATGCTAACACCTTTTTTATGTGCAAAATAAAAACAGCTCCACACCACAGTGGGTTGTGGTCACATATTAGAGTTGAACCATCAAATATGGCCTTAAAAAGCCAGTAAACCCAACTAATAAAGTCGTTTTAGCTGCTCAGCTCAATCAGTTAAAAAAATCAGGAGGAGTAGAAGGAGTCACAAAGAGGAGAAATTTATAATCTAAGGACTTTAAGGGCTTATCAGAGATTGAGCAATAATTTATGACACCCTCCCTCCCCAGTCAATTAATTTGGATGGAAAACCTCGCATCAGTGGGGAGGAATGAATCATGCATTAGCATATCTCCAATTCGGTGCAAATAAATCATAAATAGTTTTCACACTAAGACTATAAATCACGACTAAGTAAATATTACATTTAAAAGGCAGCACTGTCTGCCGGCGCGATGACAGCAGAGGAAGCGCTGGAAGAAAGAAGAGAGGGGTTCGTGCGTAATTAGAGAGAGAGAGAGAGAGAGAGAGAGAGAGAGTCAAAGGTCGCGGTCGAATCCAGTTCACAAAAGCTGCTCAAGTAGCTGGCATTTAGGGAACAGTGTGCATCGGTGCGCGTCTCAAGCCTCCAGTGCACCTGTTAACAGTGAAGCACAACTCAGCGACACCACAGAGCACGAATAAGTCTCCGGTCCGTGCGTCACGGAGTTCAGCCAGCTGCTACAAATAGCCCACTGTCAGCACCGAGCTCGTGCAAAATGTGCGTCCCCGAGTAATGCAGGATATAATAATAAAGCATGGTTATACTCACGCTGCTGTTTTGCCCTGACCAGTAGACCACCGCGTGGTTATGCGCCGAGTCCCCCGTCAGAGCGAAAGTGCTGCTGGTGATCTTGGGATCGTCCTGCCGGGTATTTCCTCTCCCTTCATCCCTGTTCCATCTGAAGTCGGACCTGCCCTGCTTCTGTCCATCTAACAACGAGCCCCGATTCTCCGGGGCCCCCGCATCCATGCCAGTCCGGCCAGTCCACCTGCTCTCGCTCAACTCGACAAACTCAGGACCGCTTCTCTTTTCTCTCCGAAGCGCAGCGTCCTCACCTATCTCGGGCTCCCTTCTCCGTTTAACACTGCCACTGTGACTTTCTCCGCTGGACCCCGGTGGATCTTCCTTTGTCGTAACTCCATCCAAACTGACATCTTGGGGGAACAGCGGGGCATTCCCTGCAGAAACGCCTGTCTCATGGTCGCCGTCTACTCCACGATTTTGGACGATGTCCTCGAGTTCCTTAAACTCTACTCGGATGTCTTTGAGGTTGCTCGGTTCCTCTGTCGGGTCAGTGCGTATCCCCAGCTGTGAATTCTCCAGGTGAAGTTGAACTGGCGACGGACAAGATGCGCAAGTTATCTCCGCCTTGGCATTTTGCAGGGTAAGAGCGGCTATCATCACCCAGATACCCAGAGATAAGTGCAAACCTGGGCGCAAGCCAGCCCAAGTCTCCATCGCTGACAGAGATTTGGGGGGTAAAAGGACCGTTTGGAGACCTTACCCGACACCTTAACTCTCTTCTCTCAGGTCGATATGGAATAACTGGCACCTCGATTGTCCGTCTGGTTGTTTGGGGGGGGAGGGTGGGGGGATGCTCTTCAACAAAACCGTTCACGTCCAAGGATCTTTGGTCGGGAAAGCCACCACACAGGAGGGAGGAGCTGTATCGCAGCCAGCTGCCGAGTGTGCGCCCGGAAGAGAGAGAGAGAGAGAGAGAGAGAGAGAGAGAGAGAGACGCTGTCCGTGGTGCTGAGTTTCCTCCTGCTCTCTCTGAAGTTAACATCGTAGCCGCACAGCTCTTATCTTACATTTCATGTTCCCCACATGTTGTATATTTGGATGCAATGCCGTCATCATCTTCGGCCATCACTCGGGATTTCCCGCTGAGTTTGTTTAAATCATCACTCGAATCAATCACCTTATAAAAGAACACAGATGTAGAGCTATAGCTGTGCTTCAACCGGGGTATGGAGAATAATTATAAGCAAACGGTCGAGATGATATGATATTAATACTCTAACTAATACAGTGCTATGTTTGGCCGACTATTACAAAAGAGCGCGATGGACAGATAGCCTACTGTTCTGGTCCTACTAAAATGGTATTGCCTTTTTCTTTGATATTTGCATTAAGGCTAGGCAGAACCGTGACAGGATGAAATGTCTCCAAGTAGCGCATCCAGTCACATGGCCTTTTGGCGGCAGTCAGTCTTCAGGTGGCTCAGTCAGGTTCAGAACACATGCAGTGATCAGCCCTGGTTGAACACTCTGATGTAATAACGGCTAATAATATTGATAACAAATCGGTCCCTTTATTTGGCATCGGTCAGTTTGCCGCTTCTGTGACTGTGGTGTGACCATCTCCCTCTCATACCAAAGTGAACGCCACGTGCAGAATGAAACAGCAGCAGCTTCCTCTTGGCCAGCAGGCCAGGCTAGACTTAAGGTATGGGGGAGAAAAAACCCGGGGGGCAGAGCACTCACTGATGGACTGGGAAGAATTGGCAGGGAGTTGCAGCACTCCCTGGGGGGAAATAAGGCAGCGCCTAGAGACACATGAGAGAGCGCGAGGAACTGGGGGCGGGGGGGGGGGGGGGGGGGTTGCAGTTGCCGCGCGGAACGAATGGTGATATAAAAGCAGGAAACGTGTGTTTCTGTGAGCGCGCGACAGAGAAAGAGAGAGAGAGAGAGAGAGTCAGGGGTTCTGTGCACGGGTAGGTGTTTGTGTGTGCTTAAGTGCAGCAGCGTTATTCATTAGACATCTAGCATGTTGTGTCCTTGTCTATCAACTTGACAGCCTATGAATTACCCAAAAGGGAAACTCAGGGGACTCCTCTCAGAAATTCAACAAATTTCCAATCAGATCAGAGTGAAAAAAAGCACTGCTGCAGCAACCATGCAGACAGAGGTGGTAAATATTGCAGGATAAATCTAGCAACATCCGTATTTCACAGAGCAGACATGCACATTTAACCCAGTGTCTCACTGTGGGAACCAGGAGTCCTCATTTAAAAGGTATGACAAAGAAGGCCTGGGTTGTCTGAGGCCTGTTGCTTTCTTCCTAGGGCTCAGATCCTAATATCAAGGGCCATGAAATGATTAATAAGATGGAAAGAAAATTATATGCATGTTATTATTATTATTATTATTATTATTATTGTTGTTGTTGTTATTGTTATTATTATTATTATCATTATCAGCATTTATACTTTCTGCTAAATTCTCCTTAATTAATTATCATTAAATTTTCATATTCAGACAAATCAGTTTGGTTAGAAATAATTATGATAAGGTTGAACTTGTCACAAGTCCAGTTTTTCCATTTGAAAGGATTAGTTGAACATTTTGGAAAATACACATGAAACTGATGAGCTTATCAAAGCATGAAGCTATATTACTGGTACCTGTGAACTCCCACCACTATTGGTGGTTGCAAAGAGCTTTGGTTCACAAAGGTCCATTGTCCAAAGACGTATTTCATGTTCATCTTTTCCTCTTTTTTTATTAACTACTTTTTGTTCTTTTTCAGTATTACCTGCCCCCACCCCCCCACCCCCACCCACTACTGCCACATTACTGTAGAACTATAACTGTAGAATGAAAGACACTTGTGACATGTTAACATGGTTTACCACCTAAACTATGTAGCCTAACAGAGATAGAAATGCAAATCAGCACCTACTGTATACATTTTTTTTTATTATTATTTGGAAATTGAAAAAGGGCAGTAAACTGTAAAGGTACATGTTACTGCAAAGAAAGTGCATGAATTCCAGGCTAGCTCCATGTTTAATGTGAAGACATGAATTCTTCTCTGTGAAGAAGTGAACAAATTGTCTGTCCAAAATTAGCATAATATTTCTTTAATGCCATGATTGAAACTGTCCCTTTAGCTCCAGGAAATAATGGAAAAAATTAAAAAAAACACAAACACTTAATGCCTTATTACTGTTTAGGTGCCTGATTCTCATTTGATTCTACTGTTGACTCCTTTTTCAACTGTGCATTGAAATAACCATTTATGAATGTGTTGTCATAATATTGGTTAGGTTTGATAAGTGTTTATCATCAAGTTCATTTCAGTCACCACATGGAAGCAGGCTGATCTGTCTGCATGCTTGGTACATCCACGCCATCCACAGTGTAAATGTCACATAAGCAATCATTTCATAGTTGCGCTTATTAAGGGAAGCATTTCATTTTGTTTGTAATTAAAAATGATAATTTCCATGTATTTACACTGGAAAGAGCTCATGTTGTGATTTGTGTGTTTTTGTGTTCAGTTTGTTTAGTTTTCACTCTGTGAAATGATGCAGTAAAGAGCAAAGAGTACCGCTTACTACGCCTCATCTTCATTTCTTTAGGTAGTTGTAGGCCTATAGATACAGTTCCTACACTGTAGTGAGGGCAACATAATGAATCAGCATTAACAGTTGCAAACAGCATGATGGTGGCTCCACAAAAGGAGGAAAAATTTATAAGGATGGCAGGAATAATTTGTTTTACCTGAGTGAAAACTAGGAGTGTATGGATGTTATGCATGTCTAAAAGAGGAAATCTGGAGCAGCATCCCAACACCAACCACAGCTATCCACCAAAGAGCACAGTCTATGATAGAAAAGTTGACAAGCTGAAATCTGAGTTGAAGGCCCAACAATCACTCTTCACAAAACCACCTGTTCAAAATACGGTTGCTGCTGAAGAATCAGAGACAGCATCAAAAGCTCACTTCGTGGTGTACCACTTGGCCCCTGCTACAGTGACAAGGAGGCTGAGTCGCTGTCACAGGATGTGGATCGACAAGTGTTAAATCCAGATCAAGTGGCAGAGATTTTTTGGGGACTTGTCAGCACGGAGAAGTTTCCGCTCCTCACTGCATGTGTACGAGTGAGTGTCTACTTTGGATCCACTCACCTCAGAGAAATGGCATTTTCACAGATGAAAATAATGAAATCAAAGTAAAAGAGCTGTCTGACTGACAGACACCTAACTGCCTCACACTGGCTGTCTGTAGCCCAACTACAAAGCACTCGCAGTATTCCCACACTGTCTTCTGATGGCACTGTGAGAAGTGATGTTGCACGAGAAAGGAAATAGAACTGCACTTAGCTTAATTGCGCTAACTAAGAATTCTGTTACAGTACAGCTTTCTACAGTGCTAATTATAGATGTTGGAACTTCCATGAAGCTTAAGTGGTTAAATATAACAGTTGACAGTGACTCTTCATATGATCTACTCACTGGAAGTGTGACAAGATTACAGGGCTGGATCACAGCAGCTTGGTCAACCTTCTCTGTTTAGTTAGCGAGGTATTTACTGCCTGCTGTTGCCATTTTTGCACATTTGTCAATGGATTTGGAGTCAAAAACATTTACAATTATCACATTATATTATATATATTTGGGACCATATTGGTTGAGTGCCAAAGATGGCTGCAATATCTGTCTTAAATAGAGTGCTGAAGAGTTTAATAAATGAGTGTAAGCCTGTCCTGACTATATCCAGTCTTATTTCCGTTTTAAGTGCTGCTACTGTGCTTAGAGTCACCCTCTGCCCTTTTGACCATGACTTCTGCCAGTGTTCTGTACAAATGCTTATACAATAAACCTTGTAAACTTGGGTCATTTATTCCTCTGTTCAAACCTTGTTCTTGGTTCTGATACCAGGTTAACATGAGACTTGAGACCCCTCTGCAGATGAAATTATCCACAGACTTCCCTAACCCTAACCCCTTTTACATAATCCACAGATAAGGCTGCACAGCGTGGTTTGGCATCCAGGGCAGATATCATGGAACCCATCAGGTAAACACACTGAAACTGTACAAGAGAGTCTGTGAGGGATATCTGTCGTCAGGAAACTCATACTGGAAAAAAAACAAACAAAAAAAAAACAGAGACATTCTCAGACTTAACAAGATGAAGACTGAATAGACCAGCCATGTTTCTAAAGGACATTGAACCAACACAGTGACTGACAGAGGGAAGCCTGGGGATTTTCTTTCTAATTGCTTCACTGTCTCCCTAAAAAAATGTATGTGTTATAGCAACTTTGTATATACAGTGGTGGAAAAAAGTTTTCAGACACTCTTAAAATTTGACACAATCTCAAATATTATCATGAAATATTTGTGGAGAAATTTGTTTTGTGTTTCAAAAGGTGTGGCTGCGTTAGACAGACACAAACAAATACAAATGATATATATTTTTTTGTTTCTGTTTACAAGAAAAACTAACAAAACTAAATTCTTGACAGTTTCAATGTGTCAGTTCTCAACATTGTCGGTATCAAAGTCAACAAATAACAACAACAACAAGTTAAGTTTTTAATGGCTTTTTTTAATATTTGTTTAGTATTTTGGCTGTGGGTGTACTAAAAGGAATTGCACTTGAAAACCTAAGAGTGACTCTTAATGCAATATTTCACAAATGCATGGAGTGTCCGAAAAAATTTTTCCACCACTGTATCCTTGAAGTAGCGGCATTCCCAGAGAGATTCAGGCTAGCCCTGTCCCAGATCATGTAAGAAAGTGGATGTGTTAAACTTTTTGAGAACTTTTGTCAGACTAATATGTTCAGGTGATTTGATAAAAGAACTGACAAAGGTTGATAACCACTGATGTGTCACAACCCACATGGAACCGCCATCCTGTGCTCTGCCCTCTGGCCTCTTTGCCCTGATAGGACTAAGCAAGTCTCCACCCATGAAAAACTATAAGCACCTCAGATCAGGAGACAGGTCCTATATGCCAGGACCGAATTATTTTGGAGTGAGACGTGTAATGAGATTTTAATGAAAGTGAATGAAACTTCTCATCTTTTGTGATGTCGCCATTCATCAATTACCATGGCTTACTAATGGAGTGGAAATTCTTCAGCCCTTTCAACAATAAATCAGATGGAATTTTTCAAATCAATCCACATTCAAGTGAGATGTATTTTGTAACTTGGAGGAACACTGCACCAAAAGCAGATGAGTGTCTTCTATATCTGAGACATACTGCACATGTATCTCAATGGTACATGCTATCATTACAAAGAGGGTGGCCTGCCCTGGTGCTTAGGGATCATGCTGTAATAGGAGGACGTGTCCTTGAACAAGACACTTAATTCCTCTATGAACCAGGTGCACTGATTTGTACTATCTGTCCTTCAAAACACTACCTCTAAAACATAAAGTATATGAAGAACTTAATTTGTTAATCTATTGTGTAATATACTCTGCAATGACAGTTTGATATGATGCTGTGAATTACTGTAAAACCAAGGTAAGTCAGTTATTGTCTTGTAGATGTGGATGAAAAATATAAATCATTTAGTATTTTCTCAACAGGATAGTGAAATTAATGAATGTAGAAAATATTTTATTGTGTACCATCTGCATGCAAAAGGCAGAAAACTGTCTTTGCTTATGTGGAGGGAATAAAAGCTGCTTTAAAACCTTCTTCAAAGTGCTGCTTACATTTTAGTAAAGAAGTTCTGAGATCAACAAGGTCAAGGAGCAGATCAAAACAGACACTGCTAATTCAATAGGATCCACCAGAACTATCCCAGTGGGACAATATGAACTTTCAAAACAGTTAACATCACAAAGTCTCTGTGCTGACCACAAACCATTCAACACCTGCTAGTACGCACTAGAGACAAGATACATCAAAGAAAAGATGACATCACAACAGTGTACAGGTGAGGACTCCAGACAAAAGGTTAAAAGAGCACCAGAAGCATTTCCTGTACATCAGTCACAGGATTGGCTGGAGTCAAAGAAGGATCAAAGATCATCCACGAGGAGATGAGAGAACTCAATGAGGACACTCACTTCTGAGGCTTGGACCATCTTTGACAGAGACAAAGGTCTACAACCTTAGCCTTCTTACATTAGCACCTGTTATGACCTGTTATCATGCCTCAGACTTCTGACAACATGCGCTACTGACTGCTGCATGTGGTAAAACACATCAGTTCAGGGCAGTGATAAAGCGATGGACCCCGCCGACAGATAGGAAACACAGCTCAGAAAGTTAAACACATCAGCTATACCCATAATAAGACAATCCATATTCACCAAAGAATAATACATAGGCTACAGTAGCGATCTGATGGCATGGACTGTAATAAAGCTCATGATGAATCTCACGGCTGATGCAAACCTCCCAAGCAATGCTTCTGACCTTGACTCCTTGCGTCCCAAAACAGTCAGCATTCCAACAGTCAGCCAGCACTCCGAAGTGTAAATAATCCACAGATGCTGTCGCCATTTCCATCACGTTCCTCGCTGTTGTCTTGATGTATCCATTAGCTTTGCATGCAGGAATGGTTTTGGCTAGCTTAGGCTTTACATGTCCTGAGAACAGAAGAGCCATCAGATGTCTGTCAAAAAAAAAAAAAAAAAAGTAGCCTATAATAATATAACCTAAGGGGAAACGGTTTTGGAACAATACCAATAAATTTGATGAATATGTCGTTGTTAAAGTGCCGACTGTCTCTCCAGGAACCACTGCACAACTGGTGTTTCATTATGTTGCATACTGCTCTTGGCCTGGGTCACAACAGCAGTGTTTCTGATTGGCTGATTGGTGTTTGCTCTAGTTGGTGCATTCCATTGGAGTCGGAAGTTTCAACTAGAATGGCCTCGAGGTCGGATTTCCTACTTGGAAAGTCGGAGGATCCTCACAACTAGATATATATAAGACTAGATGACTCACCTGACGCTACACGGCGTCACCACTTGGCTCAGTCAACTTGCTCCCTCAGAGCATTCAGCCTATGGTGCATGTTCTACTAAAATAACCAGAACTTGCTCAGTTTTTGGCTGAGTTTCAAATGGTTTGGTTTGTTATGAATGTCAGACATGCAGTTATGATACTGCATACTTAAATTTACAAATAATGTAAATCATGTACTTTTCTATGAAAGTAACATTATAAAAACATCATGCAAATAGCTAAAGTAATATCTCTATATGGACAAAATTTCACAGAGTTAGGGTATGTGGTGCAGATGAGTGGGTCACCCATCTACCACAGCCAGAGTCAGAGCAAGTTGCCTGATCCAATATGGCCGCCTGTGAGTTACGTCAACACGTAATCTGATCCACCCCCTTGCTCACAACCCCTGAGCTGACTTTCAAAGATGGCTGCCCTGTGTGTAAACATAAGTAAACATAGGTAGAAGCTCCAGTAATACTCCGTTTATTAGCACTTCTGGCTAGTTTTTGTTGCACTAAATCAGTCGTATACACACACACACACACACACACACACACACACACATATATATATACATATATATATATATATATATATAGAGAGAGAGAGAGAGAGAGAGAGAGAGAAATGCTGCTATAGTGTGATTTACATTTTTTTATGTGGTAGTGTGGACTACAACACAGTCCGTGCTAACAATGGCTAACAATAGTAATAACTCTCGTAGACATGGTTTTCCGACTTTGTAACTGGAATGATGATAACTCAGCTGTGACATCATTCCCAGCTCTGACTTCCGACTTAGGAAGTAAATGGAACGCAAGATAGCAAATACTCCATGGTTCTGATGCCATGTCAGCTCAAAAGCACACACACGGTGTGTCATGGCCCATTTTGACACTCCACCAGGTGCAGAGATGCTCCCCTCCTCATAGGCCAATGGAACCTATCAACCCCGTTACATACAGTGACATCATACCAAAATGGCGGCTTGCCAGCTAGAATACAAAACAAAACTCTTATATCTGTGGTTCTAACAACTTTTAACAATTTATTTAGTAAAGGTGTTTTCTTCTAACACACTTTGATACTAAAAGAAGGGAAAGCGACATTTTTTCTTTATGTAGGTGTTTTCATGGCTTCATGCAAACGCTTTGATAATCACACTGCTACAGCCTCCAAGGTAAATAGGAAACATTTCTTCTTTTGAATCTAAAACTTTAGCTTCTCTCATCCCATTGTTTATTTTAATGTTCTGAATGACGCTCGCTGAAATTCATGACACAAGTTATTTTCTATTCCATGTGGATGTAATACACAATATAATACACAAGCTCTGGGCTATCCAACTAAAATGATCTGAATTAAATAACATTAGGCATAGTCCTGCCACCTAAACTACAAAAATAAAACAACAGTTTAAACTGTTGAATGGACCCAGGAGAAGAACAGACCAAAGAGAGACACTTGAACTGGATATATTGTAAAAGGAATTGTGGCAGAGCAGGTAAAGGTGAAAGATGGGAGATGAACGAGGGCAGGGCAGTAAATCTATTGATGGGAAGGCCGGACAGGAGAGATGAATAGAGACAGGCAGGCAATGACTGGCCAAGTGGGGAGTCTGTTGATGAGGGGAGATCTGGGCTGAAGATGAGTAGCTGGCAAACCAAGGGGGGGTTATGGTCCTGAAGCACAGGAAAAATGTTAGTCCATATGCAAAAAACATAAGGATCACTGGGATTCCTTGATGTGATGCCACACTGTTAGACTGAAAGATCAGGCGGTCAGTGACTGGAGGAATGGAGTTTAACCACCATAGAGTTGATGTGTAGAAGAAATGGTTGAGTAGGACAGATGAAGCACAGGGGGGGATCATCACGTCCAATACCCGTGACTCAAGAGCAGACACACAACGTCCTCCACAGTCCATAAACAGGTACAGGTGGGGTTCACAGGTAGGTGCCCGTATAGGTGTGAATGTGAGTTGGAATGGTTATCAGCTCTTTTACAGACTACTAAGATGTCCAGGGTTTTTACCCATTTATCACCTATACTGTGAGCTGGGACTGACTCCAGCCTCCATAATGTAATAAGAGTATGCAACACACACATTTCACTGCACACAGGCTAATTTATTTGTTTGAACAAACAACTTTTGTCTTGAAGAACATGTATAGGGGACTCTTGGAAAGGGTTTGCTTGTGAAAAACGATGAACTGTTGTAGAGCTTATGTCTCAGTAATAAAATGTGTGTGTATACCTAGAGCCGGTAGACTAATTATAGGATTTCATCAAAAGAAGCTCACATACACTGAATCAATACAGACACGGGGCACAGTAAATACTCTAAAGCCTGGGGTATCATGCACTGTCAGGAAACATGTGACATTTGGATGAGGCTCTTGTGGGTTTCTTGACACATCAAGCTAAAAGGTCAGGCGATGACAGAGAGTCCTTGGACACAGAACTGTAACTAACCTTTTCCTTTGATAGTGGGTCACAGACTGACATATGCTTCTATAGGGGCCTGGCTTCAGTCACTGCTGTATAAATATAATTAGTCAAGTTGGTGTGGGAGTCATTAACTATGGTAAGTATTATGTATAGTGGACAGGGTTCAGCAGTCGGGACTGAAGAGAAACATGACCATTGTTCTATGTTTTTATACATAGCTGTGTGGTGGGTTTACTCCTAACAGAAAGATGTGAATCTGAAAATGAGATTTTCACCAATTCATGCATTTGCCTCTTGATCTTTTAAATTCTGCACCATTTCCAGTATGTGACAGGCTGCAGGTGTCTGGTAGCCTAAGACTAAAACAAGACGCATTAATTAACAACTATAAAAGTTTCTCTTAGCCTTTGTAATACAATGACATTATTTATGGTACAGTGATTTCAAACCTCATACTGTGATTAGCTGACAGGTATTCTAATGAGTGCTAGTATTGCCTGGGCTTGAGCTCCATTTCTATATGTGTCAGTCTGCCTTATTTACCTTTTTGTTTGTAGCCTAGCAACCCATCTACAGCCATCAGTTATGCTACACACACTTACCAGCTTCATTGGATTTTCACTGTGTGGAAATAAATCATGGCAACTTTGTTCCATGTATTAACTTTGGATATCTGAATGAGCCTCAAATTAGCCATAGATGGTGACAGCAATATGTTCCAGCAAAGTGTCTTAAGGATGTGAATGTTGCTTGCATACTAAGCATCCATTTTCTCAGCAGCAAGCTTTATTGTATCACAGATGTCCAAAGAGCTTTTTATAAGCATTAGCGATGATCTGTGGAATTGAGAATGTGTGATGCCATGTGACATTGTGTGGACTTTTTTTGCTTAAACAAATATACAGTGGCAGAAAATTTGTGAAATAATTGCATTAAGAATCACTCTTAGGTTTTCAAGTGGACTTTCTTTTAGTACACCCACAGCCAAAATACTAAGCAAATATTTTAAAAAGCCATTAAAAACTTAACTTGTTATTGTTGTTATTTGTTGACTTTGATTGAGAACTGACACATTGAAACTGTCAGGAATTTAGTTTTGTTAGTTTTTCTTGTAAACAATAAACAAAAAAAATATATAATTTGTATTTGTTTGTGTCTAACGCAGCCACACCTTTTGAAACACAAAAAAGATTTTTCCACAAATATTTCATGATAATATCTGAGATTGTGTCAAATTTTAAGGGTGTCCGAAAACTTCAGTGTAAGACACTGAACACTGTAAGTCTAACAGCTTCCATTAACCTGCTTCATCTGCAGTATTATAACCAGATATCCATTTTTATGATTCAAGGCAACTGTTTTTCCACACATGCACCTTAAAGTTATATTTAAAATTCCCCACAACATGCATACTCCCCACAATAGATACTGTATATATATATATATATATATATATATTATATACAGCTTTTGCAAGAACTGTCAGCTGAACTGAGACAAATAAAGAAGTTCAAAAGGATGTTAGTTCAATCAGTGTGTTTGTTCAGCTCATAACATTGCAGTATCGATTTATAGGAGCTAACAATTGCATTCTTAAAGCACTGCAGCACAGTAATGGTCACTTTGTGCTCTCTAAATCATATCTAATCACTGTGAACATAAATGCAGCTCTTCATCTTTGAACCCCCAACTGAGTTTATAGTGTTGTTTTTCTTATCCAAAATCACTTAAATACTTCACATTCTTTCCCTTGATCACTTATCACTTGATCAGACTACGGCTAATTACTTCTTTGCACTATCACATCTGGCAGCCTAATTACTTGCACTGCTTTTGTAGTGATTTTTTTTTCTTTGAGAGGAGCTCAAGTGATAAATGTACCTCAGCACAGTGTTGTTTTATGTGACTAATTGTTGCAGCACAGGGATATTGCAATGAATTTGTTAAAGTGTACAGGTGGGAGGACTCAAAACTATTCTATTCCAACTTCTGTAGATTTTAATCCTTCCATTAAACCACAGACAGCATGAGGAGCAGGGTGAATGCTCGCTGTATCGATTACTCCTTCATTTCTAAATAGAGACTGACAGTTGAGGCAGCTACTGCATCCTCTAATGGCTGAGTCAGTGACTTGTTGCTGTTACAGCTGGTGGCAGGTTTGTCCTCCTATCAGAGGATAAGGATATCCATCTTCACACCTCAGGGTCCTCAGAAGGCAGCCACTCTCCCAAATGGCCAGCTTTGCTGAACCCAGGCAGGGCATTTCAGGTAAGCAGCCTCTCTTTGTCGATGCATTATTTAGCCATACTTCAGGGATGTTTTTTGGTGCTGAAGAGAGGAATTTGGGGGCAGGGCTTGGAAATTTATCATAGTTATTTTCTTGTGTGTGATAAATTTTATGTGTCCTGTGACATGTTCAGTATGTTAACATTACAGTAAGGGGTAAGAAGTATGTGGTGACAGAGCTAGCAGTACTGTGCTATCAGGAAATCAGAGAAATCTGATATGAACCACTCACAATACTTGCCTCTTCCTCTCTGAGGTATCCTTGAGCGAGTCTGCTTGCACTGTGTGCTAAAGCAGACCTCATATCATTTGGGAAGTTTCCTTTGTGAGCACTGATGAAAAATTATAATCGTAATGGACACTAGAGACAACTTATCAGAAGGACAACCTCAAACATTTCCCCTCCCACATTGAAAGAATCTATATGAACCTATATGTAACTACAGTCATGGAAAAAATTATTAGACCACCCTTGTTTTCTTCAATTTCTTGTTCATTCTAATATCTGGTACCACTAAACGTATAATACAATGAACACAACAAAAAATGCAGCTGGTCACATAATACTTTATGTCCTATTTGACATTCTTAAGCTTAATTGATTCCCAGGGTATATAAGAGGCCATTTCATGTCACAAGCAGCACTGCACATGCAAAGGCCTAGAGTGGTTTCCTGCTTACATTCAATCTGTAGCACAACTCAGAAGTTGTCAGCTCTCACATAATGCCTAAAACAAAAGAATTATGTGAAGCCACAAAGGCAGCCATCTTGGCACTGCTGGAAATTGGCATGAGTGAGAGACAGGTTGCGAAAAAACTGAAGATCTCCAAGACAAGCTGAACATGGCACTACCAAAGTGCTACCTGGCCGTGGCAGGAAACGTCTTTCTACCCCACGAGATGACCGTGCACTCATCCGTTCCTGTGTCAGGAATCGTCGTCAGACCTCCAGGGACCTTAAAAATGAGTGGGCACTGTCGAGAAATGTGACCTGTTCGGCAAGGACAGTTCGAAACCGACTTGTTGAAGCTGGTTTGAAGTCACACAGAGCACGCAAGAAGCCCTTCATCAATGAAAGGCAGAGGAAGGCCCGGTTACTCTTTGCTCGAGACCACAAGGATTGGACTGTTGATGATTGGGCTAAGGTTCTCTTCAGTGATGAATCCAATTTTGAATTGATGCCCACTCCAGCCAACTTACTGGTTAGGAGGAAGCCTGGAGAAGCTTACAACCCAGACTGTCTTGCCCCTACAGTAAAACATGGGGGTGGATCAGTCATGATCTGGGGTTGTTTCAGTCTGAGTGGAACAGGGCAAATGCAATTGTGTGAAGGCCGAATGAACCAGGTCATGTACAGGACTACCCTTGAAAACAGTCTTCTTCCATCAGCTGGAAAACTCTTTCCTGCCTCGAATGACTGGATTTTCCAACAAGACAATGCCCCTTGCCACACGGCAAGGTCAGTTAAAGCCTGGATGGAGAACCACAACATTCGCACCATGCCTTGGCCTGCTCAATCACCAGATCTTAATCCAATTGAAAAGCTGTGGAAAATCATCAAACTCAAGATGGAGAACCACAAGCCCAAAAACAAAGAAAATTTGTTTGAATTTGTCCAACAGGAATGGGCTGCTGTGACAGCAGAACAATGTCAGAAGCTGGTGGAGAGCATGCCAAGACGCATGGCTGCAGTCATCAAAAACAATGGTTATGCAATCAAGTATTAACTCTTGTGTGTATCATGTGTTTAAAGCAAACAGAAAAGAAAACATGGAATGCTTAAAAGTAGTGTTTTTGGCGGTACAATGCCATAGCTATTGATGTAAGAATTTCAGTAATTTTGGTTATTATCAAGAAAACCATGGAAAATGAATAGTTCTTAGTTCTTGAATTAAACTCTCATGAGCTATTTTTGTTGTTATCATTATAATTGTCCAAACAAAAGTACCTTTAGTTGAGCCAGGCATTAAAATTAACAAGAAATTGAAGAAAACAAGGGTGGTCTAATAATTTTTTCCATGACTGTATATGCAGCCTCTATGATGAATATTTACAGCGTATATGCACATATATGCCGCATATAGGCCAAATTCAGATGCATATATGTGCATATACAGGGCATATAGGTCTCCTATATCGCTTCTTTATCGCTTCTTTCGCTTCCACATATATACATGTCTCCTATAAAGCTCATATACCCAGTGGCAGTATAGCTTATATCTCAATTTTGCAACTGTCATACATGATGCCTAGCTCATATTTTTATTCTCAAGGTAATATCTGCATATTTGTCCAAAATCCCTTGCAGAAAAACAAGAATTTCACGCAATAACTTATTAATCACATGTGAACACGTGAAATTGGCATCACATTTGATCCTAAATACATGTTGACATGTAACGGCATGTTATGTGGAAACCAGTCATTATTAACTATGGCAAGAGGAGACAAAAGGCTATGATATGAACACAAATAGGACTGGGACAACGTATTGACATAATCGATTACGTCAATTACATTTTCATTTGAATTCATTGCAAATAAATGGAATTCTATCACTATTTGTTATCTATTCTTACTTACCCCAAACCTCCTCTACTCACTGATACACAATAAATCTTGTTTTTTTTCCCAATGCACTTAATACCACAATGAATTATAAACAGTATCAGAAGAAGTCAAACAGATCAGCATGTCAAACTGTTTGTGTCCTTTCCTCTGTGTTCTCCCTGAATACAGTCTTCACCACAGTATGCTGCGCTGCATGGGGATGCTTCACTTGATCAGGGAAAAGCATATGCATGCATGGCTTCCCCAAAGATATTTGCAATACCACACCACTGGGAAGTTTAAGTTTTTTCTTTTTTTTAAAATTAAAAACAGAGAACACAGAACAGGGAAAACAATGGAAAAACCAAGGGAAGTTATGCAGCAAATTGAATGGAAAAAAAAATAAAAGAAAATGACAGGAAAAAAACAACACTTAAAAGATTGTGAAATATTGCAGCAATTCTTGGAAGACCCAAACTAAGGTGATGAAGAACAGTAGCCTCTCGGTTCAACATCGGGCAACCCCAGAACAGCTGAACATGCTTCAGGACAGTGCTGGACAAGGGCAGAGTGACACACGGCTGAGCACAGGGACAACAACACAGCAACAAAACAGATTTTAGCTCCGTAAGAGAAGTCCTACTGATCTCTTCCTCTAATAAATAAAACTAAGGGAGCACTGAAACAAGTTAATAATAATAACGTTTACTATAATAATTATATTAAACAGAACCACAGTCAATCCTCTGGTGTTATTTGCAATAAAGCCGATCAGCAGGATCGGAATCAGTGAGTGCAGCTCTGTCTACAGTTCGATTATTTGAATATGAACTCTTCACCCTGCACTCCAGCCTATACTCAAATATCAAATAAAGACTGACAGCCCTAATATAGTACTGTGTAATTGTATCGGCTGGAATATTTCACAAAATAGCTCTCTTTCTTGTTATTATATAACATGAACTGACGATGGTGAGTCAGTGCAATGCGGTGGTAAGACACATGATGAGCCCGCAGTCCAGAATCAAATGATATGATATCAATGTCCTCATATCATAAGCTTCACCATCATTCCACAGCCTCAATAACAGTAAATTGATGTGTAACTGCAATCACACTCAATACACATTAACCTCGCCACTAGTACAGTTTGACAGAGTTGGAGTAAGTTCTATTTACAGAACTGACTTTACATCTGTCAGCCTGTTGCATGAGTTGCTATCGTTATCCAGCGTGTTAGCCTAAACTTTTATCTGTTAATATTCTCTAAATCTTCTTATCTAGACGGGAACAATCATCCAACCTACTTCATTACTCATGTCAATTTGATTCCCATGCACTACTGATATGAAAATTTGATTATTTAAACATTTTACCTTGAACAAGTGTAGCTCCGAAATCTGCTCCATTGAAATGACACTGAGTGACAGTTAGCTTGTGCTAACTTCCAGGAACTTTTGAGGGGCTCCATGCTCCGCTATTGCTGTGGAAAAACTGAACCATTGCAGTGAATGGAGGTGTCACCACTGTTGCCATATGAAAATGGCCAGGTTTATGTATGTGGCATATATGCGAAACCTATATGTGGCCCTATATTAAAACCTATATGTTTACATAGGTTCTTACCGTAGCTGATCCCTTGAAGCTTTTCCCACTGTTATAAACCTCTTTAGGTATTGCCCTACTTCCTTTCTTCTCTTGTCATTTCCAGTGTGTTGGTCCAGAAGAATGTATATTGTTGTTTTCGGAACAAAAAAACCCATCAACATGTGGTTTTTCATCTCATCTCAGGCTTCTCTGTGGAGCTCTAACAGGAGGTCAGTGAGCCAATCAGTAGACAGGAGGCTCTGGGCCTCTCTTCTGGTTGGCTGTCTGGTTGTGAATGGTCAAATGAAATATGGCAGATTTTCAGCTTAACACTCAGAGAAGCCAAGTACTGTGAGGTTAAGGGCAGTGCCTGCCGGCTCATTTTAAGGCTCAGTTTGCAAATACAGACTGTGTGCATCTCTCTGTGGACTGAGCTGTTTCAGTGTTACTATAGATCCTTGACCCGCTGTATAATAAATAAGACATGGGCATCTGTCTTTCTAAATAAGGGACTTGTAATGTAATCTTGTTGAACTTTGTCTAATCACATAAACCTGACACCAACGATCTTTTAATTTACCTAAATGGGAGTTTGTCACCACTCCCAAAGCTGGTCAAAATAAGTACATTTCATTTCCAAGCTCACATTTCTTTTTGCCTTACTTTGATTCCTGCCTTAGTCTTTCAGTGTCTGATCACATATGGCCTATTTCAAATATATTAAAGCAGAAGTACACATCTACTTTCTTGAGAAGGTCATAATATTTAATTTGTAAAACAAAGCAAAGATACCTGTTAATTAGGTTACAGCACGCTCATACATATAACTGTATTATCATTATCTTGAAGCTTCTATAGTGATGCAAGAGCTGTGATGCTCTGTACTTTATGAGTACATATTAGCGCATATTTATATCAACATAGTCTGACATCACCAGTTGATCCTTATGCTGTAAGGCAGGTCTGATCTAATAACAGCGTTATGCAAATAGTGGTGGATGTTTGTTGGACTGCTGTAGGAGAAAATGTTCCCTTCCAGCTCTCTGGCCGTCCTTCTGCTTCAACATGTCCTCCAATACAAGATGGCTCACTCCCATTCCTGATATAGATGGAGAGTTAAGAGACAAAGTAACAGTCTGAACACTTTTCCTTCTGTTTGATTTGATCAGTCACTGCTTGAATGGCTTAGTAATTTTTGGTTACCCTGTTTATTTCCCCTACAAGCACAGTAAGCAGAAAGTGAGAACACAGGCTGAGAAAACAGATTTACCATTAAAAGCCCATATCTTTTAACAATTCACTCCTCAAAAGCTAAAAGGAAGACGTAGTCTAGTATGCAACTTGTAAATTCTCAGCAGTTCTTCACAGATTCTCATGAAAAATGAATGGCTTATATAGGCCTATACAATTATTTGGCACAGAGTACCATATATTAAAAGACTATATTCTGCTTGTTATCCAAATGTACTTTACTATGTGCATATTCCCCAGCCACAGGTGCATGCTCTGCTTCCAGTATTATCATGGCTTGTTTTCTGGCTGAGAGACACATAACATGTGCTCGTGATCTAGGATTTCACACAGTATTTTGTAATTTCCTGCATCTCAGTGCATTTAGGAAGAGTGCCAAAAAAGGTTTTAGGGCACAGTGACACAACTGAAGTGGTGTTTTGTATTTGTTATCTTTTATTTTCCCACAAATATAATGGGGGGATTTCATATATTTACAGGATGCCAGGCCCATGTTTGTATTGTGCTTTTATTATATAGGTTTATGAAACTTTACATTTGTATATATGATAGGCAGCCTACAGTACTTGGACAATATATGATATATAGTACACATTTCCCAGGTGCCCTCATGAAAAAGTCACATCGACACAGAGCTTGTGATGGAGTCACAAGCAGCTCCAATGATATGACATAAGCATGTTGTATTGTGATAACAGAACAAGCTGTTGTATTATGGGGTGCTCAGTGTGGTTACAAAAATGCTCACACTATTACAGGAGGCATCTAAAAGTATTTTCTCAAGATGTTCTCTCCTAAAAATCAAAAAGCTTGTCTTAATTAACCCTTAAATTTGCACAACACTGAAGCTCAGACACACACAGTCTGTTGCCGTAGCTAATTGTAATTCATGGACTATAATGTAATCACTATTTTAGTCATGTTCCATCAAAACAAAACGCTCCGTTGCTAATCTATGCAGAATTGTTTCATTATACTGAATGACCAAACAGTAAGTATTAAACTATTTAGTTTTGAGATTTTCCTTAAAATAGAAATACATTGATTTTGTGCTTTGTCTCAGAGGATTTGAATTTCAAGTGCATGAGTCTTCCTACAGCATATCACAGATTTCTGAAAGATATCATCATCAGATAGAGAAGGAGTAAACATGCACATCCTCAGTTGTTTGTAATCAGGAAAGCCAATCTATAGTATTGATTACAGAGTTAAGCACATTGTGATCAGACCAGGACATCAGAGAAAAGAAAACAATTGCACAGATTTCTTGTGCATTGAAAAAGTGACTGCCATTCTCACTCTGGTATTGGTAAATATAAACCAGTTCCTTTATATTTACATTCATTTTTGTACTATCCTGGAATAATTACTAGTTTTGGAAAAGTGGTACTAACTATGTCTTCTAACTTTGTAATTGAGGGTCTTATATACATAATACAGTTTCCATCCAAATTCAAAATGTATGTCTTTTAATTTTTTGTACATTTTTGAAATTGGGTTTGAATTGGGCGTGGTTATCTTTGAGATTTATTACACAATAAATCCAAACCAATCACAAATCATCCACATAAGTTGTCTCATCCTGCCCCTTAGTGGCACCGCAACAAAACCTTTCTGCTCCCGCTGGCTCTTTGAATCTGAGCCAATTTGCTTCTACATATAGCCTTTTGCAAACTCCTAGTGTAAAGGTAGAGTCTGCTGGTGTGTTCATTGCAGACTGGGCCCCTCGTCTCAGGCTGAACTGTGACAGCAAAGGTAGTTGTCAGGAATGCAAAGTACAGTCCGAGTGACGCGCTGGCCATTGTTAGCAACAGGTGCCTCGAGGGCTATGCCCGAAGCAGCTTCTAGCGGCGGATGCTAGCCATCACCGCTAGTGGGTGCTAACGACGAGCTAACCATGCTTGCAGCTGATGCTAGTCACCATCGCTAGTGGTGCTAGCAGCAGATGCTAGTTGCCATCGCTAGTGGTGCTAGTGGTGGCGGCTAGTAGGGCTGGCGGGGCCTACTCGTGTTGCACAACCAACTTCACCTGTGGTCTGTCACTGGCTGGAGAGAAAGCAGCGACTCTAGCCCAGAAACATAAACCACAACAACAAACAGCGCAGTCCCTGCGTTTTTCATGTTGTCCCCATGGTGCAGTTATTTTGATTCTGCTCAAATAAACACGACTTGAGATTTATTGTGTATTCTTATTTCATATTTTCATTATTGGTAGCCATTTTATAAAAGCAATAAACCACTCCAGGCAGTGGTTGCGTGGGATAATGGGCACATACCATGGCCTGGAGTGATGTATTGCTTAGCTAGCTAGCTTCCTGTCAAGCTATCTATCTTGCTTCTCATCTACCTTTTTTATCTATTGATCGATTGATCATGCCATTTTGTGCCATTCCCAAATGCATGTCCACTGGTGAGTCCACAGACTGTGGGTATGTCTGTTTTTTTTATTTTCCAACAGAGGCAGAGATGTCAGTCAAAATGAGAGAGCTGTCAATCAGAGCAATATCTGCCATGCCCACTCACTCCTGACAAGTAGTCTAAATAGCAGAATGAACTGTTTTTAAACCAGGTTTTCTAGTGGTTATGAATAGTTATTTTCACTCTGATTTTTGTGGATGCTTAGTGAGACACTCGACTTTGATATATAAGCATTTTTACTATTTAAAGCCATGTTTACAGAGGCTTTAAGTCTTGTTCTAGCTCTAGACATTCGCTCATATATATATATATATATATTTTTTTTTCATTTGATTAGAACAATGCTCATTCATCAACATATCAGAAAAAAGCATCAATATAAAAATGCCGGAGATAGCACAGTTGCTAAATTTCATCCTTTATCCTAAGGCAGGTGTCATAAAAACATACAGACTATACACCAATACACCATGACAACTTGATGAAATGTGTAGAAATCTTACACAAAAAATAAGTCCAGGTTCACATAAAAGATCCATATACAAAATAAAAAAGACAAACAAGGTTACCCATGAGAGCAGGTCTGGTTTGTTATTAACCACTGCTTAAGTTTCTTTTTAAAGGCGGTGTAATTGTCACAGTTTCTAACATGAGCTGGCAGTGTGTTCCATGACTGTGTTCCTCTGATGGGCACCACCATTTTGCCAAATTTAGACTTGCGCTGTTGTACATCACAGTCTCTTCTAGTCAGTGCTCTGGTGTTTAATGGTGGAGGGGCTAGACCATTTAAAACCTTAAAGATGAGACAAACATCCAAAAACAACTATTGCTAGCTGGTAGCTATCAAAGTCCAAGATTTTGTACTTATTATTAGTTTTACAGTAATGATAGTATATAGAATATCTAGAGTTTTAAGTGTTCTCTTGAAGAGAGACTTGATTGGCTTTAAAGTACTCTCAGATGTATGTGACCATGTTGTGTAACAGTAGGAAATGTGAGTAAATATCATTGTATGCATATAGGTCTTCGCTTACTCCATATTCAGGAAAGATCCAATATGTTTGAAATTTGATAAGTTAAATTCAATTGTATTTGTGACTTTTTTTTAACATGCTGCATAAAATTAAGATTAGCATTAAAGATTACCCTGAGGTACTTAAAGTATTCAACCACATCAAGTCTCTCTCCACCCACCAGGACTGATGGTTGCTGTCCCTCTGTTGGCTGTCGGGAGAAAAACATACAGATGTTTTGTTTTTTTGTTTTTTTTTTGGTATTCAAATGTATACAACAGTTTTGGAGCCAATGGGACACTGGCACCATGGCTCCTGAGAGTATTGCAGCAGCTTCTTGGATTGAGTTGGCATGACAGTATAAGTGTCATCAGCATGTAGTTGCATTTTTATATTTTTGCAGACATCTGGTAAGTTATACATATAGACTGAATAAGACAGGACCCAGTATTGAGCCCTGTGGTACTCCAGCAGAACAAGTAAGGTATGAAGATAACGAATCACCAATCTAACCTGCTTGTTTTCTGTCCAACAGGTATAATTTCATCCAGCAGAGGGTGCTAATTGAGAAGTTGAAATGAGTTAATTTAGCAATAAGCAAATCATGATTAATGGTGTCAAAAGCATGCAAGAAATACAGCAGCTACATAGCCGCCCTGATCCAACAAGCTCTTTAAGTTTTCTAGGAAATAGCAGGTAGCTGTCTCTGTTGAATGAATCCAAACTGCATTGGATGAAGTGTCGCACAGCCATTATTTAAATGTTCTGTCAGTTTTGTAGTAACCCATTTCTCTGCTACTTTGGAAATTGTGAGTAAAATACTTATTTGTCAATATTTCTCAGATTTTGTCTTGTCCCCCCAGCCCCTAGCAATCTTCCACGCTGATGGTACCGTTCCTTGTTTTATGGATAGATTTACAAGAGCAATTGGATCAGCAAGACCCTTTTTATGGGTCTTTAAAAAGTCACTAGTAAGACCAAATGTATCTCTGGCTTTTGAACTTCTTAAGGATGATATTATCTTTATTACCTCCAGAACAGATATTTCTTCTATGCTAAATATTGGTTTACTAACAGGATTTTGAGGAATGTGTGAGCATTTAAAGTGTTTTGTGAGTTCCTTTTAATACATCCAAAGTCAAACCGCCAAAGAGCAGGAGACCAAACCAGGGCTAACATTCTACAAGGTGTCCTCCCTCCTCCAAGGTGTTCCAGGTAGGATCTGAGAAAGATCCTGAAGTGGTCAGAATAAGTGATTCTGGGCATCTTACTCTGACAATGCCCTGACATAATGGGCTCTAATTTCGTAGACCTGGCGGAAGCTAAGCGCAGCGCTGCTCCGCCGCGCCAGCGGGGTGTGTCTAGGGGCACTTTGCCATTTTTGTGCACCACACACCCTGGCCCATGTCCTCCTTTTTCCTACCTCCATTCCTCCTACCGGCGCAAGTGGGAAAGAGGGAGGGGAGAAAGCGTGGAGTGGGTTTAACATTTCATTTCAGATCTTCACCAATCAAATGAGCTTCTCACCTTTAAATGTGCTGCGGGCGGGGCGCACTGCAATTTTGTCTTTTCATATTTTGACATGGATGAAGGAGACAGCGACGCCAGATGGCCAGACTTCTCCCAGGAGGAAACTGATGTTTTGGTCCGGGAAGTCCAAGCTCACAGTGGCTGAATATTTGGTAACACGAGCAGACCTCCACGGGCTGATGAAGCAAAAGTAGTCTGGAGAAGGTTACTGATATTGTTAATGAGATCTGTCCTGATACACTGAGAAACACTCTTTTTCCACCAATAAAGACACTTAGAAGCCTCCATTTAAACCTGGGTAACAAAGAAGAGTAGTGTTCACAGATCACAACATAAACAAATACCATGCCTGACGGGGATGAAATCTGAAGCACCTGTGCATAAAGGACACATCACCAAGCTCCGTGGCCTGGCCTGGCCTGGCAAGCGTCTCTCTTTTTCTCTTCTCTCTCCTCTCCTCTTCTCTGAGATGAGAGATGCCAAATATATTATAACCTTTATTTAATCTTGAAGACCATTGATGAGAAATCCTCATTTACAATGGTGTCGAGAGAAACACAGAAACAGCAAAGAAGAACAGAGAGCTTACATAAAAGGGAAATATTAAAAGATACGAAAGAAAAGTGAACACAGACAAACAATCACGCACAATTGAAACAGATACAATCCAGTGAGACCAGGTTTGAGATGAGGATTTTGAACTGCTGTACTGATGGGAGAGATTCTAATTTTAAGACCTTCTGCAGATTGTTCCATGTGTATGGTGAGTTGTGAGAGAAGGACATTTTACCCAGTTCAGTTCTGACAAATGGAATATGAAGCAACAACCAGTTCTGTGAGCGGGTACGAATGTTTTGTGATTTCAGGGTTAACAGAGATGATAAATAAGGAAGCAATAACTGTGACAGAGTTTTGAAGTTATGAATAAAAACCAATGCTGTTGTGTCCATACTGTCAAGAGATGGCCAGCTGACATTTTGATAAAAAATACAGTGATGGGTAGTATATGGATCTGTGGTTATAAATCGTAAAGCTGAGTGGTAAACAGCATCCAGTGGAATCAAGGTGGAATGAGCAGCTTTTCCATAAATGATATCTAAAACAGATAAAAATAGTGCTTCCCCAATTCTTTTTCTATGGTGATGGTGCTTAAAATTAAGACAACTGTCCATCCAGATGTCAAGGTATTTATAGTGGGGTACTCTCTCTATACATGTGTTATTAATGGAAATGATATTACAAGATCAAATATGAGTATTTTTAGTGAACAGCATCCACTTGGTTTTGTCTGTGTTTAGGACTAGCTTATTTCTTTGTAACTGAAGATAAAGTGAATCAAATGAAGATTGCAGATGTTGAGTGGCTAACTGGGTTGAAATACAATATAAAACTGTGTCATCAGCATACAGGTGAAATTTGCAGGATCCTGAAGAGGGAATATCATTATTAATATAGATGGAGAACAATACTGGCCCTAACACTGACTCTTGCGGAACACCATTTGACATGTTTAGAATATCAGACTGAACATCATTCATTTTTACATACTGCAGCCTATTAGAAAGGTAGTTTTTAAACCACACACAGCTGGCTGGATCAAAACCAATACAGGCAAGTTTCTGTAATAATATAGTGTGGTCAACAGTATCAAATGTCTTAGGTCTATGAAGAGAGCAGCACATGGTAATTTGTTATCTAGTGCAAGCGCAATGTCATTTAGAACCAGCGTAGTTGCAGATAAGGTGCTATGCAAGGGCCTAAAACCAGACTGAAAGGGGGTGAGCGGAGAGAAACATGAAAGGTACGTTTTGAGCTGGTTATTAACCAGGGATTCCAATACTTTAGCAAGACAGCATAGTTTGGAAAAAGGACGGTAATTGTTTACATTTGATTTGTCACCACCTTTATGTAGGGGAATGACAGATGCAGTTTTCCAGGCTATGGGGATTGTACCCGTGGAGATAGTCAGGTTGAAAATATGGGTTACGTATTCTGCAATTAGAGGCGCTGCCAGTTTAAGAAAGAAGGCATCCAGTTTATCTGCTCCAGTTGATTGCTTTGTATCCATGGCAAGAATAGCACCAGTGACTTCCTCACAAGAAAAGAAAGACAAGCTAAAGTTTGATGGATGAGAGTTGTTAGGGAAAAATTTTACTTCTCTGTATAGTTTGTGTAGTTAAAGGTCAGTTCCTCTTTGTTTATAGGTGAAAGTTGAGAATTAGATGTTTTCTTTTAGATATATTGCTAGAGACAGTTTATCTGACCTGTACTCTCTCCTAGGGCATGCCAAGGCCATGTTCATTCCCCTGGCGCCTTTGCGGGATAACACTCTGAGTGAGAGAGAGACCGTTGTTGTTCTCGCGTCACCTAGATGGTGTGAGTCTTTATCTTAATGTTTATGCCCAATAGCCAATGGAATGTTAGCACATCTCAATTTGTGGGCTCGGTCCACCTTCCTAGTATATGAATCTGAACTTCGCAGCTTGGCCCTCAGAATTGAGGTGGCATCATGCACTCATGTTTGTCGGTGACTCTTCTGTTCTCCTTGATCAAGTCTATTAAACTTCTTCAGTATAAGACATCCAAGACTCTGGTGCTTCTTCTTCCTGCATCACCACAGAACTTCTCCCTAACAAGAGTCACCAAGCTGCTCAGTTTGTGGTTCTGGGTTACAGTCCAGATCAATCACATCCTGAACAAAAAGGTGCCCAACAGCAGCAAAGTGCTCGTTAAACGCAGTGCAGATGTCTTTACGGTCAATCACCATAATGTGACCATTGTCAATATGAGTTGGAAAGGAGCTGTTGGTTCCTGATACTGACAGCTTTCCAAAATTTGCTTGAGTGGTGACTGAGCTGGTGATGGAGTTTAAATAGTAATCAGACTTAGGTTTTCTTAGAGCAGCAGTACAGCGATGCCTGAGCTGTTTGAACAGAAGCCAGTGAGATGGCATTTTGAACCGTCTAGCTTGTGTCCAAGCTCTGTTTCTAGAGTTAAAAAGCTCAGCTAAATCAGCTGTAAACCATGGGCTAGATCTAGCCTAGCTTTTACTCTAACTTTTTTAAATGAAGCATGTTTATCAACAACTAAATTAAATACATTTGTGAATTGACTCAAGGCAAGTTCTGCATCGGGAATCTTAACAACATCAGATAAAGAACTATGATGCAGATCATGTAAAAAAGCTTGCTCATTAAGGTTTTTCAGATTCCTTTTGATTTTTACCTGAGATATTACTTTCTTAATGCTCACATCTCTTATACAGGCTATAAGACAGTGGTCACTTATCCCAGGGTCAAATACTTAAACTGATCTTTTCAGGTTGTTACAAAGAATGATGTCAATTAAACTAGATTTTGTAATATCTTTTGTATTTTGCCGCATGGGCTCAGAAATTAGCTGCGTCAAATTTATACCATTGCAGATATCTTTTAACTCATTTGACACAGGGGATAGCCAGTCAAGATTTCAATCACCCAAGACAACAATCTCAGAGTTTAAATACGGTGCCAACAGCTCAGACAACTTAGTCAAGGCCTAGCTGGGGCTGATGGTTGCCTATAGATTCCTATGACTACAATGGTGTTATTGAGACTGAGTTCCACTTTCAAGGAGATAAAAAATAAAAAAGTCACTAACACTTTTATTAAGCCAGGATACAGTTAGAACAAGAATATCTGGCTTAGTTTGAGAAATCAAGATGTCTATGTGTTCCAGTTTATTTTTCTGAAACAAGCTTCTTATATTTAAGTGCAACAAGCCCAAACCAAGCTTTGACTTAAAGGAGCCAAAGCTTTGAAGGAAGGTCTGTGACTGGGCTACAAGTTTGTGGAGGCAGCGGACCAGAAACAACGCACCGTTGTCCAGTGTCCAGCATGCCGTCCAGCAGGCATGCGAAGTCGTGTTTAAGAGACTCAGAAGATTGGAATTTTAAATTATTCATACCTGCATGAATACCCACCGCAGAGGCAGAGCCATAAGCTTGAATCAGCTGCAGAGCTGTGGGTGTAATATCTTTCACACAGGCACCTGTGTAGCAGAAAGTGCGGCCACTCCGCACCGCCACTTGCTGGACCAGAGACGTTGTGCCGGGGCAGAGGGAGGAGAAGAGCGGCCAGGTGGAGCACCTTTTCGGGGTCGCTGTGCTGAGGTGGAGGCAGGAAAAGGGCGGCCAGTGAGAGCACCTTGTTGGGGATGTTGAGCCGAGGTGGAGGTAGGAGAAGAGCGGCCAGGTGGAGCATCTTGCCGGGGACGTTGTGCCGTGGCGGATGCCCCCTCAGGGCCAGACGCAACAGCAGCCGCTGGAGGTGGTACCGCAGCTTTGAGAGCCGGGGTAGCCACTGGAGCACTAGCGGCCCCCGATGTAGCAGGATCCGGGTCCACATGCAGGGAAACGTTAACGGCCTCATCTACATCCACAGGGTGAGATTTTGCATCGGCCGATAGTAGAGAGAGCTAAGAGCTGGGAGTGGAGCAGGAAGATGGTCTGTGGCGGGATGGAGGATCCCAGAGGATGGTATCCGCGACAGCTGAGTTAGCAGCTGGGTCGTTGTCCAATGCAACTGTCCGGTTACCGTAACAAGAGGAGCTCATGGTCGCTAACTGGTTAGCCTGGGAAGTGGCAACAGAAGAAAACTCCAGGATCAGCTTGTCCTTTCCTTTGAGCTCGGCCTTCAGACCAGAAATGCTTGCCTTCAGCTTTGACACGGTGAGAAGGCAAGATTCACAGACAGCCATCGTATTGGTTTTAGCGAGGCTCAGACACTTAAGTGTACAGCACCTGGCCGAGACTCAGTCACTTAAATGAGTAAGTACAGTACCTGGCTGAGCTGTAGAATATTAATAAACTCCAGACTGTAGCCGAAGTGACCGCAGATGACCGAAGATGTCTGTATACTCACTATCTGATGCTGAGGCTGTTTGTGGCTGAGAGAGATGTGAACTCGTTAGTTTGCATCACAGTTTCAGCTGTGTTCATTCAGTCAGGTTGAGTTTCCATTACGCGCCAACTGCCTTTGATCTGACATCAGATGTGACGGGACAATCAATATAGATATACATTTACGTGCTGATTCAGATAGTTACATTGAATAGTGGTTGTTATGATTATTCATTGCATTACAATGTGCCTGACATTCTGGAAACCTGCCTGTGAGGTTTTGGTGACGTGTGCGCACTGTGCGCCGGTCAGCCAAACTACCACTTGACCAGCCTCGCTCCGCCTTGCGCCAAGAGTAGACCAGGTTGGAGCTGGTGGGCTTTCAGTGCACTGTTGACGAAGCCTTTTGGCACGAAACTGTCACTGCGCCAAGCTGAATCTGTGACACCTCCCCCTACTGCGCCGATCTTGGTGCACCTCAGTCTATAAATTGCCAAATTGACTGCGCGTCGTGTTGCGCCAGATGAAATTACCACTGCGCGGGGTTCACCACCGTCCGCCACGCCTGCGTCTGGAACATCCTTGGTTCTTTGTGAGTGTGCCTGAAGCCCAGCAGCTCCTTTGTTTTTATAGCTGAAATGACAGTGAGCATGGATTTATGGTCAGGTGTTTGGAGTATGAGAGATAGAGGAATTTCAGGAGAGAGAGAAAGGTTGACATGCAGTAAAGGGCCATGAGTCAGACTTGAACCCATATCTGCTGTGGTAGGTACCAGGTCCATGTGGCACACGCTCTAACATGGGAGCCAGGCCATTTAGGATGACATTTCAATGTTATACTTCCAGCTTGAGTGGCTGCTCCCGAGTGACTAAAGGAAAAATACAGCTTTAAATGAACTGATAACCCACTTTAAAAATTCAGTGTGTGCCCTACCAGTTAATCATAATTCCGTAATGTGTTCCAGTTTGTAATGTGTTGTGAGGTCGTACTTTAATGACCTATAACCTAATGCATGCATAAAGGTCAGCCAAAGTCAGCTGTTGTTCAGACAAACATGGAATGATTATTAGTGCCAGACTGGCTGCTTTGACTGTCTCGGGAACCTGGATTTCTCATACACTACAATCTTAAGATCATAACATTAAAAAAAACGAAAAAAGGTTCTGTGGAAGAGCACACCCTCCCACCTTGCTAATGACATAGATCAGAGCAGAATGGTTCAGCCAGCTTCAAGCTGCCAGGATGGGGATAACAACTCAAGCATTCTGCTGTTGGAACATGCAGATTACAGGGCCAGAATGTGGTGAGGTTGCGTTGTGTCAGCTGTTAAGACTGGGGGTGGTTGTTATGTTTTCTCAATGTCACATAGGCTATCTGGGTTTTATTGTTGAACATGTGCCAGTCTTTATGACCAGCCTCTTTTATAATGTCTATTCTAGCAGAATAACGCATCCAATGCTTCCAGAAACATGACGATGGTCTCAATACACTCCAATGGCCTCCACAGTCAGTATCTCAACCAAGCAAAAAAGAGGTAGGATGGCTCAGTATAACAAAGCTACCAGCTGCAGAGGACATATTGACTCCCCCTGTTGCAGACTCATTGTTCAGGATTTCTATATTATTATAGTAAAAATACTGTGATACTCAAAGTGCTTGTGATAATGTCTTGGACACCTGCTGATGCACTGATAGGGAGTAAATTATTAATTTAAAGATGCATGAATACAACATAACATAAGTACAACATGAATAGGAATTATCTTCTTACATTTCAACTTCTAAAAAAGCTGGTAGACTAGCTGTTTTTTTCTCTCCTTTTCAAAGTGATGTTTTTAATTGCACGAGCATTGGAATCGTCACCGCTTCTGTGGCTTTTCATTTACAATTCTCTCTTTCCTCCTTAGGAGAAAGAAGAGGCAAACTGCTTTATTTCAGGGCCTCTGAATAATTGATGTGTAATGCTGTTGCAAAGAGGAAAGCACCTCATAGTGGCTGCTCCAGTGAGCGAGGGAGGCAGGGTGCACCTTTTCAAGAATTGACAGAGAGAAGGGAGAAGAAAAGAGGAGGGGACAACGACAGAGAATGGTACCAAGGTAAAAAGAACTTCAGAACATCCCAACACAGTTACCAGTGATGACATTAACCCACTGACACGTTTGGCAGTGTCCCTCTGCAGGATGCACAGCAGGAAAGAGCCAGAACAATTTCTTTTCCTCCACCTCTGTTCCTCTGATGGGGTATGTTTCTTTCTCCAAGCTTCCCCTGACTCCATGTTCCTGGTGGGAGTGGATCATGTTTAAATACTTGGAGCTGCTTTGACTGAGACCTAAGAATAAGAAGGAGATTAAAGCTGCAATCACTGCTGGGCTCAGGAAACTGCAAATGGGAATTTCTTATTTCTTAATTTCTCCTCATCCAATATTTTTCACAAACCAGTTCATCTAAAAGCCCAGACCCCAGCTGAGTAGAGGAAGGAAGCATTTCTCTCATGGTGGGTGTTAAAAAGAGTCTGTGTGTGTGTGTGTCTGTATCTGTGTGTCTGTAAATGCATGTGCACAATGTTTAACTGACCAAAAAAAAAGTCTGGGAAAGGAAAAATGAGAAAAAAATATCTGAAATCTCATTCTGCCATTCACATTAAAGGTATAAATATTAATGCAACTGTGCTGCCAACAAGCTTTTAGATCTATACACTGAAACATGGCAGGGACTCCACTGACACATTTTGCCTCAGTCAACTGTCTTTAGATCTTAATGTATTAACAATAATTGACAGTAGAGTGAGCAAATTAGAGTGAGATCAGGGTGCGCCCACTCACTACACTCCACTCCTTTCAGAATCCAAGCTTCCACTCAGCTGATGTTATTATATATGTATGTATATGTATATATGTTAGTATATATGTTCATTAACTTGTCAGAAGTGATAAACAAACACAACTCCTGAAAATGGGTTCCAAGTAGCACCTGTTTCATCTTAGAGCTCCTCTCCAGATGTTCTATGGGGTCCTCTCACCTGCCTTGTTTTGTCTGGACTTTCGGACCACTCCACTTGATCTGAACCAAATTTACAGGTGTGAAAGCTCCCCCGGACCATGGACTTGACTGAAGTACTGAAATTTGGCTCTGGAGTTGCCTTTTCCGTATCGTATGTCGTTGAAGACTCTGAGCATGAATGCGATTAGTACATGAAGAGGAGTTTGCACAGAGGGGGGAGGGAAGGGCAGGTGGCCATTTGATACATGACACATCACAATCAAATAAACTTATTTGTAGTGTTCTAAATGATTGGATGGTGTTTTTACAGGATTGTCCATTCCATAGTTGACTGATGTTTTTCTGTTTTTTGTGAGAATAACTTTTAATTTCATTGGTTGAAATCAGGGTGTGAAGAGGATTTCAAGCAATGCATTAAAAATGCTCCAGAAAAAGATCACCTCCCTGACCTTTAACAGGACCTTCCTGTGGTTAGCCTACACGTGAATTAGAAATAGTAAAGTTGAGCTGCAGTAGCACATGCGGAGAAGAGGAGATGAAATGTCTTCTCCTTTCCTTCCGGCGATAAAAAAGTCTTCACATGACATTCACAAGGATGTTCATCTGAATCCAAACTTGGCTCGCATACCGGGCATAGTGTTGATGCTGCTGTAACGGTATCCTAGACTTTGCTGACTAGTTAATTTGAGGAGAGCTTTGGTGACACGACTAGATCATATGCACATTAGTTTACAATCGAATCATAGTCAAGTGTAGGAGACGCAGCATGTAGGTAAAGGACAGGATGTCAATACAAAGTTCTTTGGTGTGCTGTCATTAATGTAGAGTGAAACCAGAACTTTTCCTATGATGAGGCCCTGTGTCCCACCCACCAACATGGTTTGTGCAAGGTTGACTAGTGAAAAACAAAAAATATTGAGACGGTCAAAGGAAGAAACATCAGTCCCAGTCAGCTCCAGACTCCAGTGACTACCTGACCTGTCAGAGTTAGTCCACATATTTGTCTATGTTGTGTACCTGGTAGTAGCTGACACAGTGTTAGAGGTTGTGATAATGCAAACTCTCGTTCCGTGGACTGACAAGGTTTCAGTGACCAGCAGTTGATGCTCCAAGGTGGCAGGAGATGGAGACAGGTGTAGTTCGACCATAGATGCAGTGGAGCAACATATCAAATAGAACACGACTATCTACGGCATTTGAAAAAATCTGTCACATCAGGAAAAGCTTCCCTTTACATAACAATTCATTCATTATCTTATACATATTGTTTCCCTGGGTTGGTGAAGTCATTAAGAATTATAAACTAGTCTGCATACCACCACATGTGTATGTTCATGTTGTTCATATGTGTGTGTGTCAACAGGCTAAGACCATTTTCTTTCCATTCAGGTGACTGTTTTTTTCAGTATGTTTGATTGTGTATAATGTTGGTATTAATTGGTGACTTTGCATGAAGGAAAGAAAGACAGGCGAAACATCAGGCCTTAAATGACCATTGTGAATGTTTAAAGTGTGCAATAGTGTAGTAATTAGGATCTCATCAGTGTGTTGCTAATGGCATATTTTGCCCAAGGCTACATACAAGCTAGAACCACCACTAGAGACCACTGATGGTTAGTGTTACAAGAAACATCAGAGAGCCTCAGTCAGACCCAGACTTAGAGCAGGAGTCCACTGAGACCAGAATCAGAGAGGAGCAGATGATTCAGAGCTGTCAGAGTAGTTAGCATCTTTTATTTGTTCATGCTGTTATCTTGTTATCTTGTAACTGGGAGTGGCTGATGCAGTGCCACTGACAGTGTCACAAAATCTTCCTCTTTTGCTTTTATTTAACCCAGACCCCCTGTCTCCATAAATGAATGGGTTTGGTTTCTTGAGTAGATGATGTTTCAATCCCTGAGTTCCTTTGTTTATTCCTCACATACTATTTTGTGCATTTCATCCAAACACCTTTTTTGCGGACATTTCAGTCAAATGAAGATCAACAACTTATTCCAATAAGGTAAACAAAGCTGTAATGTCATCAGGCACTCTCTTGAGCAGTTCAATTAAGAAAAAGACACTAGAAAAACAACAACAACAAAAGTCATCCTCTCACAGTTGTACTAAGATAGAAATTAAACCACATCTCTTGAAAGAAAAAAAACATGTCACGCATTTTAACTTGTTCCTCCTGTTCTTAAAAAAACTGACAGGTTAAGGTGCCAAAAAGATAATTTATCATCACAGTAGCTTGATCAAAGAAAATTTCCTCTTTTATTCATTGCGAAATCAGCAGCCGAAGCTGTCATTACAAACTAGAGTACTTTTTGTTTGCTCTGGCAGACATTTGCACAATAGATGTATGTGGAAATGTGTCATTACTAGTCATATCTGACACAAAGACTAGAGAGGTAAGTCAATGCTGCATCATCCTCATATTGTCTCACCATTTAAATTTCAATCATGCATCCTACTACACAGAAATTATGCACTATGATACATTATTGGGAGGGGTGACACAGTGATTATATTAATCACATTAAATGTCTCCAACCATCTAACACAGCTTTGTTAGCTACTGCAGCCCAGTCTCCAAAAAGTCACACAACCCCAAATCAGTGTTTGATTGTGGTATTCATGAATTTAGTGTGAGTGTCGTCACAGAACACTGTGCTCAAGATGAGTCTGGTTCATTTCTGTACAATACACAAGAGAACATGTGAAAGCATAGCGCTCCAATCCACTCTACATGGACCAGGGGTGTGCTTGCGTTGCGCAACACATTCACAATGAATGGGGGGTTGTGTGGAGCCTGCACACACCGCATTCTATCTGAAAAGGGCTTTAGACGGAAAACAAAAACAGCTTTAACACAATTTAACACCACGCAAATCACACTGGAATATAATTGTGTGTTAGATCCTAAATGTACTGTACTTGTGACAAACATGAGTATGACTTGTTGAAGTACTGACTTATTAAAGTATGTGCTTTCAAACCTGCAGCAATACTCACTAACAACTCAGTAAGAGTTGAATGAGTTGCATATTACCCTGCAAGTGGGAGAGAGTAGCAGCAAGTAGGAATCACTACATACAACCTTCACAGGGCTCTGGCCATCATCCAGGCTTTAATTGGTTTGGGTCAAGAACCATCCACGTTACCCGATGTAGTTTTACTCTACAGTTTTCATCAACAACAACGAGGATCCTGTAAAACTGAAAAACATGGGGTAGGATTTGTGAAAAATTAAACATGCATTTCAAGAATGGGTAATGGGTGATGAAGCGTTCAAAACCAAAAAGAATGAGCCCACCCACGTATCTCTCTATTGCCTTGAACAGGCTGTGTGCTGCAAGATGCACTACAATTCTGGGGCCGAATTTCTCCACAGTTCTGCGGACGTGACGTCAGATGACGCTGTATGTGTGTTCTCGGAGGCTTTCGATACGGGAAGAAGACAAGTGCGGTAGTAATGGACTCTGCTACAGTAAACAAACGACCCACCACCGCACAAAGACCACTGAAATGTCCCACAAAGAAGAAAACCAAAGTTTTATCAGCGGCATCGCGTCAATCAAAATGCTATTATGACAAAAGCTGGTCTGGCACCTGAATAAATATGCATAATAGAGATGCATTTGAGTCATGGAGGCAGCTTCAGCTTGAACTGGGACTGCAGACAGATGCGGACATGGCTCATTTCCTAGTAACCAGGTAAGAAAACACTACAGCTCATGTTTAGAGCTTGATCTTCAAATCAGATGAGATGGCCGAGGACTCGGGGTGACCTAACGTGCACAACTTAGTCCACCACTGTGGAACATGACAACGTTACAGACTGCGCATTTTCCACGTCCTTTAGTCTGAAACCGAATCGTTAGAAATATACACAGCACCGACTCTCGTCTTGTTCCCGTCCCCGTCATGTGAACAGCCAGTAAAGTTACGTATCATGTAAGTGATGTGTCGGCTGCACTGCCGTGAAGAGTTCATGCGCGCTCCTGCGCCGGCTTGGCTGATGGCTGCAGACATGCACAACGGCCGTCGTGGCAGTATTGAGTCTTATTTCTTGATCCCGCCCCAAGTTCCTTTGAATAAAAGTATTTCTTTCTCAGCTCTGCACTCTGTGTCACCATATTATAAAAGCTATGCCTGATATAGGGATGGTGGGTGTCTATTACAACATAATTTGTGTAACACTGACTGTAGCATATTTTGGATCTAATATTTGTCTGCTAATTAGACTGTGATCTTGTAAAACAATGTCTAAAAGTGTATTAAGATCCTATTTGCTTTCTATTTTGAGTATAATTTGGTTTCTGAGAATATTATATTCATATTCTAGAATATGTGCTTCAGATGGGAGCAGCAAAATGTTTTTACTCAACCTTTGCTTTATTTTGTTGTGTTTTTGTATGTTTTTGTCATATTTTGTCAACTACTGATGGACACTTCTGTGGGGAGAGGAGATTCTTCAGGAGAGGAGCTTCTGTCACTGAAAATGGAGCAAGTCTGGAGGATGCCACTCTGTTCCAGCTGGATGAGGAGCTGCTTTCATGGTTGCTGTGCTGGTGGTGCAGAGGTTAAAGGCTTGGAGGTGGAGATGTACTGTGAGTCCTTTCTGCTGTCAGTCATCATGCAAAATATCAACTCTCTGCCCAACAAGAGTGATGAGGAGCTGGAGATATAGATGAAGACCCAGGAAGTAGACATTTTTTCAAATCAAAACAATACTTGTGTACATCCCACCAGCGGCTACTGCTGAAGTTCCATGTGAAGATCTCCATGAAGTCGTTGCTAGGATACAGACTAAACATCCTGAGGCACTTGACTTCAGTCATGTCTCCCTGATGGATTCACTGAGGATGTGGTGGAGAGATACACGCTGGTGGAGGCCATTCTGAACAACTCAGATCATCCTCTTCATAACACCTTGATGGACCAAGAAAAGAGCGGTGGTGGACGGCTCCTCTCTCTTCACTGCAGGACGGAGAAATATAGAAGATCCTTTGTACCTTCAGCCATCAGGCTTCTTCATTCTTCTGCAAATGGTTGATGAGCTGACAGACACATGAATTTCCCTTTGGGGATTAATAATAAAGTAATTTGTATTCGTATTCATATTTTGGATGTAATGCAAATTTACATGTGGTTTCAAATTCCAGGATAATTTACATGTAAGATGTCTAATTAACATATGACTGTGTTTGCTGACTTTCTGATAAAGAACATATCATTTCTAGTTTGTAATTTTACACAAATTACAGCTTGGTGTGACTTATTAGTGTACCCAAAAATAAAGTGTGACTGAATTTTTTTTTATGAAGGGACTTTCAACAGTGACAGGACTTCAAATGCTTGGAATAAATGTTTTGTCTTTAGCAGCAAGAGCTTTCTGTTTTTCCAGCATCTCTCAGGTCTTATACTGTACTGTCTCCACTCTGCTCTCTGTGTCACTAAGCAGCTTGCTAATTATCGTGGTAAGAAGGTAGGTGTCAAGCAGAGTGGAGGATTTGGCACGGCCCTTTTTGCCTCACCTTCCTCAGGCAGCTTGTGTAATTAACTGCTTTGGATTGTACCTCTGATCTGCTTTTAATTTAGTTTACTTGGTCGTTTGTAGCAGGGCACCTTATAGTGATACTGTTTTTTATATATGTAACTAAGCAGAAATGCCTTTATCCATGCACACAGCAGTTGAATCACTGCTGGAATGATTCCTTCAACTCTAAAATATGCTAGATTGGTAAAATGTGTGACTTTTTTGTTGTTCTTTCTGATTTTGAACAATACATTAACTTGTTTGCGCAATTTTCCTTTCAGATTCCCCTCAAATTAGTTACTTTAATAAAGTATTTTATAACATTGCTCTGTAGGAGCGCACAACAGGGATCTCATTGTGGGGGTGGGGGTGATGGATTCGTCTCTGCAGGCAGTTGAGGGATCAGTCTTAATTATCTGAGGTTCTGGCCTTTGATCCGTTTCCTGTCCATTACTCCTGGTGCCTTAGGTGTCATTGAACATCACAGTAAGTGTATTAATGTGTGCTTTTGGTCAGATGTCTTCATGAGGACATTAGGTGTCTCACTGAGACAGACAAACTCTGAAATCAGTTGTTGGTGGTCAGTGTGTCCTAGTGGATTAAGGGTTATTTCCAGGCCACTGTTATAGTCCAGCCTTTATGTAACACAGTCATCCAAGTGCATAAATCACCTGCATCCAGCAGCACAGCTGATACAGTAAGCAAGACAACCATAGAAGCCCCTGGGTATTTAATTTCATATTAATAATTTCCAGTTCTTCAACACAAAGGCCAAATGGTTGTATTTGATTAACAAATTGTCTTCATGCAAAAAAGAACACAATGCTAATTGAATGCAAATGAGTCAGAAGTGCATGGGATTTATATACGAGCATCCTGCTTGGTGCATAGAGATTTGACTGTAGTGAAGTGTATCATGTTTCATGCCCCTGTGCCTCTCTGTTAAGCCAAAAGCATAGTTGCAGTGTTAACACTGACTGAAATGACTGGGCCTTTGTGTCTATATCCACCACCTTGCCAAAAAGGCAAATATGACTAAGGCACTGGGGAGAGGACAAGTCTTTTTTTCTGCCATCAGTCTGTACAGACACCTTAACACTTTTAACTTCAGCTTCTCACTGAGTTCAGTTGCATTACACTGTCGCATTTTGATGCATAATGATCATCTGTGGTGAGACGTTGCTGCTTTTATAGTCAAGATGAGGTCCAACTTACTGCATCACCTTTGCCCCATCATGTTCAAAACCTCCACTGCAACTCTAACCAAACCTGAGTTTGTGCTGGCTTTTGGCTCAAGCCTGGACCCACCTCTTGGCTCCCTCCAATCATGTTTAAACAATGTCTACGACTTTATAATGAAGTATGATGAAGCCTAAATAATGAGGTGGTGGTGAAAGACCCTTGTAAAGCTTCTCCCAAGCCCTTTAGCACAGAGCCCTGACCTTTTTAACTAGCAGAATTAATTGGGCCAGGCTAACCTTTTAGAGGCTAGCTGTGAAATAAGACCAGTGTTCCCAGGTCGCCTCATTATACCACACTAGCTTTGGAGTCTGAGTGCTCCTTTCCTCCTATAGTTTGGGGACACACAGCAGCCAGTCCATGGCTCAGATGGGGAATAAATTTCAGGCCAGCCCAATTGAGTCTGATCTTTTTGGCTCTCCAGTTAAATGGGTTACTGTTAGTAACTGTTCACTGTCTGGCAAGTGAGGGTTTGTATTATAGTGCATCACAATTCTTTCCATGGGACACTGAGGATCAGCAATAGAGCTGTCCCTTCTCAAAAGGTATGTATTGAGTAATTTTCTTTTTCAACTTATTTATCGATGTTCATGGACACTCTAACTTTGGTGTGCAGAGTCTCACAGTACAAACTCACAAGATCTACAGAGCTGACCGGTTCTTTGACCCTGAACTGCTGTTGTGTGGAAAACATAGGAAACAAACCATACAGGTCTGTGGATAAGTACAAGGATTAAGGTTCCTGGAGAACAGGAAAAGAAGGCACTCTACAATACCTGATAACATTTCACGAGTGTGGTAACAATTCACAGCCCATATTCCATACTAACAGTTCAACCTGCTAGAAAAAGCGCACCCACTTTTCTTGCTTTTTGCTTCATGCATTTCTGTCATGACATAGGTGGATGGGTTGTGAACACGAATCCCAGCAACTATCTATTGTTAATGGTCTTAGATACTCCCTTTCCAATCACCAAACCACACTCAAGTTTCCTGTCTAAAACTAGCTAAGTAACAAAAGTCTACAAAATGACTATTTCTGTGGCCCTTGTCACCTCCTCTAATTGTGATTAATCAGACTTTCTGAGATGCAAAAAATGGATTGTCCGCTGAAAAACATTTAGTATATTGGCTTCTTGTCTAGAAACAATGTTGCTGTAAGTTCAACATGAAGACATGACTTCTAATGGGTGTTGGACTAGACTGTTGAGAAATAACAGCCAAGCTCCAGATGTACCTGCTGATTTATGTTCAGACCTTCACCTATGACCATGATCCTTGAGTGGTGACTAAAAGAATGACATCATGGTTGTAAGTTACCAAAATGGATGTATGGTATCTCACACTGTATCTGAGGCTGGGGTCAGGGGGGTCACCACACAAAAGGAGCTTGGAGCAGACCTGCTGCACCTTCACACTGAAAAGAACCAGCTGAGGTGGCTTGGCTGTCTGATTTGCAGTGCACACAAATCAATATGAGGGATATTTTGCCAAAGTCATATATGCTACCTACAGTAGGTCAAATCAAACAGTCCTGTAGGTCCTAAAAGTTTGTATTTTAATCCTGAGCAGAGAACAGCAGCTCAGGTCAGCCTGAATTCAGTCCACACATTTCCTCAGGTGAATATGAATCCTATCTTTTTCTGACTAACCCAGGTCTGGGAATAAGACTCCTATAGCCTCAGTAAAACAAGTTATGACTAAACAAGAAGATAAGATACACAGCTGCTTTGTCATTCAGCATGACACACAGGGAAGCAAAAGTAAATATTTCTGCTGCCTCATAGGAAAGAGAACCCTAACCTAACCCTTCAATTGCATCAGCCTGCTTTGTACAGACTGAGCTATTGTGAATATTTTCAACACAAGCATCAAATCTTGTCTGTGCTCTCAGTTTGTTCAGGTAAGTGAATCTGGGCTGGACATCAAGCCATCTGGTTCAAATACGGAACCTTCCCTGAAAAAAGTGAATCTGAGGTGAAGGAAATTTAACAAAATCTGAATTAGTGATATTAACAATGAAATTTAAAGTGAAGTTTATATGTTTACACAAATAAGTCTGGTTTGGAATTAATTTGTGTTTCTTTGTGTGTGTATCTTTACTCTTTTCCATCCATCACTAAACACAACCCATTAGCCATTATGAATAGTGTGTAGTGTTATGGCAGCCTGCTGTTGTGGTGGCTAGCACTGAGTTTGCATGTCCTCCCTGTGTCTATGTGGGTTCTCTCCGGCCTCCTCCCACAGTCCAAATTCACACTAGGTTGATTGGCCACTCTAAAATTGCTCATAGTGAGTGTGTGTGTTGTTTGTCACATTTATAACATATAAAAAATAAAATCATTCATTCTAAGACTCACTTTGTTTTTTTCATCTACAAAAGCAAATGAGTAGTTTAAACAAAGAACAATCTCGATCTATATAAATAAATTATGCCAATAGTTGCCTCAATTTTTTTTAGAGTACATCTGTTACTTTATTTTCACCAGTGTAAATCTGACTATTAGTCACTGTGTCAGTTCAACGTTTAAAATCATTTGAGACAATTCAGGTATGAAAACTCACAGTATATTCATATCTTTCTCGGTAGTTCAAATACAGTAAACAAAGTGTTATTAGAGAATTTCAAAGTTACCAGCAGGAGGCAGCGTGCTGTGTTGGTCTGGGACTGTCTTTGTGCATAGTCTCATTTACATCCTCATTGTATTGTCTTCCTCTCTCTTCTCCTGTTTTAACAGATTGGTGATGTTTTAAATTTGTAAAAATACATACACTTATTTTATATGTAAATTTAAATGGTAGAGCTTTTTTTGTAACAGTTTTGATATATTCATATAGTTTTGTGAGCAAGTGGAAAGAGTTGCATATGAGTCCAGAACATTTCATTGTCAGTTAAAATGATATCTTCCTGGTTTTTCTGGTGGATGAATGGTTAGAGAGCACCTTCCATATGGGCTCACCACCAAGAGCAGGAGCTCACTGGTTCAGTCCAGTTGTTATCAGCCATGTGCCGGTTTCTTCCCATTTGCACATTGAGGTTCAGGGAACATGTTGTTGAAGATAGAATTTCATGGTATTTCTTTCTCTGGATAAGTTTTTCCTCAGTTTGTGGACTGAATGAGGATGTATTCATGTAGGAATGGCTACAGTAACAATCTCAATTAAATTAATCATGCTTAATGTTGCTTCTGATATCATATAGGTGTTTGTGTTGATAACATGAAATTTACATTTGGAAACAAAATACAGAGAAGGTAAATAAAGAAATCTAAGAGAGAGAGAGAGAGAGAGAGAGATTTTCTTTATTGTAAAATAAATAGAGTTGAGCTGTGTTCACCACCTGTGTCTTTGTTTGTCCTGTTTCACAAGTATATGTGTGGGTACTCTGTGTCCAGTGGCCAGACATGTACAAGTTGGACTGGAGCTTGTCCACAGTGAAGGAATATCTATTCTTATATTTTTGCATGATATTTAATATTGGGTCTGCAAGTGGGTGGTTTGTTTCTGACCTGGAAAAAAACTGTGCTGATACAGTCAGGAGTGAAAATTACAACCCTAAAAATATTTGGTCAAATTATGGATGATTTTTGCCCACTGTCATATATAATGTAGACATATCACAATAAAAAATCAAACCTGATTTGAACCTGTGTTGAAGATAATTCTGACAGTTAAGTGTCTCCTACCAAACTGCACCAGTACTTTTACTTCTCTGTGTTGCACCTGGAGAGGACAAAGTCACTGTGTTGTCTAACTTTTGGTGCAACCTATTATTTTTTTTCCACATCAAAGGCCTTTAACAAGAAGTTCCAGCAGCACAAGCTGCTGGCTATGAAGTCATTGTGTGCAGCCTTTGTCATTTGAATGTCAGGTTCCTGCTTTTAACATGAGGCTGAGGGAGCAACACACACAAAGAGGACCTTTCGACATCATGCTAACGAGGAGAAAAGATTATTTGACATATGTCAGTTATTTTTATTTCAACTTAAACTGGGGACACACTACACAATTTTCACAGTTGTTGCCGATTTAGAAAAACGTAAAGCATATTTTTCTGACGACTGGGGATCACACACTTAACAACTGTGCTAGATGAGGGGTCTCACACTACACAATTTGTCAGACCAACTGAAGCCAACTAAAAGCACCAAACTCTAGCGGGAGTGACAGTTTAAGGAGTGTAGATGTGTAGTGATGTCCACAGATGTGGTTAGTTGAGTATGGATCAAGTTGTGGAGGAGTCAACTATTCAGCTATTTCATTTGCCCCCCCCTTCTTTATTGGCTGCAGGGGACGTGACTGCAGTTGGGTCAGTCAGGACTACCTGACTGCATCCTGCATCCAGACTCGGCTCAAAAAAATCAAACATGTTTGAATTGCTGCCACTAAAGTTGGGCACTGCCTGTTTGCCTCACACATTTGACAGTCTCTGCCATCACATACTAGATGTCTGCACCTCTGCCCAACGGCACCACTTGCCATGCTGACTGTACCTAACAAGTGCCGACTGGTGCAAACTAGGCCTGACTGTGATGTGGGCAAAATCAGACAAAAAGCGCCTGGTGTGTCCCCAGCTTAAGGAGCTGACAGCATACATGCATATACATTTTAGTGGTCTGCGCTTTTGGAAACAGGCAAGCAGGATTATTGGGATTGATCAGGTGTCTGCAGCCCAGCTGTACAATGAGATCCTCAGTGATCACACTCATCCTCTCCATCTAAAGTTTCGGAGAAGTGGCAGGTCAGGGGGCAGAATCCTGCAGCAGAAAATCACAACAATGAGATACAGTAAATCATTTGTGCCAACAGCAATCTGTCTGCTCAACAGTAGGTAAGTGAGTGAAGGCAAAGCAGTCAAAAAGTGCTCAGCACCTCTGAGAACTCCTTCAAGACTGTTGGAGGAAAACCTTTCCAGGTGATGACCTCATGAAGCTGATGACAGAATCAAACATTTGCAAAAAGCTGTCATCAAAGCAAAAGGCAGATACTTTGAAAAATCTAATATATAAAACATATTCCTTTTGTTTAATAATTTTGTGTTTACTACATAATTCCTCATGTGTTTCTTCATAGTTTCGATGTCTTCAGTTTTAATCTACAACGTAGAAAGTAATGAAAATGAAGAAAAACCATGAGATGAGAAGGTGTGTCCAGACTTTTGACTGGTAGTATAAAAGATGTAGTGTAAGTGACTTTTTGAAACAATTTTGATGTACTTATACTGTATACAGTAGACATTTTGACTTTTTTCATGACATTTGGACTTTATTCTCAAAGTGCATAATAATCTTCTCACCATCCTGCTGACTCTGTGATATTCTCCCACTACACTAGAAACTGTTTTTGTTTGAGCTTTTAAAGATGCTCAGTAAGTAAAGTAATCACTCGGAGAAAAAAGATGTTGATCCTCCATCACACATACCTGTAAAGTCAAAGGTTGCTGTAAAGGGCCTTTGCAATAATATTGAACGATTGTGTCTCAATTATCTCTTTACATTACTGCTCAAAATTTCAAGGATATCTGAAGTGCCAGAGGATTCCTTTGAACTTGTCTACCTTTCAGACTTTAAGAGGCAGTCAGCCTCATCTATAGTAACAAATAATAAAAAGAGCCTTCACTGAACCCAAGCTGCTTTCACCTGCTAATGTGTTAGAGATGTTTGGTTAGCACATCCCATAAAGATGGATAAAATTTAAAATATATTTAAGTTGTTTAAAAAGGAACTTGTGAGGGTAACTGCTCATAATGGATGGTATATTGGGTGTACTGCACTTGTCTTACTATGAAAAATGAAAATGACCTTTTTTTTTAATATTATTTAACATTCATGGATAGAGTTTGATTTGCCAGTTTAATCCATATAATAGCATTAATGTATTGTGTAAGCTGCATCCTTTTTGGAGACAAGGCATTTTTTATGCTACGCCGAACTTGGGTTTGCGCTTTTAAGCACAAACTGGAGTTCTGGTTAAAAACAAAAGAAAACAAACAAAGCCATGCAGTTTCTGTCTTTGTTTTATTTTTCTTTTTAAGTTTCACTTGAGTGGCAATTTCCTGGTCCCTGACTGGCTGGCAAAATGGCAGTTTGCATCAATAGCGTTATGTTTAGTTCACAGGGTATTAACCAGGCTTATCCCCACAGTGTCTGAATAGCTTCTTATCCCTATTAAACCGCCTTGTGATTATTATTTTTTTCTTTTTCCACACTTTCGAAGGACAGTTCCCGTTTCAAGAAGACGACCTGTGAGGAGGCTTAACCAGCAGTAACGGTATCAAACACAAACATGCACTTAGCTAAATATAGCACTGGCTGCCACTGAAATGGGAACTTGAAGCTGCTCGAGAGGCATCTGATAGTTGGATGTTTACTAAGTTCCTTTCAGCATGTGAATGAATTCTGCCTGTGCATGTGCCTATTACTTTATTAGATGATTCATGCATGACTCATCCTGAAACTGTAGTATTTATGGAGTGAATTTAGACTGACTGGATAATTGCACAGTAGATATTGTCTTTCCAAACAGACCAAAATCACTGTCTATATGGCCTAATGAGATTTTTTTTTTCATTTGTAATTACATCCTCAAGTAGCACACTGACAACCTTGCCTGCTAAATTCCAAGAACTACCCAAACATTTGAAACAATCTACCCTCAAATTGTATGCCAGCTTTTGTCAGTATAATTCAGCTTGAAGAAAAATAAAAAAGTACAATTCTACTTTATATGCTAAAGATTTAGTCTAGGTAAGATGCCTTATCTATATGCAAATTATAAGTTATCAACTTCAATAACTGTTGAACGAGGTGTCTCCAAACATGCTATTGCCTTCATTTGTCAGGCTGCCAGGGTGGCCAAGTTTTTAAATGCAAAGCAGTCAATCTTGAGGGAGATGGCAGCAAACACAGACAAATAGTCCATGGAAGAAGGAGAGGATACTTAAGAGCACAGAACACCAGTGATGATAATGAGCTTTGTTTGTGTTGGCCACTTCATCTTTATAGCAAATGATAAACCAGCTAGTCAAACACACATGAAAAACACCTCAGTAATGCTAATTTAAGCAATTTAGTCTGCACAGTGGGGGGGGGGGTAGCGCAGTTCTAGAAAAGAAGAGGTGTCCTTGAGAGGATACTGCTGTCCAGCAAACATCTGAGAAAGGGAAGGAAATAGCAGACACTTGCTTTATATTGTTGGCCCACTTCATATTGTACAGAAGTTATGTTGTATGGCCCAAGGGCAAAACCTTTCATGAGACTTATTGCCGGCTCCAAAAGGCAATGGCATCACGGAGCTTGCAGTTAAAATATGGAAATCACACTTGTACTTAATTTCATTTCAAATAGCATCATCAGGGCTCAAACTGAGGCTGGCTTGAGGCACATGTGTTTGGTGAATCACTGGATATGGGTGGGAGGGTAGACAGACATGGGCAGGCACACCCACCCAGTAGGTCAACTTTTTGGATATGAAATCTAAAATGAATTAACATATTCCATCCCTTTATCTGTTTTACTAACTGGGTCTGGGATCAATCTGTGGATGATCAGATGGTACTGCATGCATGAGAGATAAGAGTCACAGTACTACATGTGTTGGACATTTTCAATGCTTGTGTTTTTATTATTGTAAGTGAATTATTCTGTGTTTTTTTTTTTTTTTTTTTTTCCTCCGATAAGGAAAATAGCTATGACACTACTACTAATGGCTATGACACTACTACTACTGCTACTATTACTACTACTAACACTATTAACACTACACTAGTAGTACTACTACTAACACTGAGACTGCTAAGACTAGTAGAATTGTTAATTTAAAACTACTGCTAGTAGTACTACTAGTAATTCTGTTACTACTCCTACTAATACTGCTTTTGTAACATCTCATACCCTTGTCCTGGACATACAGGTTCAGTGATTTGGGTTTAGGGACTGGGTCGCCAACACGTGCCTGCTGAGAGGAGCCTGGCTGCCTATTCTTCCATCTGTCTGCCTGCAGAAACTCCACAAAGGCAAATTGTCACAGAAATCCAAAAGGGAGAGAGCCTCTTTTAACTAGCCTTTTGTGGTTGACAGGGAATTGCATACATCTAATACAGTCGAAGGCAAAACTGATGCGATCCAATGAGTCTTGAGCAGATGATTTGAGCCACAGAAGCCATAAGAGCTGTAGTCCTTATCTGGTCCTCCCTCCTCAACAGACAGCAACTGTATAAACATCTCCTCCAACTGTCAGTGCTACAAACACTCTTATCTCCGCTCCACTGCATATACATTCGGCCTTAGCTCACAAAATTGAGCCACAATTCTCTCGACTGCCTGTTAAAGGATTCATCCTAAACTGTGATATGTGATATATCCATTTGAAAGAAAAGGTACTCCATGGTTTGATTGCCCCCCCCAAAAGTATTATGTTTTGTGTGTAAAATTCCAGAACATGTTCTTCAGCTGGGAGCAGCAAAGTCTGGCAGCTCTGAGTTTTTACTCAACCTTTGCTTTATTTTGTTGTGTTTTTGTATGTTTTTGTTGTATTGTGTCAACTACTGATGGATACTTCTGTGGGGAGAGGAGATTCTTCAGGAGAGGAGCTTCTGTCATTGAAAATGGAGCAAGTCTGGAGGATGCCACCCTGTTCCAGCTGGATGAGGAGCTGCTTTCATGGTTGCTGTGCTGGTGGTGCAGAGGTTAGAGGCTTGGAGGTGGAGATGTACTGTAGGTCCTTTCTGCTGTCAGTCATCATGCAAAATATCAACTCTCTGCCCAACAAGAGTGATGAGGAGCTGGAGATATAGTTCCATGTGAAGATCTCCATGAAGTCGTTGCTAGGATACAGACTAAACATCCTGAGGCACTTGACTTCAGTCATGTCTCCCTGATGGACTCACTGAGGATGTGGTAGAGAGATACACACTGGTGGAGGCCATTCTGAACAACTCAGACCATCCTCTTCATAACACCTTGATGGACCAAGAAAAGAGCGGTGGTGGATGGCTCCTCTCTCTTCACTGCAGGACGGAGAAATATAGAAGATCCTTTGTACCTTCAGACATCAGGCTTCTTCATTCTTCTGCAAATGGTTGATGAGCTGACAGACACATGAATTTCCCTTTGGGGATCAATAATAAAGTAATTTGTATTCATATTCGTATTTGTAAAAGTCAGTGGGATGGCCGACAACATAACCAATGTTCCAAAACCCCTAACCCTTCAGTTGATTGTGACAAGTTAAATGTAACACCTCTTAAAATAATCACTAATAAAAATGGAGCTTTGCCATGAAATGGTCCTTCAGAAATATTGGAAGAGCTCAAATCAACAGCAAATATCACTAGGATGAGAAAGATTAATGCTTCAGAGTATTACAGTAGTTTAAACAATATTTCTGTTACAACTGAGCACTGGCTTAAACTCCCTGCGCTGGCTCCTGCAACAGTTATTAACAAAGGTAGTGTTTATCATGATGTTGGGCTCTCTGTAAAATAAAACAAAGGGATAAATGTGTTTATGCTTGTAGCAGTGTAACACACTACATCATTGTAATTGGGTGTGTGCAGACAGAGCAGATAAAGTAATGGCCACAGTGGTGACAGGCTAACATGTTTTAAACACACACTACTACTGTGTACATACATGTACAGACACACGCACAGTTCACAGTAGAAATGATATGACCTGTAAGACAGTTAAGGCTGCACTCCTCTTGTTCTGTGTTATTCCTGGTAAATATCCTTCAACTGCCTCTAAAGAAACAAAAAACATAGCTGGCAGAGAGATGTTAGTTGCCAGCAGAAAGAATGAACTGTACAATGTTGTCTGTCAAAATGTCAGTGCTTTTTTATGTTTTGCTCCAACAGTCAGTCAGTTGAACAGCGGTTTAAAAAAACAAAAAACAACAGTGTGTTGTTAACGTAATGAATCATGTAATTATTACACCAAAATTAAGTGAAGGGAATGAAGAAGGAAGAAAAATTCATTCAGTAACATTTGTAACCAATGTGCTTTTCAGAACAGCATGTGTTGTGACTGGCTGAGGAGGGTCGTTTTTTTTTTTTGACACACACATATGTATATAACATTTGAGTATTGTGGGATTAATTTGTGAATAAAGCCTGAATATTTATTATATATTTAAAATAAAAGATCATTGAGGGTGAAGCTCTCATTTAGTAGATAAATTTTAAAAGGTGTACAAACAGAAGTTAAATGCTCAGAGAAAAAATTGAAAATGACTGAGAGGTACCAAGTGTGAAAAGTTCTGTAGTGACTTCTGACTGGATGGTGCATAAAAGCCAAAAGCAGAACAAGGGGCACAAAGCATCATCCTGTCACTGGTCCTGCTGTAATGGAACAAACTAACATGGAAGTGAGATATGGCAGCGATTTTCCAGTGAGGGCTTTGTAAATAATTAAATACACAAGTAAATCACACCTCACGGAGAAACCATCCAACCTTATCACACAGGAAGCTAATGACGCATATTACAAGCATCACCTATAATTAAAAGAGCATGTTGTACACTGCATCAAGAAGTTTTTGCAGTGGAGCTAAAGCATGTCTGTACAAGATGCCTTGATAATCTAAAACTGATTTAAAAAGTTTCCTCAACAGGAGATTTTTTAATGTCATCACCAACTGAGGCATCTTTTTTGAAGGATAACTCTGCATCAGAACAGATGTGATTAAGAATTTATTAAAATCAATATTTCTGGCTTTAGAGAAAAGCATAAATTTGGGTTTGTCTGCATTTCAAAATAATTAATGGCTATTAAGAGCATCTCATCAGCATAAAGAAAATGGTTACATCTTGTTACAGCTCCTGTTGCTACTCACTGCTGTCTGTCCATGAGGTAACTCATTGAACCAGTTATATGCAACTTATTCTAAACAAATATTATGAAATTGTCCATAGCTATATTACATGCTATTGAAGGGGCAGTAAAAACACTGTACAATGTTTCTTATTGTACAAAGCCTAATTAATTAATTAATGGAGCGGCTGTGGCTCAGGAGGTAGAGCAGGTAACCAGTAACCAGAAAGTCAGTGGTTCGATTCCTGGCTTCTCCAGACCGCAGGCTGAAGTGTCCTTGGGCAAGACACTGAACCCACACTTGCTCCCAATGTATCATCGGTGTGTGAATGGTTAGACACCACCGAAAAGGTAAGTGCAGTATCAATGTGTGTGTGAATGGGTGAATGTGACCAACAGTGTAAAGCACTTCCAGTGGTTCTAGAGACTAAAAAAGCGTTATATAAGTGCAAGTCCATTTACCATTTACCATTCCTCATCATCATACAGTATAAAACATTGGTAGTGGCAGTAATAGTGCTGTTCTTTTTTCTAAAACCAGGTTGTTGTGTATTTAGAATACAATTTACAGAGATAAATGGTTCAAAAATATATGTAATAAAATTCTGAATAAACAGACTTGATATGAAACTTTGATGTTGCTTCAAGAAATGTGTTAGTATAAGTAAGTCTAGTAGCAGCAATCCTAATCAATCAATCAATAATACTGGGAACAATACCTTTCTATTGCTACCTGATCTAAATTCTTTGTACAGTCAAGACCCAAGAGTGAAATTGCATTTGACACTGCAATTTCAATTGCAGATGTTAAGTTAGGGTTCATTGTCATTCATTGTGACAAAACTAGAAACATCAGTGAGACACAGTGGGTGACTGTGAAGATTATACACCAGCAATGATACAGTTGTTATGTTTAACTGACTATTTAGGCTTTCGAACATTTTGAATGGACTGTTCAGAGGTCAATGTAGACCTCAAAATATTTGTTGGAGCAGGAAAATAGGAAAACTTTTTTTTGCAGTATTAGCCAGCCACATTAACTGAGGCCATAATGACAAGGGTATAACTACAGCCTAGATTCTCATACTTAATTCTATATAGCATATTCACATTATATCATAATTTCCTAATCAGCATTCCATGATATAACAGTCTTATTTAATTACAATACATACAAATGAAAAGGAGCAGAGGGTGCGTGCTGCATACTAGATTACAGCACGGTCAAGTGAAGGCATGTTGAAGTGTGGCCTCTGTCGCACCGTGCTGCTGATATCAGGAAGTATGCTTCTGTTCCAACTGAAAATAGTCCTCCTCCTTCTCCAGACTTCTGAGCTGAACTTGTGAAGTTCAAACTCCATTGTAGGAGTCTGTATTATAGAGGAACCAAGCAGGGGGCATTAGCAAAAGAGTGGAAAAGTGACCAGACTTGCATTGTTCCCCTTTAAGAAATGGCTCATGCGATGACTAAGTGAGCTGAACTGTGCTGCTGCTGATGGTACCTAACTTGTGTGAATGAAACCAGGAAGATCAAGACATAAAAAAAAAAAAAAAAAAAATACAATTATTTTAATCATGGTGTTCAAAAAACATTTTCCATATCACTGACATCTACAGATTAAGTTTCAAGTGTGTTTACTGTTATTTGCACAGTAGGAAATGTGTTTCCCTGACAATGAAATTAACAGACATGAAATAAAATGAACAGCTGACATGTAAGAAAGACCTCCATGTGAAAGAGAAGTAGGAGATAGACTCACATCCAAGTATTAAAAACAGAAGTACCTGCCTGAGCTGCCTCAGAGGCCTTAACTCCGATCTATGGAAACACTCCAATTGGAAAATAAAATATTATATTTTCCAGAGGTCCACTGACATAGAATGTTTGATAAAGGATCGTTGTCAGTAATGTTGGAGGATTTTTGGAGGAAATGTGGACAGGAAACCACTCCTGTACCTTCTGGGACTGCCCATACTGCAGGGGTGTTGGCAACATATACTGTAGGAGGCTGAGAAAATAATGGAAATTTCCAACCCGATGGATCCTGTGTTGTTTTTACTGAGACAGTCTAACAGGCAAAGACCAGAGATACAGACTTAGCATCCTTCTACTGATTGCTGAGAAATATTATAAGTGTAAATTGGGGGGAAATTGCTTTTACTATCAGCATCATGTTGGAGCAAAATGTGCACCGGATTCAGAGGCTGGAATAAGCCTGGATGATGGAATTCATGACAGCAAACTATCTATCCCATTTAATACCATTTAATACTTATGTGTTACTAACACTGAAAAGGGATCATGAAAATGGCAATGACCTTTGTTTAACTAACTCAGAAAGTGGTGTAGTGTAGCTGATATTTCATGGAGTGCACTAAGCTGCAAGTGGAACAAAGTCTGGCCTGGATGAGGTGTCATGACTACAGCTCCATGTACAATGCTCACAGAGATATGTGGTTTAGCAGCAGCAGAGAGCTGCACCGTCACCTCCTGATCTTGGAGGGCGGAGCTCAACACATACACACATCAGCTGAGGAAAACACACACAAACAAACATGCAACAAATCAATGCTGTGTAGATTCAGTCCTACAAAACTACAGGGAAATGTTTCTCATGGGTGCAAGCATTGGTAAGGCTATGTGGGTGGGTTCCATGAAGACATCATCCTAACTACACCAGATCATCTCTCTCTCTCTGTTTCCTATTTTTGCTGTTCAAATTTAGGTTAAATATATATATGTATATATCACTTTCTATTTTTCTTATTCTTTTCTGCAAAGAATGTAACACTACTGTAAATATTTCTATGAATGTAAATATGTAGGCATATATCTGATAAATATATATATGACCATATATTGGGGCTAATATTACGCCATATTATCATATACTATATAATTATTTATTGTATTATCATTATTATATTTATCAACGGCGCCGCAAATCGGAATCCTGTACAATTTGAAGGTGAAAAAAAAATATATTTTAAAGGTTTTTTTTTATTATTATTGTTTTTGGGGAGGGGATACTAAAGATGCTTGTTTGTAATAGGCTAAACGTGCCGAGTCCAATGATTGTTAAGCCAATCACTTGAAGCCTAACATAAAGGCCAATGATTGTCCTTTACGTCATCTGTCATTCTGTTATACACTACCGCCTATGTGGTGATAATGGTCCGGTCAGTACTACTCGGAGGGGTCGTCCCCAATTTAATAATAATAATAGCTGGGAAAAAATGGGAAACCCCTCCATTACGAAGAATGGAAGTCTATTTTCGGAGAGGCAGAGTGTAACCCTCGTAACGTGAAGCTGTGCACACAGAAGTCCACTGGTTTTATTCCACCTGCACCCTATCTGCTGTTAGTATCAGTGCTGTTTTATCTGCCACAGAATGGCAGTATGTTTTGCATATTTTGTTGTATTTGCTGTTTCTGTATGTACTATGAAATTGAATCCAGGCGGTGCCACTGATATTTATAATAGTAAGGTGTATATACACACAAATGTAAATCTAGGTACATATATTTTTCTCATAAAGTATATCAGCCATAAATTATTTAAGTTATGCTAAATAGTTCAATTTTGACACTTTATATAATGAATTCAGATGAGGTAGGTGAGTACATGAGTCCAACTTTGATGTTTCTGTCTTTAAGGAAGCTGGATAAATGATTTATTACTCATTAATGGAGAAGAGGTGGGGTTTAATAAGCATAAATTCAATTCAGAATTCAGAATAACTTGACCATAATTCAGTGATCGCCAGTTTGATTCCCAACTGCCAATCGGTTCTGTCATTCTCATGTCATTCCCCCCACCTCTTTCTCTACTATCTTATCAATTAAAGGCAAAAATGCCCCAAAAACATATCTTAACAAAACAAACAAACAATGAATCAGTGATGAACCTGCTGGAACACACCTTCTTAACATCAACAACAAGCCTGAGCCTGGTTCATCATACAACATTGTGTCTTTACAAATCTGATTAAAGATGTTTTGGGTTCAGCTGCAGTGCCTTGAGCTCTCACAGCCACCGTAGGAGGAGTTCAAGGAGAGATGAATAAATTGCAGAGCTCAACCACATCATTTGATTGTGTTAACAAGGTTATGAGCTATTTCTTAACACACTACTCCCACAAGCTTCAAGTGCTTTTCTTTCTGTTATGGTGGATGTGGTTGGTTCAAGTCACATTTGATTGAATACATTTATGTAACTGCTTCTGAGTTCAAGATGAGTCACGGAGCCTGTTTTACCAGAAGACAGAAGAAGGGATTTTGATATAAAAAAAACAAAAAACAAAACATATTCAATTTGAACAATTTTGCACAAAATAAATCAATAACATCAAGAGACAGGATTAAAGAGAAGGATTAAAACCTGTGAAGATATTTTTCATTCCTCTTGATTCAGGCTTCAGCTACAGGTGGCCTTTGCTTCCACGCTGTGACTCTCAACTCTACCAATACACACATTCAATATGAAGATAAAGAAAGGTTTGCTACCGATGTGTTTTGACCTTGAAAGAAGCATTGAAAAGAAGCAGCAGCAATCCAAACTGGGAAAAATATTACTGTTTTAAATTTCCACAGGTGATATGTTTTGATAAAAAGAAAGCTTCATATATGAATCTAAGTAGGAAGACAATGATCAAGGATAAAGGATAATTAAACCACCTTGCCTCTGTAGTCCCTCTGCTTCCACAGCAGCTCATCTGATGATGATGCTTCACCTCTCCACCACCTTGAGCCCACCCTGCCCACAAGTGTCAACCTCCATTCTATGGCTCAGAGGGTCTTCAAGAGGCTGTGATTTATACAATACAATACAGTACAATGCAAATTACTTTATTAATCCCAAAGGGAAATTCATGTGTCTGTCAGCTCATCAACCATTTGCAGAAGAATGAAGAAGCCTGATGTCTGAAGGTACAAAGGATCTTCTATATTTCTCCGTCCTGCAGTGAAGAGAGAGGAGCCGTCCACCACCGCTCTTTTCTTGGTCCATCAAGGTGTTATGAAGAGGATGATCTGAGTTGTTCAGAATGGCCTCCACCAGCGTGTATCTCTCCACCACATCCTCAGTGAGTCCATCAGGGAGACATAACTGAAGTCAAGTGCCTCAGGATGTTTAGTCTGTATCCTAGCAACGACTTCATGGAGACCTTCACATGGAACTTCAGCAGTATTTGGTGGGATGTACACAAGTATAGTTTTGATTTTAAAAAAATGTCTACTTCCTGAGTCTTCATGTATATCTCCAGCTCCTCATCACTCTTGTTGGGCAGAGAGTTGATATTTTGCATGATGACTGACGGCAGAAAGGACCTACAGTACATCTCCACTTCCAAGCCTTTAACCTCTGCACCACCAGCACAGCAACCATGAAAGCACCTCCTCATCCAGCTGGAACAGGGTGGCATCCTCCAGACTTGCTCCATTTTCAATGACAGAAGCTCCTCTCCTGAAGAATCTCCTCTCCCCACAGAAGTGTCCATCAGTAGTTGACAAAATATGACAAAAATATACAAAAACACAACAAAATAAAGCAAAGGTTGAGTAAAAACTCAGAGCTACCAGACTTTGCCGCTCCCAGTTGAAGTGCATGTTCTGGAATGTTCCATATATAAGAATATATTTATATGCTCCATATAGGGGCTACAGAAGTTGATGTACTCTGTAAAACAGTCAACCTGTCTGTCAATGTCCATACTGTTCTTGTCTGTTTCCAGCAGCTCATCCCAATCTGTGTATTCAAAGCAGTCCCTTAGAGCCTCTCTAGCCTCAGGTGTCCATTTCCTTACTGTGAGTGTAGTTGAAGGTTCCCTCTGCACACAGGGTTTGTAACAGGTCTGCAGAAAAACCAAGTTGTGATCTGACCTGCCCAGTGGTGGTAAGGCAGTAGCTCTGTAAGCTTCTTTGACATTGGCATACAGCAGATCAAGGGTTTTGTTTTCTCTGGTAGCACAATTAACAAACTGTGTAAATCCAGTCAGGTGGGAGGAGAGGGAAACATGGTTGAAGTCTCCTGATATTATTGTAAGTGCTTCAGGATGTTTAGTCTGTATCCTAGTAACCATATCATGTAGTATCTCACATGGAACTTCAGCAGTTGCCTTTGGAGGGATGGACAAAAGTATTGTTATGATATGACTGAATTATCTTGGTAAATAGTATGGTCGCATTCCAACAGCCAATAGTTCAATGTCTGGACAACACATCTTCTCCTTGACAGTAATATGTGCAGGATGACACCATCTCTGGTTCACGAATAAGGCCAGCCCTCCTCCTTTTTTCTTGCCACTAGCCTTAGCATCTCTGTCTGATCATATGAGAGTGAAGCCAGGTATATTCACGATGGAGTCTGAGATGTTTTGATTCAACCAGGTTTCAGTAAAACACATCAGGCTTCATTCACGGTACACTTTCTGAGTCTTCACCAATATCTCCAGCTCATCACTTTTGTTGGACAGAGAGTTGACATTTCCCATGATGACAGATGGCAGAAGCGGCTTTGCACCAGCATGACCACCACGAAAACACCTCCTTATCTCAGCTGGAATAGGTGATATCCTCCAGATTTGCTCTGTTTCAATGAAAAAAGCTCTTCTCTTGAAAAAACTCTTCTCCCAATAGAAGTATCCATCAGTAGTTGACAAAAATATGACAAAAACACAACAAAAACAAAGCAAAGGTTTAGTAAAAACTCAGAGCTACCAGACTTTGCTGCTCCGAGTTGAAGTGCACGTTCTAGATTAACAACATTTTGGAAGACCAGTATCACACATTTAAGACCAAGCTCACCTCTGTAAGGCAAGGCAAGGCAAGGCAATTTTATTTGTATAGCCCGTTTTTACAAACAGTTTGTTTCAAAGGGCTTTACACAGCATTATGACAACATCCTCTGCCCTTAGACCCTCACATCGACTGAGGAAAAACTCCAAAGAAATCCCTTTAACAGGGAAAAAATGGAGAAACCTCAGGGTGAGCAACAGAGGAGGGATCCCAGGACGGGCAGACGTGCAATAGATGTTGTATACAGACAAAGAAAACAATTTACAAAATGAAATACGGAAATCATGGAAATGGGATCAGTCAGTTAACGAAAAACAAAAAATGATGAAGGCAGCTCCTGGTGGGCAGGGAGAGAAGGCCAGCTTAATGGGACTACTGGATGGCAGACTGTACACTCTGAAGATCACATAGGCCCAGTGTGAGGCATTTATCTGACATCTGTTGCTGCTCACCCACCATGGTGGGTGGTGGGGGTGGTGTTATAGTTTATTTTTTGTTCATATAATACAATAACACTCTTAGAGTCAATACTGACTTGTTGGCCGCAGCTTAACTTTACCGAGAACATCAGGTGAAGAGATAATAATGCAGACATGAGCAATTGAATGTCAAACTGCCGGCCCAGGTCTCTCAATCGATACCAGACTATAATAAGTCACGGTATGTAATGGTGTGTTTCATTTACATTGGAAGTCAGAACTCGGAGCTTGGAACAACATTCACTTGGAGTTGAGCGTTTCCCAGCTGAAAAACCAACATAGAAGTTGAGAAAATGGACAGTTAAAAAAGTGAAATGAAAATACAACGTTTATATGCTTGTAGACGTATCATGTTAGAAATCCCAACTTCCAAGTACACCTGGAACGCACCATCAGTGAGCTGCATTCAGCTTTGGGCACAGGAGAGCTGCGCCCTGAGGAGCTCCTATCTCTTGTATTGAACAGGAACATCTGTGCATGTACAAATTAGAACAGGAGTCTATGGGGAAAGATTTTTATGCCCCAGGGTGGAAACATGTGACTGACTTTAGACAGCATAGAACATGTTTAATCTACATCTTTTTTGAAGGTGATACATTTAAAACTATATACTTTAAAGTATTTTTATTTTATTTTTTAAAGTCTTATTTGAGGTACTGGGGAGTGGTGGGGCAGCACCCTAGCGCCCTCTATGGACCAACCAACACTGGTCCAGCCTCTGTCAAAGATGTTGTCTCTCTCCATATTAAACCACACTTTTGACAGTATCTTGGCAGGCTAAACATATCCAAAACATAAGACACTGAACATTTTATGACAAAGGAGAGATGCATTCACTCAGAGCCTCTACCTTTAAAGTAGGGCTGTCAAATGATTAAATACAATAACTCAATTGTGTTTAAAATACTAATATTACTTGGTATTTTGGTAAGGAGCTAAAACCAATCCATGTGTGGTGTTAGAAATAAAAAAATGGCAGACTAGCACACACAATATCTACAAACATTTTGAAATCTAATACACAATATTTAACTGACACGATTTCATTATTGTAAGTACATTTATTTATTTATTCAGTTTATAATATAGACTGTTAATCTGTTAATATAGTATTTAAGGATGCAATTTATGTACCTACACTTAATCCAGAATTTTACACATCATAGTTTATTTTTTTCACATCAGTATGGACATACTTTGGGGATCAATAAAGTATTTCTTATTTCCTATTTTGATAAGTGTATTAACGACATGCCTTTATGTCCGACTGCACACCTCAACCTTCATAGATGAATCACATCACAGACTGGGCTGTGAATGAAGAGTGATGCTCTCCTGAAGCTGCCGTACATCTGACAGGCTGACAGGTTCTGTCATATGACGTGATTAATTGTGTGTTAATCTGTCTTTAACATGTTAGTGTTTCCAGATTAATTACGTGTGTTGACATTAACAGCCCTATTTTGAAGGAGACATTTTATACAGTTTGCTTCTATTGAAGACAAAAGAACAGACAAACAAATGAGCCACCTCACCTCATCCTTTCCTCAAAACTGATATACAGTTGTATATCAGTGTTGTAGGTAGTTCATGTCCTATGCAGTATAAAGATTCCCATAATGTAGACAGTGTTCACTCAAGTCATTTGATGATGAATAACAAATAACTCATGTCAGTATCATTAATATAATCTGAAATTCTACTTAAATCTTAATCATTGCAAAAGATATGTTTAGCCTAAATGTCAATCATTCAATCCAATAATTATGGAAAGCAAAGTGTCCAGTGATTGATGGATTAAAGGGGAATTTTGTCATTTTGGGGAAAATGACTACCTGCATTCTTGTGAGGTACAGTAGCTAAATAAAACAGATAAATTCCACTCTCATGTGTTTGTACTACCACCAGCAGGTCTGGTTTACATAGAAACTGGAAGCAAGGTTGAACAGGTGTCACAGATTACACAGGTACACATCATGCTCAGAAGTGAAATTACAAAATCTAACCACTGCTAACACTGGGAAACAGAACAAGAAATCAATCAGTATGAGCATAATGTAACTATGTATTATCCCTTAACAAAGCTCACATACACTCCAGAATGATACACACAATGCACACATCTTCAAAGACAGTCAAGTGAATGAAATCAGTCTCAGTATTCATATGCATCTTGGGTGAATTCACCACTAGAGTAATAGACACTTCCTGAATGATACCATCAAAGTGACACTCACATGACAATAAAAGCAGGGCGAGCGAGGGCTCATTTTACTGGAGACATGTCCTCTTCATTGTATGGAGCATAGCCCTGTAGGACTCAAGGTTACTCTCTATCACCAGGAGAAATCATTACGGTGAGACAGGGAGACGAATCTACAGAGCATGGTCCCTATTCCCCAACATCACAGCCAATCTGTGTATAGGTTTTCTAACAATCACCACTCATGAATGTTGTCACAGTGAGGCGAGCTCTTTCAGCCCCCTTCTCTCTGCACATTCAGCCTGTTCAGCACATTTCTAACATTAAAATGTGTCTGGCATCTCCCCTGGTGTTGCCCTCTCCTGCACCACATTGACACACAGCATTGTCATAACAGGGTAATGTCCATCAAAACCCTCACTGTGCTCTTAGCTCTCATTGCTATTGCATAATTCGCAGTTTCATATTTGCTTTAATATGGTATTGAAATGCTTAAGTGGCAAAGAAACACTAGTTCTTACTGTGTGAAACCCCTGACTCAGTGTCATGCGTGAATGCATATTCCACTGCAGTGTCAGATACAGCAGGCTTCCTCACTAAAGAGAGCCATTTAGTTCAGAAATAATCATAATAATAATAAAATAGACAAGAGCACCTTCAAAGACTTTATTGCCTTCTTGAGCGTGATTGTTTCTGGTGAATTGAAGGCTTTGCAATTAGCAGGTCATTTGTATTTCTTTATTGCCGACTTGGCAGGTGCCTGGAGTCTGTTCATTTCCTCCTGAGAGCTGTAGCTGCGATCTCCCCGACGTCTCCATTGATTATAGAGGCTGATAGGACTGGGCCATCTGGGAGCCCATTCTATAAATGCAGCATGCTGTTTGTTCCCTCGTGTGCCGACCAGGATCTGCTCTGTTCGCAACTGGAGGGTTATGTGTGGCGTTTATTGTGTTTGTGTGTGTGTATTTGTACATGACGTTAGACGTTAGTATAAGGTATAGGAAAACCAAGTCAAAAGTAATTTGAGTTGGGTGAAAGACTGCTGGGGAGAGAAATAAAAGAAAGTCTCTGCTTTTTCAGTGCCACCAACATTGCTGGTGTCAGCTCTCCAGTGTTTTTCTCTCTCCTTCCCTCCTTTCATCTTGCTTCTTTCTTTAATGTCTTTTCCCCCTCCTTCCTTCTATCCCATTTTTATCTCTAATTCTCCTCTCTCCTCCCGACCCCTTTCCTCCTTCATGCTATTATTATCAGCCACATTAATACCAGGTGTGTAATTGTAATTATTCTGTTGTGTTTGGCAACATGACCAAGTACATTATCATTAATGTACAGTAACAGTGGCAGATTCAGGTCAGCTATTGCAAGGAAAAACATGTTACTGATTTGGTTTTGTAGGAAGAAGGACTTACACATACTGTAGCTGCGTATTTACAATAAGTATAACACAAAATACAAGACATGATCTAAACAAAAACATTTTTAAATATAATATGAATAGATGTTTTGCCCAATTACTAACTTATCCACACAAATCCAGTTATTTATGAATAATGATAATTTTAATGTCCATCTTATGTGCATCACTGTGTGTGTGTCTTTAACTGTTATATATTGTCCCAGAATGGCTGGGTGAATGTGACAAGGAAGGAGTCCACGCACAGTTAAATTAAGATCAAATTGTTTATTACAATGAAAACAAAAAACTAATACACAATGTGGTGTGGAAGTCTGCAGGAGAGGTTTGTGTGCTGTGGAGGTGTAGGCTGTGCAAAAGCAAAACCAAAAGGATGTCCACAGATGGAAGGGAGAGAGAGAAAATGAGCACATGGCCCAGCTTTTATGGGGTGGAGGGACCAGGTGAACTGAATCAGCGGACAGCCCTCATGTCTGTGACAGCTGGCTGCAGGATTGACCAGGATGACCTCTAAGACAATGGGAGGGTCGTTACAATATACAAGTGTGTATGCGTGTGTGTATAAGCGTGCATCATTGTGTATGTGTGTGTGTGTTTGTCTTGAACTGTTTTAGATTTTAAAGCCACTAAAATGCACACTTTATATTACCATCATATATTTTAAGAGCAACGTTTGAATCTGTAAAATCAATTAAAGTGCTTATTTAACTGTGGGAGGTAAAAAGCTCAGTATTTCTCACAGCGTATGGTTGAGCTGGGTTTCATTCAGTCACAGCTGACTTGTAAACATGACGCTGGAATTCAACGTGGAGAAAAAATAATTGATTTCTCACACATTCTGGGCTCAGTAAAACACATACAACATGTGCATGAGTTCACATTTGTTCTGTAGCTAATTGCAAGGCTGGTTTTGTTGTGCACCCTCTGAGCCTCACTGTCATGGCAGGATGGATTTCATTTAGCTTGCCATAACCTGAAATTTTGGCGATGAAGCTAATCACCTTAGTAATACATAATTTATTATAATGTATTACGAAGGTGTGTAGTAATGTATAGTAATACATTTGTTATAATACATTTGTTATATTTGTTATAGTAATACATTTGTTATTGTGCATGTGATGATAGATGAGGTGACAGTGACACACGTACATGCACATCTGATCCTATACTGTGACTATATGCAAGTCTGCCCCTGTCTCCGCTCCGGTTGATAGCAGGAGCTCTGGCTTCCTTCCTTGCTGAAAGGATTCAGCAGCGCTTCGGTTGTTCATCTCCAGAGCTGCTCCATTTGTAGCATCAACTGTCTGAATGCACAGCTTGTTAAAAGCTCCAGGCCAGTGAGCTCACTGTGGTACAGTGGGGACGCAAGCAGGGAAGCAGCAGGCCCACTGGCACCACCGGCCCTGCCTTAATGGTCATCATAGCAGACAGGTCAGATACTAGTTGGAGAGAGAGGGAGGAGGGGGATGTGGGGGCAAGAGATGAACAGGAATGGCAAAGACAGCAACAGCAAGACACATCTTTGAAATTATTAAAAACAAGTATGAAAAACAGACACCCCGTGGTTTTCTGTCCGTCAAAAATACTGCTGTTTTCAGAAAAGGCCAGGAGATCCGTCAAATTATTGCAGACTGTGGACTGAAGGGTACTAAAGGAATACAATAAGTGCTACAGGATCAGAGAATAAGAGATCTGTGTGAGGAGGATTTTCTGCATTAAGCCAAGTTGCTGTATCTGCTCTTGAAGAAATGTAGGAGAAAATATCATGGTATACAGTAGATGTGCAAGTGTTAAAGCTGCAGTTCTGACAGGCAAGTAGATTCATTAGGGTTAAAATGTTTGACATTGTGAGTTTACAAAAGGTCAAACATGTTGGTAATGTGTAGATTTTCAGCAATGCTAATAGTGTGGAGTCAGACGGGCTGGTTTGACGAGCAAACACAGATCTCCTGGCATTTCCATACAGAACAGACTCTAGAGCATTTGTCTGAATGGTGTAAAAAACAAACATACCCAGTTTATCCCTTTATGCCCACAGTTTACCATCCTCGTATGACCACTTCCAGCAGGATAATGTAGGTCACAAAGTCATCTCAAACAGTTTTTTTTTTTTTTTTATTTTGTTTTGTTTTTTTGACATGACAAAATGTAAGTTCAATGGACCTCAGTGGCCTCTAGAATCATCAGATCCAAATCCAGTAGGAGTTTGGCAACATGAATTAACAGATGACAAATCTGCACAAATGACTCATGTCAGCATGAAGCAGACTCTCAAAGAAATCTTTCTAACTACCTGCCACTGAGGTCATTTTTAGAGCAAACCAGTAGTAGTACCTTATTGATCCCCAAAGGGAAATTCATTTGTTTGTCAGCTCATCAACCATTTGCAGAAGAATGAAGAAGCCTGATGGCTGAAGGTACAAAGGATCTTCTATATTTCTCCGTCCTGCAGTGAAGAGAGAGGAGCCGTCCACCACCGCTCTTTTCTTGGTCCATCAAGGTGTTATGAAGAGGATGATCTGAGTTGTTCAGAATGGCCTCCACCAGCGTGTATCTCTGATCTCTCTGAAGTCAAGTGCCTCAGGATGTTTAGTCTGTATCCTAGCAACGACTTCATGGACACCTTCACTTGGAACTTCAGCAGTAGCCGTTGGTGGGATGTACACAAGTATTGTTTTAATTTGAAAAAAAGTCTACTTCCTGAGTCTTCATCTATATCTCCAGCTCCTCATCACTACTGTTGAGCAGAGACTTGATATCCCGCATGATAACCGACGGCAGAAAGGACTCACAGTACATCTCCACCTCCAAGCCTTTAACCTCTGCACCACCAGCACAGCAACCACGAAAGCAGCTCCTCATCCCATCTGGAACAGTCACAGTCATATAGTCACAGCAGCTAGGTTTACATGCAGACTTTTTTTCATTCTGATTTGAATCAATCCGAATGAAGATTTCACGTCAACTGTTTACATGTGACGTCATCCATTCCAGTCTGGTGTTTACCTGTGTCACTACATTTATTCAGAACTGACGTTTTACAGCCATGTGACATGCACGGAGACTTCTTAATGGGCCAATGCAAACCCGACCAACCTCACTGGACGCACTGGTTTGGGACGAAATTATGTCCAATCATGTCCATGAGTTTGACTGTGTCAAGTTTGGGCTTCAACACCCATGGGTCGGGTCAGGTTTTCATTTTCAGGCCCATTGAGAGATGTAGCACAGATTAATCAAAACATCACGACTGATCAAAGATGGAGATTTATGACCTGATTGGCACAGGAGTTGTCATTGTTTTGACACTGCTATTCAAACATTTGCAAGTGAATGTCACTACGCATTTATGTCGAGATGGAGCATGTGCAGAAAGAACCTAACAAGACAACATTTGTTTTCCCCATTTACGTGATTTAAGTTTTACTATTTACTTTAAACAGTCTGTTACGACCCTGTCTAGGGAAAGGGGAAGCAACACAAAAGAGCCAGGTGGAATGTGGCAAACGAAAAGGAATTTATTGCCGTTTAGACAGAATAAGTGTCAGATAATAATAAATAACAAACTGAGGGAGAGGCTGAGGGTGCAGGTTAAAACAAAAAAAAGGAATACAACAAAAAGAGGGCTCTTTAAGAGCTACTAACAAAGGGAGACTATAGCAGCTACCAAAACAAAAACGAAAAAGGACCAGCACCCCCTACCTGGTACAACCATAAGTGAAAAAAAAACAACAACCACAAAAAAAAACCCACAAAGGGGAAACGCCAAAAAGTAACAAGTTTCCAACACGGTATCTTGCTTTCAAAGCAACAAAACAAACACTATTACACAGCAAACGAATCTGTCTTTCAATGCACAAGGCAAACACCCTTACAAAACAAACAATTCTCTCTTTCAATGCACAAGGCAAACAACGAGGCGCACCGTCTGTAGCAGACAGCCACCCCGAGCTTCTGGCGAGGTGAGCCTTTTCAGCCGTTGAGACGGAGGAGGTGCAGCCATCGATCCAGGTATCCACCAATCCCAGACGGCGGAGCGAGGTGAAGGCGGGGTTTTCGGACCAGGAGCCGCACCAATCCCGGACAGCGGAAGAGACACACACACGGCGGAAGGGACACACACACACACACATTGCAGCCGTAACACAGTCAAATAAATTAGGAAATGTTCTTTACATTACATGTTTTGACTGTCAACCTGCAGTCTTTCTCAGAGCGTCAGCTGAGTCTTGACCACATTTTCAGGGTCTTGGTCTTGACTAAGATTCTTTGTCTTGGAATCGACTACATTTTTACTTGGTCTTGTGCTTGACTTGGTCTCAACCCCCTTAATGTCTTGGTCTTGACTCCATCTTGGGTTAGGTTGTCTTGACCACAACACTAGTCATTCATGTCTGGTCTTGAGCATAAAACCACAATCTTTCACTTGATCTAAAGAGCTTTTGTGGCCTAAACAAAACCACATGTGAGACCTGAACAACCCCAGTCATTTCATGTCAAAGTCTGGCACTTCCTTATGACCTCTGTTCAGTACAAAAGCATTGCATCTACCTGCACAAAATATTGTGTTGATCATAATCCATTGTGTTTTCTCTGAACATGGATTTTGAAAAATGTAAAAGTATACTAGTATACTGAGTTGACTAGTAGGTGAACTTCTATGATTTTTCTTAATTTGTGAAAAAAGATTTGCTGGCTCCTGCTGCAGCTTATAATGAATGTATGGCATGAATAAAATGCATAAAGGCAAATTAAGGCAGAATGTAACCTATAAGCATGGGTCAACTACAACCTAAAAGGTTTGTGACTGATATGTGATCTTCACCAGTGCATCCAATTACAGAAGAAAGAAGCGTTTGTGAGTTATTCTTCAAGATAATTTTCTCTTTTTCAACCTGTTCCAGAGGCAATGCAGTCTGCTGACCCTGTGTCCCCACCGGAGGGACCTCCAGTGAGGAATAAATGAAGTAATACAAGATGAAAAAAGGCACATTAGAGAGTCAAGAATTTTTAACAACAGAGTAGAAGATGCACTGAAGCTGTTTACAGTCTTTAGCCTGTATCAGATCCACTTCCAACAGGAACTGAACAAACACTGATGAGTAAACAGAAATGAAATTTGGGGGAGGAATTTGTATTCACAGCAGCCTGCAGAGCCAAAAACATGTTTCTAACATTGTAATTAACATAAAGTTACTCAGCCATGATGAGCATAAATAGCGCAGTAGGAAAGAGGGCACAGTGGTGGCCAACATTTTCTTTTTTCTGATGAAGACCGAGACAAAGGGTAAAACAAACAGCATCTGTTAACAAAGGCAAACTGTATGACCCACTTAGAGGCTCTGAATGCAGAGGTCTTCTCGACTATGTTCTCTGCTCTCTGCACTTCAAAGTTGCTCCTCTCATTACTCCCATTTGAACCGGGCTGACAAGACACTCTGCTGGCTCCACTGACTCTCCACTTTGGCTCAGCTTGTTTTCCGTTGCATGTTCATACCGCTTCAAGACCAGATGGAACTGAACATTGACTGTTTGCACTTTCTGTGGGGGTTCAGACATCTGTGTCATGCTTTGAGTTTACTTTGAGCATCTCTCTCAGCTTAAGAAAGCTTTGATACTGAAAACAGCCAGCATACAGCCACCAACAGTTTTATGTAGAGCATGAACAATAGTGAATTTGTCAAATCAAGCAATTAGCATTGAAATGGAAACAGGATATGGTCCTTCATGCTATGTGGAAAACTGGAAAAAAAAAACAAAAAAAAACTGTGCATCTGGCAGCATCCATGGGCAGAATATCTCCAGCTGAGTCAAACATCAAACTAAATTGAGTCATATTCAAAGAGCGGTGACATGGGTGTTGAGGTATTGCTCTGTTGCTGTTTTGTTGTGAAGAGACAGAAAACAGGCGAGAGTGAGAGACGCAAAATAGAACAACTCCCAGGGGCATGAGCATTCATACTTGCAGGGAACAACAGAAACCTGAAAGAGATTGGTGAAGAAATATATCAGCCATTAACTGAGCAGAAAGTCACTGCTGCCAACGAGAAAACTGTTTTCCTTCAGCATGAGACTGTCCCTCAAAGTGTGGAATAAACCCCGTGGAGGAAATTAGTCCAGGGTCAGAAGAGGAGGGGATGTGTTTGTGGCTGTGCAGGTCACACGGAGAAAATACAAACAGAGGTCTGCAGCCCTGGTTAGTTAATTTGGCTCATTATAACTGCCACCAGATACACAGTGAGTAGTAAAAAGACTTGGGTTTACTTCCCCTGGAAATGATCTTGTGTGGGGCCCTCTCCAGGGACTGTGTTTCGTAGCCAACCAACAAAGTACAAATGTCTGCCCATGGTACCTGTCATTTTAAAAGGTAATACTTCCTGACTGAGATGTCTACATACAACTATAGTGTCAAGAAAATACACAGGAACCCTTTGCAGTTACTTCCACTGATAGACACTTTTGTCCTAGAGTACAGTCAGATGAACAATGAAAAAAATCAGTCTATTTCAACTGACACACAAATCATTTAACTGTGCTCCAATCAATCAATCAATCAATCAATCAATCAATCAATCAAATAACTTTATTCAGCCTCGAGGAGCAACTGACCACATTAACCTCATGCAAACATGCAAACTTTCACAGTAGATGTTGGAGGAGCTGAAGTGGTGGAAAGAGACAGTCAGCAGAAGGCTGGTTTCAACTCAAAAATGAATAAAAAAGAAAATCACAATGAATTTATTATTAAAATGTATTTTTTGTTTGTTTTGTTTTGTTTATTTATTTATTTTTTTTAAAAGCATCTTGTTATTATGCATCCATTTATCAAAATTTATAGATATCACGTCAGTGCTGCAAAATGTTTCATGGCACAGTTGGGTGATTTGATGCTTTGACTTTTTAATGAAAAAAAAATGACATGGAAATATAAGATAAATCCTTTTTGATATCCCTCTCCAGGTTGATATATTAAGACATATTCTTTAAATGCATTAAAACAGAAATAGAAATAGAAATAGAAATTACTTTATTGATCCCAAAGGGAAATTCATTAGTCTGTCAGCTCATCTTACATTTGCATAAGAATTAAACAGTCTGATGGCTGTGGGTATGAAAGATCTTCGGTATCTTTCTGTCCTGCACCAAACAGAGAGGAGCTGTCCACCACCGCAGCTTCTTTGATCCATCAAGGTGTTATGAAGTGGATGATCCGTGTTGTTCAGTATGGCCTCCACCATCCTCATTGTGTATCTCTCCACCACCTCCTCCAGAGAGTCCATCTTTACTCTGATGACAGAGCCAGCATTCTTGACAAGCTTATCCAGCCTCTTTGCCTGCTTTTTTCCTAAACTTCCTGATTAATACCCCATGAATGAAAATAACAAATGAAAAGAAATACATGCTCACAAGTTGCAAAATGGAAACATTCCAATGATTCCATGGCCAAAACTTGCATATATGACAATGAAAATATATTTCAGTGAAGTTGGGGAATGTAGGGGAAGCAATGGTACATGTTATTTAAAATAGATAACTATGCAAGACATATAACAAAAGAAAAAAAAAACTTTTGATGAAAGTAAATACTGTGCACAAATTTTTGACTGTTTCATAAGGAGGCTGACTATTTGTCAAACGTAGACATGTATGCAATTTGCTAGTGTACACTCAACACCTATTTTTTACGGCCTCCCTTATCCCAAGATTATTTGTGTGCCATTAAATGTTACCCACATGGCATGCTAGCTATCAGAATGTTGAGGCAGCTCTGCGCTGCTAGCCCCACTTTGCGGCCGGCTTTGAGGCGTGGCTGCCTGGTGAGCAGGGCTCTGCTGGCTGCGTGGCCTGATGCGAGGAGCTGAGGAGCCTCTGGAAGTGTAAAACTACCATTTTTAAATGACAGCTTCACATTAGGACGTTGATTGCGTCCAGATGCAATCATGAAATGCTCTGAAGGGCAGCTGTTACATTTAGCAATGGTTGACAAGGCCGTTGGAGATGCCTCCAAGGTTGCTGCATGTGGAGACCATGTATGTTGGGTACTCCAAGGGATCCAAACCCTGAATTGGAACTTCTTGTTCCAGTGTTGATGTCACCATTCCATTCAAATATGATTACTCCTTGTTACAAAAAACAAACAAACAAAAACAGATAAAGATGGCAGTTCACAGACTGCTGCTAACTTCACAGAGGGCTACCACATAACTTCATCTGTGGTCACTACACGTGTGCTTTGACCTGAGATTTTGGACTGTCTTTGCAAGAATTTCCTGAACTCAGACAGCACCACTTACACAAAGGAAGTGGCTAGCAGCTGGAGGTCATAGTGGAAGCTTAACAGCAATATAATGTTCTTGAAAGTTGTTGAGAACCAAAAAGAAAGCTACAGTGTGAGAAATTTAAAGTGATCAGCAGTCCTAGCATGTCCTCCAAGTGGTCCAAATGTTTATTCATAGGCTCCAATATTCAGCAGTAGGCTTTCACCAAAGTCCAGATTTCTAATCTGCAGGACCAATGAGGAAAATCTCTTCCCGCCACTCTCTTGATCTACAGATTGAGAGAAGGCAATTCCTGACAGGCAACAGCAGCTCCTCTGAAGAGAGAGAATCACACTTTGTAATGACTTATCTTCCTCAAATGGGCTCTGGAGGACAGGCAGAAGAGGTAGCAGCGTGGGAGCTGATACAGGGGTATGATGGGAATTAAAATACTCAGCATATGACAGGAACATCAGAGGTATGATAATGCTTCATTGCTTCAATATAGTAGTAACTGTCACTATGAGGAGCTATTTTACATCACATTGAGTCAGTTGGTGCTGTGACAAAGCAAGGACAAAGTTAATTTCAGACCACAATTGAGAATTACACAATACAAGGCCCCTGAGGCAATTTGATTATTCCAACCATTAGAAAAAGTGTTTGTTTACAAAAGATATGAACCTACATGCCCACACGGGAGTGCTTAAAAATGCACTAATTAATTATTGGCAAATATGATGAGGTCCTTTTGAAGTGGCACAGTAATCAGTTGTTTCATATTTTAATGCATTTGTTTATAAATGAGTTGAGAGTGATGGATGTTTTAATTTTAAAAAAGAATGAGTCTTAATAAGAAAAATGGACAACATGGCAGCCTGCACACTGTAAAACGTCTTACAACTTGATTATAGGTTGGACAAGTTCCTCAGGTATAGTTTGTGAAAAGAAAAGAAACAGGTGGAAACAAATACTGGCTAGTGCTTTCTGGGCCCTCTCAGGTTACATTCAGATGTCCCTACCTCATTGGTGGATCTTGTTCTTCTTTTTCTTCTTCTTCTTCCATGTATCTCTTCACTGCAGGACGGAGAAATATAGAAGATCCTTTGTACCTTCAGACATCAGGCTTCTTCATTCTTCTGCAAATGGTTGATGAGCTGGCAGACAAATGAATTTCCCTTTGGGGATTAATAAAGTAATTCGTATTCGTATTTGTATTTTCTCTCAAATCACACAATTAGTGTCATTATGTGTGAGTGATTAGCTTTTTATTGTGCAGGTTTCCACCTTAACCTCACGTCACATATGCCAGTTACTGTAAACAGTTGATTTGAGCTTATGAACTATTTGGGTATTGTGTGGCTGCAAAGCTATGAATCTCTGTGCTATGAAATGTAATTGTGTGCTATTTGAGGGATTCCTAAACAGGAAACACTGTTTTTTTCCAAAAGGATTAAACCATTTAAGTTTACCATAATGTTTCAAACAAACCTAAATCTAACAATCTCTTATTTTTGGGCCTGAACCTAACCAAATCATATCTGTACATTCATCTTATCCATCATTTGTCAATACCACTTATCTATTCATAGTTGGGAGGAGGCTGGAGCCAATCCCAGCTGACATAGAGTGAAGGCTGGGCACAACTTGGACCGGTCACCAGTCTATCACAGGGCCAAGAGGCGTGAGTGTTGTTTATCTTTGTCAATTTGTAGTGCCTGTTTTTGGACTGTGGGAGGAACCAGTAGAGAACCCACATACAGTAGGCAATGTCCATCCTGGCCCACTGGTCTAGGAATCTAAATTTTAATCTATCAACACACAAATGATTTTGCCCTCCTATGGTATAATTTGGAAAAACCAAAGTTCCGTTAAATTTACAAGATGGTATTTTTATTATGGTGCGACCAAGGATTGCGTTCCAATTTTGTTGTTTCTTACGGTGACAACAAAGATTCTATCTATTTCAAACTTGGACTGACCAGTGAAAATATGAAAAATGTAATTTGATGTATACAAAATGATTATTCTGCCTGGAAACTTGCATGGGGAGTGTGAAAATTCCACATTTTGTAAAAACCCATATAGAATGGATCTGTCTCAATGCATTATGGTAGATTCCTGTCTTTCATGCTCTGCTGTTATGCAGGGAACCACAGGTATTGTCCAACTAACATTAACTTCATGTGGCAAGTTGTCTGCATTTTGCTTATCGCTCAGCTTTCTGAGAAAGACAAAGAGTCAGCTCTTTCCTGCCCTGCACAAACAGATCAACGAAACCAAAATACTAGACACTGTAAGTTTTTCTCAGCCCCCGTCCAGTACACACATATGACCTGAGTTGGACAACTTATGGAGTCTTTATTTTGCTTTTTAAAAGAATTCCATATATGTATATTGAAAATCAGACAAAACAGACAGCATCCCCAACACAATGGTTTTGTCCTCCCCAAAATGTTGGGAATGGAAAACTGATGGAGAAGTGTACTCTGAGCATTACATGGTCAGGTATTCATTACTATCCTGATCCACATTAAAGGGGAACTATACAAGTCTGATCGCTTTTCTGCTGTTTTGCTAACCCTTCTCCCGGCCTTGTGCATTTGTTTTCAATGAATCTGGCAAAAAAGTAATCAATAGAGCAGTGGATAATGTTATTTATCATGATGTTACATTGTGTATATTTGTGTTTGTCATCATAAACAAGATGTTATGGGGTGCATGTGTGTTGCATTGCTGCCGAGACAAAAGCCAGGACAGCAGGGCGGAGGCACTGATCTTGCAAGGTTGATTTTCAGCCAAGAGACGCTGGGTGGAAGGCAGAGAGCCTCCATTCTCCCTGTAACATGTTACAAGTCATGTCTAACCATCACAATTACTGAAGCTGTTTAATTAACGTAAAAATCCTGCATAGTTCCTCTTTAAGACATTCTCCTGGTTTAGTGCATGGAGACCCCATTTCTCCAATTTGTCAAGTAGCTGGTTTTGTAATTGTCAGATGGGACATTTTATTTAGTTTAATCCAGTGAGTTAAAGTCACATGCTGGCAACTGATTTCAGCCAGTACCACAGTGGACAGAGCAACAAAGACAATTCATTATTCACTATTCATAAATGAAATAAACAGGTACAAAGGACTGTGTTTATTCTGATGATGTGCTGTCATTTTGCTGATTTCTTGTAAGCTGCACTAGTGTCATTGTTGTCTCTCATAGGGGGGGAAAAAAAAAACATTGGAAATTTTGTTTTGGGACATTTATCTGATGTAATGTGTGATCTGTTATTCCATCCACTTCACCTTAAGAACTGTTGGTTTCATTTGACTGGTTTTGTATGGAAGCACTGCGTATGTACATCAAAGTGCAGTATGTGCTCCGTATGTATTGTGTAATCTTTACACAGAAGCATTACAAAAAAGTGACACTGATGTTGTTTCACATTCTGCTATTAATTACAAAATGGAGTTTTAAGCCTGTCAGTTTTTAACACCCCCCCCCCCCCCCCCAATCCAGTCGAAAGGTTTTTCAGTTGTACAGGTACAGTTTTGAGAATTTGTGTATACATGTTGAGACAACATAATGGAATCATGTGGGGAACTGTTTATGATTGAATCACTGTTAAAGATGCTCCCTCAGCTATGTTGATTTTCATAACAGCTATATTCAAAATAATATTGAATTTAGCATGTTTCCAATTTCCAACCATTATATTTGATTATTTAATTCCAGTTAATTTTGCATTTGAAAGATTATCGTGGTATTGTCTCCCTCTTAATTATGACCTTCTGAGCCTGGTCATAATAATCACACATGGGAAGCAAAACACTGAGAACACTATTCTAAAAAATAATACCAGTATAGCTGCAACAACAACTTTCCCATGCAAAGCTTGGGATCTGTGCACCTGTACACCAGCTGTGACTCATTTGTATGGACATTTTGAATTGAAACCAGATTGTCGACTGTAGCCAGATTGTAGCTAAACAAAAAGCTTGCTAAAGAATAATAATAAAAAAATCTTTACAAGTGAGCACCTGCTATTGCTGATGCTACCTGCAAAGCCAGGAGATTTTGACTTGGACAAACTCGACAACTATCCTGAACTGAAAAGCACTGGGGTACAGAGAGCAAGTAGAGAAAAGAGGAGTGTGATAATTGTGCTGACAATACTCCTTCTGATGGTATAGTCCAGTATGACACTGATATTAGACATCCTAAGTTGTCTTAGAGAGAGCTGGTTTAGAGGGGAAATCCAAACTTACCTGATTACACTGATAATGGCAGAGACAGGGACAACAGAAAACCATGGAAATCCATCAGGGTTTTTGGAGAAAGTTGACATTATTGATTATGAAATTTTGGTATGGTCTCATATCGACCTTTCTACCTGTCAAGGTAATTCTATCCGATCACACATATTAATCTAAGTACCAGGGCCAGACTTTGAAGGGGCAGCAACCAGGACTGCTGGGAGCTACAATAATACACTCTCACTTACCCACACTGCTTACCTGTACCCTCCATAAGTACTATAGCAAAATACCAGGTGCATACAGAAAATCAGTTGTATACTCTACTTCCATGATATGAAGCAAAAGGGAAATAAATACAGGCAAAATATGTACAGCCTTTGTAACTATATGTTATTAACCTCTGAATTGCCATAGCCACTAAGGTGCACATTGTATCACATTGTAGATCAACTGTTTGGGTCAGGATCAGTGTGTCAGATAGTAGGGTAGTATGTGAACTAAGCAGACTAAGAGGATAAAGTGGAGAAATCTTTTTTTTGTCAAGGAGTGCAAAGTATATAAAAGTCTGAATCAGAAGATAGGGAGGTAGGCACAAAAGAAACATACCCACCTCTGTCTAACCCATCTCCATCCTTTGCAAATGACTTGTTCAATAGTGGATTTGATAAACTAATGTACTGAGCATGAATGTGCAGTTCTGTCCTACTACTATATGTTCCATTCACTGAACATGACATTTTCTCAGATCTGACCTGCATTATGCTCAGCAAAGTGAAAAGACAGCTAAAGATTGTACTCTTTAATTAAAAGCAGTTTTGACGAAGCAATTTTATCTCCTGCTGCTTGAGATGTTTCCAAAACTTTAAACATTGTGCCTTTTCCTGAACTTCAGCATTAAATGGCTTTAGGCCAATTGCCCCCCCCCAAACTTTTGTAAATGTATGGAGAAATATAACATAACATCTTATTTATCTACCTGCCTACACAACCAACAGCATATAAGAAGCCAGGGGGTACAGATTATGCAACTGTTACCTTGGTGAATACCCCAGTGAAGCATCTACGGGTCTCCACTTATTATGCCAGAGTTCCTTTTATTGATTTGACAACTGCTTTTAACACCATAGAAAATAGATGCTCTCTTGTAGAGACCTGTGGATGTAAATGTAGGCATCATTTGTCTGGATCAGGGACTGCTCTGAAAGAGTGTTACTGTTGACAGTAATGTGTCAGAGCAGACTGCTGCACACACAAGCACGAATGGGAACAATTTCTATTTATTCATTTATTTTTAAAGACATTTTTGGGAGGTTTTTTTTTTTGCTTTTATTTAATAGGACAGTGTAGAGGGACAAGAAAGCAGGGAGAGAGACTGGGGGAATGATATGTGCTGAAGATTGTTTTGGTTGGGAGTCGAACCAGCGATCAGGTATTTGGGCATATGCCAATATGGGATGTGCTCACTTATCACTCAACCACAGAGCAACCGAGGTTATTTTATGACCAGGGTTTCAGATATTTTCTCTTGCATGTTAATGTGTTTTATTTGCGTTTGAATGGTCTAATCAAGGGACAAATTAGCGCTATATAGTTTTATTACCTTAAGTGAAATGAGTTTCCTCTGCAGGAGGAAATAGGGATAGGGTTGTTTATCATTCATCTCTGACCTGCTTCCCTGATCTGTCCACAGATTTAAAACTCCCGCCTCAGAGTCACTTCAGCTGTGTAGGTAGCGGCACACCACAGGGAAGCAGGTCAGAGATAAACGGTCCTACACAAGCCTCATTAACCAAAGAGTCCGACTGGTTCAAAAGACATACTAAATCTGAGAATAAACAAAGACACGAAACACCAACAGAAGGGGGATGTCAAGAGGAAAGAGAGAAGGGAGAAACATAGAAGCCTTCTCAGTGGGACCCCCAATTTAACCTCAGTCCTCTGACTCAGTCCCAATGAGAGACTGTGAGACAGTTACTGAGAGAATGTCATACTTCTTTCATGATGGAGACAACATCAGGTCTATTCCCTCTTTGAAACTCCACATCATTCTTTATGACGCCACTCGCATAAAGAAAACAAAACCACTGCATTAGGAGGTCAACATTTACAGGATCGTCTTCTCTACTGGAGCAACACATTAAAAAGAAGATGACCAATTTCCATGAACCTGAACAGCAGCTGGACACACATAGGCAGATCAGCTGGGATCTCAACCTCGAAACACTAATGTGAATTTATTTTTGAACAATAAAAGTGACTTTGTGTGAAAAGGCCTTTAGTCTTGAGAAGTGTCTGTGTATCCCATCTGCACACTGGCCTCTCCCTGAAGAACATCAACAGCCTTTGCAAATGGACTGATTGGCCCTCATTTATCAAACTTGCGTAGGATCTGGTGTAGATTGCAGTGTAAATATGAGCGTAGGCCAGGTGTCACATGTGATTAACGAAAAGTGTGTACATAGCTGATTTCGGTGTAAAACTGGCATGGTGTTTATAAAACTGGCATTGTTTTTATAAATCTGGCAGCTGAAAACAATCATAAATGAAATGTCACGCCCCAATATACTGTATTCCTGCTTTAGAGGCCTCATCCTGCCCACTTTATGACATGGAGACATGGAAGATGGCCAAGAAGAGGGACTTTACTGACATCGCCACATTCAACAGGGAGAGGCCAGCACCATTAAAGATCTGGACCTTAATAGAGTGATAGTTTTTGTGATTCATAAAAGCGTAATCGTTTGTGGATGGAAGCTTCAGACACACCAATGTGTACAATCAGTCACACCGATCACATGAGGAAACCCAGTAATCTCATAAAATGATCTTTTAATCACAGTTTGTTGAGCATCAGTGTTTGGGAAATAATACTTTCTGCCATGAATCCGACTTTATAAACATCAGCACTGATGACATAGTTCGGCCCCAACCTCCCACTGATAGGTCTTGGTGGTCAAAAACTGCGCTGTGGAGAGAACCTGCACCTGAACAGGTAGATTTCACTGTGGAGAGAGCTCCAGTGTCTGGCAGATGAGAGACTGAGCACCCCTCATCACTGTCCTACAGGAGATCTTCTACCTGGAGGAGGTTTCTGTGATGTGTACTGCTCTAACAATAATAGGTCAGTCATGACTGTTTCTGTTTACACCGCTGATTAAGGACCATCTGACTTATAACACTTTATATATGTCTGTCTACGCCTGGCTTTGAATTCACCTCAGTTGCTCAAAATAAAAGTTGAGTTAAGTTTTCAACACAGACTTGATGAACTTGTGGCTGTATACTGGTAATTATTTATTTATTTATTTTACTAATAAGTACGGCATCAACATGAGGTCTGCATCGCTGCATTAGTATGGTTTATTAATCTTTCTGACACAGCTGCACTTGTTCCTGCATGGTCTATGCTGGTTCAAAATTGGTGTATGCCTGGTCAGACCTGGGGCCTCATTCATAAAACTGTGCTTAGGAAAGATCACTACAGGTGGCATAACGGAGGAAACACAGAAAATGCGTGTGCACAAAAACTTTCAGAGTGTGCATGCACGTCCTATGTGTGTTTCCATTTATAAATCACAATTCTCCAGATTTTGTGCGTACGGCAGGGTCAGAGCTGCCATGGGGGTGCACACATTCTCCTGTCAAGTTTGTTTTTTATAAATATTTGATGTATCTGCAATATAAAGACAGCGGGGTATCAATCACAAAAACATCAACAGTAGGCTATATGTTCTCAGGCATTACACGCGACGTGCCTATAACAACATCATGTCACGCTCGCTCACACTGACACTCACACGGACATGGATGATTACAACTAAACACACCTTATGTGTTTTTCAGATTAGATTAGATTAGATTAGAGAATTCTTGAATGCCATAAATTTATGGTTTTTAGGTTTGCACAAGACACAACGCATTCACCATGACTCATTCTTGAAGCTGACAACATCAAACAGTTCTTTTAAATAAAGCCATGGATGGGGAATGTCTAGCTTCTCTGAACCTGAGGTATTGTCAACGGCAATATTCCCTGGTTCACTTTCTTCAACCATGTTACTGCTGCAAATTTTCTCTTTCATAAACTGTAGCCACACTCACTCAATGCCTTCTCTCCGTGGTTGATTTTCCCTCTGTTTTTAGTTAGGTTTTTTATACTGTGTCGTCACTCGAGGTTGAAAAAGTAACAAACCTGTTTTGACTGTAGCTGGGTTTACATAGAGCCAAATATTCCTATTAGAATTGGTTTAGATGTCCAAACCGAATGAAAATACACCATACGCACACCATAAACAGCTCAATCACAATAAACAATCCCAAACTGAATGGAGTTTCATTGGGTTTTACAGGGTGGAATATTCCTTTTCCCAAACTGATTGAAAGTATATCATGTAAAGTGGAGTGTTGTCTGGTTACGTTCTTTCTGCACATTCTCTGGGTCTTCATTTGCAAATGCTTGAATGAAAGTGTCAAAACAATGACAACTACTGTGCTGATCAGACCATAGATCTCCATCCTTGATCAGTTTTTTTTTCATGTTTTGACTTATAGAGTTCTCAACCGGTCTGGGAATTAAAGTCCGACTGGACTGGACCCACAGGTGTTGAAACCCCGAATCGACACGACTGACTAGCATTAATTCTCGACCCGAACCCATTCAGACTTGGCCAAAAAAAAAAAAAAAAAAAAAGAGGAAAAATGACCGGAGTCCATCCATCTTCTTCCGCTTATCCGGGTCCAGGTCGCGGGGGCAGCAGCCTGAGCAGGGACACCCAGACTTCCCTCTCCCCAGACACTTCCTCCAGCTCTTCCGGGGGGACCCCAAGGCGTTCCCAGGCCAGCCGGGTGACGTAGTCACTCCAGCGTGTCCTGGGTCTTCCCTGGGGCCTCCTTCCGGTGGGACATGCCCGGAACACCTCCCGAGGGAGGCGTCCAGGGGGCATCCGATATAGATGCCCGAGCCACCTCAGCTGGCTCCTCTCGATGTGGAGGAGCAGCGGTTCTACTCCGAGCTCCTCCCGGGTGACAGAGCTTCTCACCTTATCTCTAAGGGAACGCCCCGCCACCCTGTGGAGGAAACTCATTTCGGCCGCTTGTATCTGGGATCTCGTTCTTTTGGTCATGACCCAGAGTTCATGGCCATAGGTGAGGGTAGGAACGTAGGTCGACCGGTAAATTGAGAGCCTTGCCTTTCGGCTCAGCTCCCTCTTCACCACAACGGACCAATACAACGGCCGCATTACTGCGGCCGCTGCACCGATCCGCCTGTCGATCTCACGCTCCATCCTTCCCTCACTCGTGAACAGGACCCGAGATACTTAAACTCCTCCACTTGAGGCAGGAACTCTCCCCCGACCTGGAGGGGGCAAACCACCTTTTTCCGGTCGAGAACCATGGCCTCAGACTTGGAGGTGCTGATTCTCATCCCAGCTGCTTCACACTCAGCTGCGAACCGCCCCAGTGCATGCTGGAGGTCCTGGCTCGAAGGAGCCAACAAGACAACATCATCCGCAAAAAGCAGAGATGAAATCCGGTGACTCCCGAACCGGAGCCCCTCCGGACCCTGGCTGCGCCTAGAAATTCTGTCCATAAAAATAATGAACAGAACCGGTGACAATGGGCAGCCCTGCCGGAGGCCAACATGCACCGGGAACAGGTCCGACTTACTGCTGGCAATTTGAACCAAGCTCCTGCTCCGGTCGTACAGAGACCGCACAGCCCTCATCAGAGGGCCTCCGACCCCATACTCCTGAAGCACCTCCCACAGAATACCACGGGGGACACGGTCGAATGCCTTCTCCAAGTCCACAAAACACATGTGGACTGGTTGGGCAAACTCCCATGAGCCCTCGAGCACCCTATGGAGGGTATAGAGCTGGTCCAGTGTTCCATGACCAGGACGAAAACCACATTGTTCCTCCTGAATCTGAGGTTCGACTATCGGCTGAATTCTCCTCTCCAGCACCCTGGAATAGACTTTCCCCGGGAGACTGAGGAGTGTGATTCCCCGATAGTTAGAACACACCCTCCAGTCCCCCTTTTTGAAAAGAGGGACCACCACCCCGGTCTGCCAGTCCAGAGGCACTGTCCCCGACTGCCACGCGATGTTGCAGAGGCGTGTCAGCCAAGACAGCCCCACAACATCCAGAGACTTGAGATACTCAGGGCGGATCTCATCCACACCCGCTGCCTTGCCACTGGGGAGCTTCCGAACTACCTCAGTGACTTCAGCTTGGGTGATGAATGAATCAACCTCTGGGTCCCCCGCCTCTGCTTCCTCCATGGAAGGCATGACAGTGGGATTGAAGAGATCCTCGAAGTACTCCTTCCACCGCCCGACAATATCCCCAGTCAAGGTCAACAGCTCCCCACCTCCACTGTAAACAGTGTTGGCAGAGCACTGCTTCCCCCTCCTGAGGCACCGGATGGTTTGCCAGAATTTCTTCAAGGCCGATCAGTAGTCCTCCTCCATGGCCTCCCCGAACTTTTCCCATACCCGAGGTTTTGCTTCTGCGACTGACTGTGGCTGCCGCACGCTTGGCCTGCCGGTACCCATCAGCTGCCTCAGGAGTCCCCCGAGCCAAACAGGCTTGGTAGAACTCCTTCTTCAGCTTGACGGCATCCCTTACTTCCGGTGTCCACCACCGGGTTCGGGGATTGCCGCCACGACAGGCGCCGGAGACCTTGCGGCCACAGCTCCGAACAGCCGCGTCAACAATGGAGGTGGAGAACATGGTCCACTCGGACTCAATGTCTCCAGCCTCCCTCGGGATCTGGTTAAAGCTCTCCCGGAGGTGGGAGTTGAAGACCTCAATGGTAGAGGGTTCTGCCAGACGTTCCCAACAGACCCTCACAGTACGTTTGGGTCTGCCGAGTCTTTCCAGCTTCCTCCCCAGCCACCGGATCCAACTCACCACAAGGTAGTGATCAGTTGACAGCTCAGCCCCTCTCTTCACCCGAGTGTCCGAGACATACGGCCGGAGATCAGATGACACGACTACAAAGTCGATCATTGATCTCCGGCCTAGGGTGTCCTGGTGCCACGTGCACTTATGGACTCCCTTATGCCCGAACATGGTGCTCGTTATGGACAGACTGTGGCTAGCACAGAAGTCCAACAACAGAACACCGCTCGGGTTCAGATCGGGGAGGCCGTTCCTCCCAATCACACCCCTCCAGGTATCGCTGTCGCTGCCCACGTGAGCGTTGAAGTCCCCCAGCAGAACGATGGAGTCTCCAGTTGGGGCACTTTCCAGTACCCCTTCCAGGGACCCCAAGAAGGCTGGGTACTCTGCACTGCCGTTTGGCCCGTAAGCCGAAACGACTGTGAGAGACCTATCCCCGACCCGAAGGCGCAGGGAAACGACCCTCTTGTTCAGCGGGGAGAACTCCAACACATGGCGGCTGAGCTGGGGAGCTATGAGCAAGCCCACACCAGCCTGCCGCCTCTCACCATGGGCAACTCCAGAGTAGAAGAGAGTCCAGGAGTTGGGTTCCGGAGCCCAGACTATCTCTAGCCGGTACCGCTCAGCCTCCCGCACTAGCTCGGGCTCTTTCCCCCCCAGTGAGGTGACATTCCATGTCCCTAAAGCCAGAGTCGTTGTCCGGGAATTGGGTCGCCGGGGCCCCCGCCCATGACTGCTACCCAAACCACAAAGCACTGGCCCCATCTGAACCCTCCCACGGGTGGTGGGCCTACGGGAAGGCAGGCCCACGTCACTCGTTCGGGCTGCGCCCAGGCCTGGCTCCAGGGTGGGGCCCCGGTGACGCCAATCCGGGCGATGTGAACTGCCTCGTTGTGTTGTCTCTCATCTGAGGCTTTGGAACCGCTCTTGGTCTGACCTGTCACCTAGAACCTGTTTGCCTTGGGAGACCCTACCAGGGGCATTAAGCCCTGGACAGCATAGCTCCTAGGATCACTCAGGTACGCAAACCCCTCCACCACGGTAAGGTGGCGGTTCAGGGAGGGGTGACCGGAGTCATTTCTATATAATTTTGGCCCAAACCCATCTGAACCAGCATGTCCCACCAGGTTGTTCAGATTGGACACGCCTGTCAAGAACATTTTGCGCATGCCACACAACTGTAAAACGTATGTTCTGAATAAATGCAGTAGCACATGTAAACACCCGATCAGATTAGATCATATCACATGTAAACAGTTAACCCGAAAGACTCATTTGGAATGAATTCAATCAGAAAGAGGGAAAAGTGTCAATGTAAACCCTCCTAATGGAAGGAGTAGAAAGCAGACATGGGCACAAGTCTTTGACCTCGAGTCTCAGGTCGAGTCTCAAGTGTCTGTGTGTGTGACTTGAGTCGACATGAGTCTCAAGTTGCAGTGTCCATCTGGATTAAAAGTAAAAAGTTGACACAAAAATTTATAATCAAGTAAAGTACTGCTACCTGAAAAATCGACTTAATACAGTATACAGTACAGTACAGTATTTGTAATTAGTTACTTCCCACCTCTGCTGGGGAGTGATGCATTTCATCTACATTAGGCAAACCATTAACACCAGAGCAGATTAAGGAAAGTCAGCAAAGAGACTCTGTCACTGGTAAAGTTCTGCAGTACAAAATAAAGAATTGGCTCCCATCCAGAAAGTCTCTTAAAACAGAACCTGCAGATGTAAGAGCTTTGCTGAGGTGATGGCAAAAAAAGTGAACATCAATGAACCAGGATTCTCCACAGAAATACAGGAGATCCCAGCTTGTCTTACCCAAAGAACATCAACCCACAGTGTTTCAGGAGCTGCACAAAGGGATGGGACTAATTGTTAGCAGGTTCTGCCATGACAGAAACACAGGGTGCTAGCTATGGAGATGAGGGAGCCCACAGTGCTGATATACAGTTTCAAACACAGTGTTACATTGCACAAATGTTGTTTATAAGTAACCTGAAAATGCATGTTAACCTATTGGGGGGAAATGAGATATTATTGTTCATTTGTTATATTTTATAAGATGTTTGACAGAACAGACCTGTGATAGATTGGCGACCTGCCCAGGGTGTCAGCTGGGATTAGCTACAGCACCCCTGCCACTGTTACACTCGAAAGAACGCTACTGTGGCTGATCCACTGTGTAGCACAGGAACTGAAACAAAAACACATTAATATCAGTCTGTATGCTGTGGTGCTCTGCATTACTCATGCTGTCTTTGCTAGTAACTAGTGCACACATTACACAAAACATTCAAATTACAGTCATGCAATCATATGTGACACCAAAAATATTCATCTGCATTTAACTTACTTTTGTTCTTTTTTATTCCAAAATTAACTGTCTTACCTTTTCACCAAAAAACAGCTGTGGTGGATGGCCCCTCCACTGCAGTATAGAAGATCCATCATACCCACAGCCATCAGGCTTTTTAATTTTTCTGCAAATGGTAGATGAGCTGCCACACAAATGAATTTCTCTTTGGGGATTAATAAAGTCATTTGTATTCTTATTAGGGGCCAGGCAGCGAGAGCTGCCGGGAACCTATTGTTTTCGCCAGTATTCTTCTTTTTCTTCTCCTTCTTCCTAGGCAATCCTTCTTCCCATGCATGAAAAATCACCAAACTTTGCACAAAGGTCCAGTCCCATGCCAGGTTTACTCAAATCCATTCACATGTCAATATTCCTCATGGGGGGCACAATAAGCATTTAACTTTTAAAACTTTGAAAATTCCTAACAAACCAACCATACGTGCTGCAGTTTTGCAACTTTCACCAACACGTAGCCCCAATACTGCACTTTTCTTGTCCTACAATTTTTGCTCAATTGACACCAAATTTACTACACAGCATCTTCAGTCTGTCCTCCACAAAGTTACCACCAGGATTTCTGAACCTACACTGCATGAAAACCTTTGACTGTAAACAGTACTGTAAACACATACCAGCCAATTCTTCATAAATATATTTTCAATCTTCCTGACAAAAATTGACAATATTTTGGAGTCGTGGATGATGAAGTTTGGCAAATATCAGAATTTTATCTCAGAAACTGAATTGTTGAAAACATGTTGAATTCTGCCGTCATGGGAACAACTGCAGTCAATGGAAGAATGGTGTTTTTAAACATCAGATTTTCTCTTATGAAGCAAAATGCTTATCGTTAAAAACAAATCACCAATGTTTTCATACTGTCAAGATACAATTTATGTTTTATCAGATTTTTGTCTTGATAACAGATTAATAACATTATTGACATTTTGACAATTTTTGAAATCTGCCTTGACAGCTGTTGCAACTGCCTTAGTCCATTTGTTAAGCCACACATAAGGTTTTGCCTCCAGGCTCAGTGAATTAGAGGACGGTTCTTGGTGTCAGAAGTTGTGAGTAGTAAAAGCAGAATGCACATTGTAATGCTAATCTTCTTGTTGTCTCCCTATTTTGTCTGTTGTTACTCAAAATTGTCTAATTTTGCCCAAAATTACCTTTGTCCAAAATTGCCTGGCCCCGACCACTTTATCATTCTTGTTTTTAACCTTTTAACTTATCACTGTTTTTAAATAATCAGTATTCATTGGTCTCACTCAGAGTTCACCAAAATAGTTAAAACATTCAATAGTAAAATCAGGTCTTTCTTGTTAACTCTTATTTTGAAAGTTAACAGGAAAATCCATGTTAAATATCTCTATTGTGCTCTTATTCTGGAAAGCCCACAGAAATTGCTTACTGTTATGCTGACCTACAATTGGCCAGAGCTGCAATATGGCTGCTAAAAAAGACAGTAACTTTGAGATATTAAAGAAAGATATTTTAATAATGTCTTTTTGTGGTTGATGTCTCTGAATACACACAGAGCCAATGCAACCCTACACAAATAAGCAATATAGATGATGGATAGATTGAAAGCATGTTGCATGGTGAGACTCGCTGTGTGCAGAAGGATATCAGACCATGCTGTGTAGTACTCATGAATTGAATGTAATAATAGTTGTTGTACACTTTACGGAGATTCCTCATTGGATAACCAGAATGAGCCTCTGCATCATCATTCTGTGCCCTGCACACACAAAGGAGTTCAGAATCGATTATGCTTCTTTTAGCTTGTTTAAGTATGCTGATGATATGGTTCTGGCTGCTCTGATGCAGAGAGGGGATACTGAGTCTGTAATTGAATCATGTTTTAACTCAACTAGCTCCTTAGAAATAAACACCAGTGAGGCATAACAGCTTGTTTTACAAAACTATAACAAGTGCTGGCAGTCTGGTCACATGGTAGATGTTATTTTAAACTTCATATTTTAGATTGTGGCCATTCTATTGGGAAGAAATGTGGAGACTGAAGTAAATTACATGAATGTATCTGCTGATTAACACAAATGTTGGACAGACAATTTTATATCATTTCACATGTGTCTGACAGCCAGGAGAGCTGGACCCTTGTCAGGATTGGAGTATGGTAAAGAAATCAAAAGAGATAAACAAGTTCATCCACGTGAAACAGGCAGAAACTGAGTTCACTACATTGTGATAACCACCATCCTTTCAGTGTTACTTTTAAATATACAAATACAAAAAGACTTTTGTTGTCTACTCCCCTTTTGTTCCTCTCAAATCACCACTGGATCTGGTGTGGTGTCGAGCTGTTGATGAGTGTGTATGTAATGTATTTTAATGTTTGTGAACATGTATGTCAATGTACTAATGTAATGTGTATTGTAATTTCAGTTGCTGAGTGAGGAAAAACCCCAGGAAGAGTAACTGCTGTGAAAGCAGCTAATGGGGATCTAACAAACAAACAAACATCTCTCTGACATCCTAATAGTCAGTGTGTTATTGAAAGAAAGATCCTTTGTCTCTGCTACCATTCCATTTGATAGCTTGATGGGAAGAAGAATGGTGACATTCTGGGGTCTATAACTTTATGTCCTTACTATGAACTGTTTAATAGACTGTGACTGATGCTATAAATGATAACATTTTGATATATGGCCAAAACCTCTATAGGCAATACTGTCATCACTGACCATGAATCTGCAGCCATGCCCTGTCACTGGACAATTAATAGATCACAAGCACAAAATGAGCATGCCATTTATTTTAAACAGCAATTCTTAAAATATTTTGGAATTAATGAGGGAGGAGTAAATTATCCAAGAGCTGCTTGGAATGCACTTAAGGTGTACCTAAGGGATAGATTAATACAGCATTCCACCTCCTTAGATAAACAAGCACCTGATGAACTCTGCAAGGGAAATTGAAATAGATTCAGTGACTGCAGTGTTTTTAATCTAATCAAAGGCTCTGTTCAGCATGTGTTTTCAGTGACCTGATCATAAGTGGACAGCTCTAAGTACTTCAGTTCACACCACTGAATTGTCTTTACATGCGCCTTAAGTGACCACCAGTATGTGAGCAAACATGAATCTGTCATTGTTTCTGTGCAGGGTTGGGTGAGCCAGGCATTCTCACCCCTCCAAAAGAGCCATCACCTTTGTCTGAGCTGGAGCCAAAAATCTGCTGCAAGAACATCACCAGGCATCCTGGTATTGAGAGGGACTGGCAGCTGCTGTTGGACCTAGAGCAACAACTGAAGTTTCATGTTGTTGCATTGACTGAAAAGCTGGTTAAAGAGAATCACAAGTAGGGGACACTGGTCTATCTTCCATTGCTTTTGAATATTTGTTCCTATTAAAGTGCTCTAACATAATACTGTTTGGCCTCTGTATTATTATGGGGTATGTGTGGGGGGGGGCAGCATTTTAGAGATTTCCAAATGGACCATGAATTGGGATAGGCTGGGTAGTAGTTACCATGTGACTTTGAGTACATTATTACCATTATGTAATTACCTTGATTGCATGTAGCATGGGAAAAGATTTATCCATATACAATTTTATCCACAGCGGAAGCACTTGAAATGACAAATGTAAAGTCCACCTCAGTTGAGAGTCCAGACCTAAGTAAGTAAAGGAGTAAGTAAAGGAAACAGTGGGTCTCTGCCGCTCGGTCATGCAAGTGTTCAGCTCTTAACAACTGAATCTAAGAATCCACTGAAGCAATGCAATAACTGATCAGTTCATTGCAGCAGTTTTTTATTTGGTGCTGTTTTTCTTTGAAAACATCATAGACACTAAGCAGTGAAACACAAGCATGACAAATGTGATTAAGGTAATTGTTTATTCCTTGGGGTTAAAATGAATAACATTACACACAAGTTTAATTATCTCAATAAAATACACTAACATAATCAACAAAGATCATGTCTTTGATTAGCAAACAAGGGTTCCATTGCTTTATTCCAATTAAACACATGATAAATGGCGTGTGACAATCTGCTGGCTCTGCTCACTATGTTTACACAGGAACTCTCTGAACTTCTTTTAAAACTCAGGCTTTAGCACTGGCATACAGTATAAGTCACTGGCTTTACAACTGACAATAAAGTCACAGCTCATAAATCATGATGTCACATTGCAGCTGTTTTGCTGTGTGTTGTGATAATGACTTATATTCTGCAGCAAGCGAAGAAAATGTTGGCCATTTACCAACTATTCATTAAGGTTGTCTCAAAGTGTAGGCAGCCTTCTGCAGCTGTGCTCCAAAACAGATAAAACGTTGTCTGTCAGCATTAGTGAGGAGAGAGATGGAGCTACATGACAGTGCAGCAGGATACCTTGATGTCACACATTTTCCAACGCATCCCTGAGTCATTAGCATTGCTTTGTGATGACAGCACCTGACACATGACAGGCAAAGGCCTTCTCCGCAGTTCATCCCTGGGGAGCACATCTGACTCACTCACTCATACACCGACTGACTGACTGACTGACTGACTGGCTAACTGACAGACGATCTTGCAGTCAAAGTTTGTGGCATATGTGGATGATAAGCAAAGTAGACAAACAAGCTACAGAATTATCAGTCAATGAAATAAAAAATAAAAATAAAAAATAAAAAACTGGCACATAGAAAATAGCACTGTTTAGTAAGTAGCCTTATGTAGCTATGCACCCAAAGCTGGAGCCATTCGTGACCCAAGTTACTGCCCTCACCCACAATCCCCCTCCAAACTTGGAAAGTCAAGAATTGCAGCAGAGAGGGAAGAGAAACAAAGAAGCTGAAATACTCAGCGAGACTAGTGATGCTTTGTGCTCGCCTGCCAAGTGGCACCGGTGCCACTGCACATGGAGTTAGGTGCCAAAGCTTGTCAAACACAGGGCAACCATCCAATCCTGTCCAGTGGCAGAGAAAGGAGGGCTGGTTGCCACTCATGTCAGCTACATAAGAGACATCACTGCTCATCACTGTCTGGCTATAAAACACCTGCCGTTGTAAAGGTATGATTGTGGGGTGATGAGTAAAGGGGTAGTGAGTCTTGGGAAGACTCAGAGGTATGAACGCTGAACTTTCAGTGTTGTGCAAACTCCTTCCATACCAAACCATATGTCAAGGCCACTGTATTTGTCCCATGCCATAAATAAAAAGAAAACTTCTTGCTGAGCTGGTGAATTTCAGGATACTCAAAGTTTATATGAAAAATGTGTCTCATGATAGTAATTGGGGTTGGCTCACGCGCAAAGGAGCTTTGTTCTGGGTATCTACTGTGAAAAAGTACTTGAGGGATATAAAAGGAGAGTTGCCTCCTCAGGTCACTGAGTCCAAATGTGTGTCCATGTGTCCGTGTGTGTGTGTGTGTGTGCATGCAGATGTTTCTTGAATGGGTTTCGACTGAGTCTACCTGTGCATGATATATGTCTTCACTGGATCTGTGTAAATGTGTGTGTGTCCTCAATTGGAAGCATTTGCATAATCATCTTTAACAGTGTTTCTCATTGTCAAAGCAAGGGACTATTAACATTTCCCACACATCAACACACCCTACACGTGTGCCCCTCCACCTCGGATAAAGAAGTGAGATGTCCAAGTGAGATCATTATCATAGGGGCTCTAGTTCAGTCTATCCAAATTAATTACTAGCCTGATAGTTAGAAGTCAGGCCTGCCACACTGACAACCCCAGAGAACAGTCTGTTCAATTCCGGCTGGAGGAGAGTGGGTGAGTTCTGTTTACGTCTCTTTCCTATAGAAACCAGGCAAAGCTAGCAGATGTTTGATGCCTCGTTTTATGTGCTGGTACCCTGTTTGTACTGTTGATGCAGTTTGGCGCTGTTCTGAGCATTATCTGTGGCTATGGGTGGCTTTTTTGACCACGATTAGCTTGTGGAGAAATAGACAGCAGTATTTTGCGGTCTTTGCTGAAGTCGCTACAACTAAGTTTGCTGTCGGCATACTTCATCTCTCGAGGGGGTGTTCTACTCAGTGTCATGGTGTTTTAGACCATGTGTTAGGCCATGTGTGCCATGGTCATCCAGGTGCAGACGAGCGTGTTTGAAGCTGACGAGAGGATTGAAAAAAAAGAGCTAGATGATGTGACCATAGCAGCCATGCTATGACGACCCCGCCCACGTTGAGGAGGTACCACGAAGTACTCAGCTGTAATGGAAAAGGACCTAAACTGAATCGAGGCAAGATGAGCTGAGTAGAGCTGAAACTGTGTAGTAGAAAAGGGGCATATCAGTCATGAGATTGTGAAGACTGTCTCTACTGGACATTCAAGAGGAATCAATGAGGTCACAACTCCCACAGTGAGGAGGAACGTGAGGACGGGCACTACCTGGACTACACTACAGTCCCTTCAAGAAACCGCTGCCATCCATCTACTCAGCAAACATGCTGTCTTTGCCAAACAAAACTGGCAACTTGCACCACAAATCTCTAATGTCTTGTTATTAAATGTCACTCTATCCATCTTCCTCTGGGCTTTAACAGTTTTCATTCATCTTAGGGCTGTCATTAATGTCCTGGCCAACAATATACATAAATATATGAAAACTCCCACTAAGTTGCTGTGATCCAGAGATTTTAATCATTGTTCTTTTAAATCCATGCTACCAGATTATGAGCAGCATATTAAACATCACTCTAGAAAAAACAACATCTTTGACCGTTGCTACAGAAATATAAAGTCTGTACCAGTCCTCTCTAAGCCTGTTTTTCACTGAATCCAGCTATCTCATCACCCTCCTCCTCACATGTGAACAGAGGAACAGACTGATCAAACCAGCAGTATGCACTATTCATTGCTCATCTAAAGACACTGAAATACACTTAGAAGTGTGTTTTGACACCACAGACAGGACTGTTTTTAAATCAGTAGGCCTAGACAAATTTGTGATGCTGTGACTGAATGTATTCATTTTTGAATATCCCAGCCAAAAACCAGGCACCCCAGACCAGACATTATGGAGCAATTGATTAAAGCTGCAAGATGCTCTCACTGAGAGTTAATTGAGGGTCACCTTAGGGAAAATGATCTTTGACATGTGCTGGGTCTGATACGATTACCTTTTCTGGACCCAGAGGACGTGCTGCAGCAGTTAATGACCCTAACTTAATAACTTTTATCAAGAGTCAGTGTTTGGCACACATTCTCCTGATTTCATACCTTCTATTCCCAGTGACCAGACTGGTCTGACTGGGTCACTGCATGAGGTTTCTATAAGGTTCTGCCCAGGATGAAGGTAAGGAAAGCCACTGGACCGGCATTCCATCTTGGGTTGCCAGTTTATGTTCTAAGCAGCTTGACCCTGGGCTCACAAACCTGTTTAACATGTCACTGGAACATTGCCTTGTTCTACACAATGATAAGAACTCTACCGTAACACCTGTACCTACAAAGTCATCTAAGAAGTCAGTCTCCATGACTACAGATCTACTGATTGATCTGACTTCAGTGTTGAATGCCTAGGGCGGCTAGTGCTGGATTACATTAAACATCAGATTCCTCTTTCACTGGATCCACTGCAGTTTGATTATAGGAAAAACAGATCTGTGGAGGAAGCTATTGCTTTTACATTGACTCTGTCTATCAACACTTGAATAAGGGAAAAGTTTACATCATAATGCTTTTTATAGGCTGTACACTGTCATTCTTTCAAATCTTAACCAGAAGCTGCAGTGTCTGGGATTGTGTGATACTCCCTATGAATGGATTTTTAGCTTTTTAGTTTTGAGACCTCAAAGAGTCTGAATCAGTGATGTCTGTCTGATGAACTTGTTTTAAGCACTGGTTCATTCTGGTTCATGTATTCCCATTCCTCTGCTGTTCTCATTCTGTACTTCTGATTGCATTGTCTCAAAACATAACAACCTGACATCCTGTAAAATGTGCTGATGATACAACTGTCATTTAGTCAATTTAGTCAAATGTAGCAAGTCAAACAATCAAACTTGGAATGCTAACAAAATCAAGGAGCTAGTTATTGATTTTAGCTGTGGACAAGTATCCTGGTATCCCAGTAGTTGTGTGTGTCTTGGTGTAACCATCCATCACCAACGATCTTAGCTGGCATTTAAAAAAAGTAAAATAAAAACATATCAAAGGCTCAAACCATAAGATCTATACATTTTTTATTGGTGCATGATTGAGAGTGTCCGTACCAGCTGCTGGGCATAGCTTGAGCAACTCTTTAACGTGCACTTAAATATACGCACATTGTCTGTGTCAGGCCATCATCAACCTGCATAACCATCATTTTTAACACCTAATCAGCATGCTTGCTCTGTGTCAGGTTATCCAGTCTGGATTACTGTTGTAGATTATGCACTTTATATCTATATGTCAGAGCTCCACTAGCCAACAATATTAGAAACACAGAAACAATGCTAAGCCATAAAAAGAGAAACAAACAAAAAAAAAAGAACAATACAAACTATACATTATATCTGCAAAAAGCAGACATGTTTGAAGTTTCACCCAGAAGACATCCTTTGTTAGTTCTTATTATGACAAGCATGGAATACGTCATCCTAGAGAGTGTTGTTTGACTTCTGTGTATTGATTTAGTTATGGCAGTACAGAGAGTAGAGTTTAGTGTGACTTGATTGTCAAATGGACACACTGATGTGTGGAGTGAAAAAAAAAACCCTTGCACTGCCTCCAGAGCACAGGAAGCACACAATCCAATGACTTTTCATTTCCCTCTTGAAAGAACTCACTTTCTCCTTGATGTTGGTGAAATGATCCCTGCCTTTCCCCCCACCTTAACACTTCTTTATCTGAAGGCTTGCACCGCAGAAGAGGATCAATGGGCTCTTCTGTGAGATGGCTAGACAACTACAGTCACATTAAAACCCTGTTAAACTCTGCTAACATGAAGTGGTAACTGTAATCTGGCACTGAACTGGGACTACATCAGCAGGGAGGAAGAGGGCAAGACAGACCAGCTCAAACTGGTTGAGTGAGGCACATTATATCTGATGGCAAAGTCCCCTCTGTATGCCCCCTTGAGAGAGAGAGAGAGAGAGAGAGAGAGAGAGAGAGAGAGAGACTTATCTTATTCCATATGTGTGCTATGTCCTTCATCTCACTCTTTCCATAAGCAGAGCAACCACAGAGACACAGAGTCAGACTGACTGACTGACTGACTGACTGATGAAGTGATGGTTACAGTGGAACTGTAATATTAACTGTTTTTCTTAAACAATAGAAGATAAGAAAGGTTTGATTGTGCTCTTCTTGCATCTTATTTCTCATCTTGCTCATAACTCCTTCCAAAATGTAATGTAATTGTAAAAAAATGGGCTTGTCTTCTACCTCCACTAGACTTATCCTGATCAAAGCTTAGCTGCCATGTCCTTGCACATTTCTCCTCATAGGTCATGTTCAGGCCAGAAGTTAGAAGAAGTTATGGATGAGCTCTTTACAGTGTATTTTGAGCCCTATACTTCATATTTCATCTGACATGAGTGTATGGCTATGAGACTACCCGGTGTCCTTGCTGTGTGTTGAGTGGAAAAATTGGAATTAAGGAAGCACACAAATGGAAGATACTGAGCCACAGCAGACTGGGCAGAAACAACAGTTGGTAATGAGTTTTGATCAACTTAAATTTGTATTATGAGGAAATCAGTCAGAATGTTGAATAATCTGTTGTTTAACTATGTGTGGCACCTGTCTGTGTCACTGCCTGTGCTGTTTCACACTTCTTTTTTTGTCAGCTTGTCTCATAAACACAAAGTCTGATCATCAAATCAAATCATCTGTGGATCATCACCACCTAGAGGCTCTTTCTTGGAGTAATGCAATTGTATCAACATTTCTTTACAATTACATTTTATTTTCTTTACTTGGATAAAGTTTATTTGGACCATATGCTGTAAAATATATGACCACATTTTGCATAGAAAAATATTAACTATAGTGCAATTACAACCATGTAGTCACCAGCCATTTTTATCCCAGCCCATTTAGTGTTAATTCACAATTTGAGAAATCTATCTTTTTGCAACATTCAGTATTTCCAGGGTCTGCTGTATTCTCATCTGATATTATTTCACATTCATGTCATTTCAACAAAGGCTGAATTATTTACAGGTCCTGCGCACTACTACTCATCCTCCACCATACAACCATACACCATTCATTCCCTGCCCCCTCTCCTCCCACCAACCTACTATCATACAATCATACTTGTGTTGTCATTTGTAGTTTCTCATTTTATGTTGTTCAGTGTGTCACTTGTGCATTAGGGCGACAGATTTATTCACATTTATTAACTGCAATTATTTGATAACAAAATATGGTTATCTTTGAACTCTCCTAAAGACCAAATTAAACATGTTTTCCTTAATGCCTGTATTAAGATAGTCTCATCAGAGGTGCCACTTTACATGTGTAGAAAGAGAAAAAACAGATACTGTGGTTTCAACAGCAGCCAGCACATAGTTTGGAATATTTCCAAAACTCTATCCATAATATAAGTTTCATCAAGTCTGTAAACAGTTGATTGAAGGTCTGTGTACAGCCCAACATTTGAGAGCACAGGGTCTGTAACCACTATTACTCCTGGTTTTCTAAAACTATTTTTGTGAATTCCCATTGCTAACCCCTATTTTATTCATTCCAACCAAATACAACATGTGCGCCCTTTGCATGTGTGTACTATGTACAGCAGTTTGTATGCCCATCTGTTGTCCACATCTGTACCTCTCCCTAGTTCATTTTTGCACAAAAATGATCACAGCCTATAGTTTAGTTTTATAATTAGGCAAACCATAGCTGCTGTAAAACACTTGGAAGTAGTTTTATATTTTTGCCAATTTGAGCTTATTTTTTCAGTCAGTACCAAGTATTATACATCATAGGTTTCAGGGAAATCTGCCATTTTATCTGGTGCAGCAAAAAGTGTGAGCATGCCATATTTCACCAAAAGGATTTGTGCAAATACACCTTTTCCTCTGTTAGGGACAGATCATTGATCATGACACTTTAGGCACACTTTACCACTAAAGGTACAGTATATACTACACTTCATACTGTAATACACTGTCTGTTCAAGTACCCCCTGATTACATGCACCCTATACTGGCCCTTGTTGTCATAGAGGCACCATTCCAGATCCCTCGGAAAGCATAGAATCCTGTGATTCAGATGCAGTTTACAGCTCATCTCTCTCATAAACCGTTCAAGTGTGTGCAAGTGTAACGACCTTGTACACAGCAGGGCGGACTCAACTGTACCACTCAAAAGAATTTATTAAAAAACAGAAAACGCTCACAAGGAGGATAAAAACTACAACAAAAAAAAAACTCACTTGGATGATAGACTAGCTCTCAAAACGTGACTTAAAACCCTGAAGAATTTCCTGGCTACTGAACAGAGGCCAGGAGACAGACAAGTGAACTGACACTAAGACAAGGGAGACAAGGACTATTTAAACATGAAGAAGGAGGTCACGGGTGGAACCAATCAGGGGCGGGGTTATTAATCACAACAGAGGGAACACACACAGGGAGGAAGTCAGGCTCCGAAATGAGAACAGAACATGAGTGACTTGACTAAACTAAAACATAAAGGACTAACACATAATTCAACTAATCAAGACATGACATAACATCATCATGTATACAATGAACAAATTTGACGAGACATAAGAGTACCCCCCCCCCCCCCCCCCCCCGGGGCTGACTCCTGACAGCCCAGGAGTCCCTGGGTGGCAGGCATAAAAGTCCCTGACCAGACCCTTGTCCACAATGAAACACGAAGGGATCCATGAATGCTCCTCTGGACCATAACTTTCCCAGTCCACCAAAAACTGTTTCCCACGGCCACGGTTGCGCACCACCAGGAGCTTCCTGACAGTATACACAGGCCCTCCACTGACAATCCGAGGGGTGGAGGGGGAGTGGTGGCAGGCACCAGAGCGCTTTCCTTGACCAGCTTGATCTTGCTGACATGGAATGTGGAGTGGACCCTTAAAGACCTGGGAAGGGATAGATATACAGATACAGAGTTAATGACTTTAGATATGGGAAATGGACCCATAAACCTGGGAGCCAACTTCCTGGAGTTGACATGAAGGGGCAAGTCCCTGGTGGCCAACCACACCCTTTGGCCAACTCTATAGGGAGGAGCCAGCTGCCTGTGTTTATCTGCTGCTGCTTTCATCTTAGCTGAGCTCCGGAACAGGACCCACTGAGCACTGGCCCAAATCTGCCGACATCGCCTGATCATGGTGTGAGCTGAGGGCACCGTGACCTCCTTCTCATTGGCCAGGAACAAAGGAGTCTGGTAGCCATTGACACATTGGAAAGGTGAGAGACCTGTGGCAGACGAGGGAAGGGTATTGTGGGCATATTCCACACAGGTGAGGTAGTCACTCCAGGTGGTTTGGTTCTGGGAGACGAGGCATCGTAGACATGTCTCAAGCTCTTGGTTGAGGTGTTCAGTCTGACCATTCGACTGCGGGTGATAACCAGAAGACATGCTAACAGTGGCTCCAATGAGCTGGCAAAACTCCTTCCAGAAGCTGGAGATGAACTGCGGTCCTCTATCTGAAACAATATCACTGGGAAAGCCATGGATCCTGAACACATTAGTTATCATGACCTCTGCAGTCTGTTTGGCAGAGGATAACTTGACAAGAGGAATGAAGTGTGCCATCTTGGAGAAGCGGTCAACCACCGTCAAGATGGTCATATTACCTTTAGACAGCGGCAGTCCTGTAACAAAATCCATGGAGATGTGGGACGGTCGTTGAGGGACTGGCAGCGGGTGCAGCAGGCCCATTTGGGCCCAAGGTGAGGTTTTATTTTGTGCACACACTGGACAGGCCGCCACATACTCTGAGACTTCCTTTTCCATGGCTGGCCACCAGAACCACTGCTTGATAACATACATGGTTTGCTTGATGCCTGGGTGGCATGTGAGCATAGATGTGTGAGTCCAGTGGATTACCTTGTGGCGTAATGACAACAGGACAAACAAACGGTTTTGTGGACACTCACTTGGTGCTGGATTCGCATCAATTGCCTGCTTCACCTCTGATTCTATCTGCCATACCAGGGCTCCAACCACACAGTTCAGTGGAAGGATTGTTTCGGGTTCTTTGGCAACAGGTTCAGCGTCATGACGACGGGACAGAGCATCTGGTTTAGCAATTTGTGAGCCTGGGCGAAAAGATAGTGTGAAGTTGAACCTATTAAAGAACAAAGCCCATCTAGCAGGACGGGAAATGAGCCTTTTAGCTTTTCTGATTTATTCCAGGTTCTTATGGTCTGTCCACACTAGAAATGGTTGTTCTGCCCCCTCCAATCAGTGCCTCCACTCATCTAGAGCTGCTTTGACAGCTAACAAATCCTTGTTTCCCACATCATAATTTCTTTCTGCAGGTGTCAACTCATGTGACAAATAGGCACAAGGGTGCATCCTGTTGTCCTTGGCAGATCTCTAGGACAACACAGCCCCAATTCCCTCATTGGACGCATCACCTTCCACCACAAACTGCCGTTGGGGCTCTGGAACCATGAACACAGGCGCTGTGGTGAACTTTCCCTTGAGACACTTAAATACTTTCTCGGCTTGGGGGGACCACTGAAAAGGGATCTTGGTGGAGGTGAGTGCATGCAGAGGTGCCGCAACAGAGCTGAAATTACGAATAAACTTTCTGTAAAAATTGGCAAATCCCAAGAACTGCTGTACCTTTTTCCTGCTATCTGGAGTTGGCCAGTTAGTCATGGCACTGACTTTGGCCAGGTCCATCTGTACCTTGTTGGCTGTGACAATGTAGCCCAGGAAAGTGACAGTAGCTGCATGAAAGTCACACTTTTCACTTTTGTGGCGACCCCAGTGGTGGAGCTGCGTTACGAGCTGGTCACGCCCTGTTGATTAAGGCCTGCTGGTGACACCTGGGCTGGTGTTCACCAGTAAAAGCCAGGCTGAGTAGCTGATTCCTGCAGGCACCCCGACGGTGATGCAGCGGACGTAGATTCTTCTGTTGTTTTACTTTACGCACCCTACAACACTTTCACACATCCACTCCACACATCCAACATGCTTCACATGCCTATCCACTGACATTCACACTCCAAGAATTAGTATTTTTGATCAATCAGGGGCAGGGTTATTAATCACAACGGAGGGAAAACACACAAAGGGAGGAAGTCAGGCAGGAAGTGCATGACAGGACAGAACATGAGTGACTTGACTAAATTAAAACATAAAGGACTAACACATGAAACTAATCAAGACATGACATAACATAATCATGAATACAATTAACTAATTTGACAAGACATAACAGCAAGCGTTGCATTGATGTTACATTTTAGATTTTATGATGAAAAAAATGGATGTCAGCTACGTAGTATGAAAAACAACAAAGTCCACATTGATATGACTTGGAAGCTGTCCAAACACAGTGGGCACTGCTGTGAAACATGCTGTAGTGATAATTTGTGACACTTTTAAAACCTAAACCACATTTATTATTTTAACAGTTGTCGGGTAAAAAATAAACGTCCGAAAATGGGCCAGTTGTGAACAAAGACCGTTTATTTTCTCCAACATTAAATGATACAAAGAATCAAAGTCTTGAAGGGAGTCCGCCAAGGTCACAAAAAATCAAAAAAGTGTAGAGATACTCCCTTCGAAAATAATCTAAGTCCGACAGAGCTTGGTGCAGCAGAGTTCAACCCACGCGACGGCGAGGTTAGAAACCCGAGTCAGATCCGGATCAGACTGATCCGGAGGGCTCTGCACTCACTTTTTATACCCCCTAAAATGCACAACCTTTTTATTTAAATTTAGGGAGGTTTCCTCCTTTATTTTTCTTAAACCTAATTTTATTTGTCCAAACAATCATGGCGTCACTTTTTACACCTTAGCCCCTGCCCCAAACAGGCGCGGCTATCTCTTATTATCACGTTTTCTCTACTCGTGCATGGTTTTTCCCAAGTTTGTGTTGTCATAGTGGTGTGATTTCTTTGTAAAACTTTATTTTCACAAACTTCAACTTTAAGAAAATAAAGGCCGAAGAGAAAAGAGAGACAATACCAATACATCTGTGTGATGTGGCCTGATTGAACCATCAGAGGTGTGAATGTGTGTTCATAAGGATGTCAGAGGGGGCAGGCAGAGTGAGCCTGGGGAGGTTAGACAGGCTGACTAAACGACAACACACAAGCACCACCCTGTTGTGCGCCACGCTTGATAAGCTCTCATTACAGCTGTATAGCTAAACGTGAGGCTGGATCACACACACACACACACACACCCACACTGGCAGATGCAATAACCCGTGGCCTCATTTGCATGCATTTATTGCAGACTTGTCAGTCACACACACAATGGCAAATGGTAAATGGACTTATAAAGCACTTTTCTAGTCACTTGGACCACTCAAAACGCTTTACACTGCTTTTGTCACATTCACCCTTTCACACACACATTCATACAGCACTGTTCGCAGACAGGCTTTTTGGGGGCTAATCAAGGACACTTTGACATGTGGCCTGGAGGAGCTGGCGATCGAACCACTGACCTTCCGGTTTGTGAATGACCCACTCTACCTCCTGAGCCACAGCTACCCACATGCCTGTAAACACAGAGGGAAACACAGGAAAAATATCACCCCTTAACTTTAGAAACAATAGGCAATTAGTTATCCTCAATGATCAAATGTTTTACAGTAACCGTCCTAATAGGAAAAATAATTTCTTTTCATTAACGTTTCTTGAGTTTTTTCAACCCTAATGGGGAAAAAAAAGGAATAGATGCGTGTTCTCTGTTGAGGGCATATTCTCCATTGTGTGTGAGATGCAATCTTGATCCATGATTTTCACAGTTGATGAAGTTTAAAATGTCAATTTGTACCTGTTATCAAGATATCATTAAATTATTCAATTTCATGGTCTGATCAGTGTGGATTTCATGGACAACAGGAGATCCATATCTGAACACATCTTGCTCCAGCCTACCTGTCTGGATCAGGCATTCGCTGATTGAATATTCTGAACTGATTTCATTGATTTTCCTTATTGTTTTAAGTGGATTGACACGCATGAGCCATTAAAATTGATGCCCTTCATTTTTAAGATAAGAAAATATTGGATAAAAAAAGGAGTTTAAATTATTCCTCCAAGTTTCTGGTTGAGCATTTTGATGTGAGCATTAGCATTCAGGCAGTTGAGATGAAATGATGTCAAAGGTCTCCATCTGATCTGTACTGTATGACTAATTTAAAAGAGGTGCAACTTCACTAAAAGAGAGTTGTGTGTCAGAATAGCTCCCGCCTCCCGGTCAATTTGCTCAAAAGAGAATTGATTTACATTTTGATCTACACTACTCATGGCCCCAAGGGCTTGATTCTGTAACCACTCTGTGCTGATGAATCGGCTTCTTCTGTCGGATCTGACCCCAGACTCCATTAAAAGGCATACCCCCCCAGAGCTGAACAGACGTGACCTTTCCTGAGCCTCTGAGGGAAACAGAAGATGAAAATCAAAACTGCTCTCCTCTCAAGGGGAACAGTGAACACAAAGGAGCGGCCGTTAACTGTTTTGTCGCTTCTCTTTCAGGACTCAGGATTTTCAATTTTGGAGGCAAGCCAGAGGAGTTTCCCATGCCATTTGGAACAGGAGGGAACACACATACAATTTAATTGTCTGCACACACAAACCTCCCCTAATATCCCTTCCTCTCTGCCACTGTCACAGCAACTACGTCAAAGCCCAAGCATGAGGGGTAAGAGCTGAGACAGGAAGGGTAATGGGAGGATTGATGAGGGGGGAGAGCAGAGGGCAAGAGGTAGATGGAAAAACAGGGGAGGGAGAAAACTGTCAGTCAGTGGTTGTGGGAGGTAAGAAAAGTGAGAGAGACTTCTACAGAGAAGTAAAGTTTTTCTCTTACTCTGCTTTCTCCTGCAAGGTGCATGAGCGTTGTTGCCATTAAACCCTGCATCATAGTCCAACAGGAGTCAAATCAGGACAATGAGAGAGCGAGAGAGAGAGAGAGAGAGAGAGAGAGAGAGAGAGCGTGTGTGCGTGTGTGCGTTTAAATGTTTGCCAGTTCAATCAGTGGGGAAAGCTATCAAATTCTGTCAGTACTTCTAAAGGCCAGAGCCTATAGGTTTGTCACTAAAGGTGACACCTTCATAGTTATTTGACAGATTGATAATATAAAAACTGTTGATTTTCAACCTTGAATAAGTTTGTCTGCCTTTGAATGTGTTCTTGTGGAACTGTGTTATTAAAATGTTAATGTGAGTTTAGCCAACAACTTCATCATTCATGTGTTAAAAGAGACATATATGAGTCCTGTATATATAGTGGTGATTGGAGTTCTCAGTTTCCTCCCAAAAAAGCCCAACTTGATGGGCCTGGTTTTGGGCCAACAATTCATACTAAATGGTTGGGTTGGGTCGGGGCTTTGGAGAAAAAAAAGTCTGTAACACAGCACTGTGTGTGTAGACAGGCATGGGCAAACTGTTCCATGAAGGGCCGGTGTGGCTGCAGATTTTCGTTCCAACCAAGCAGCAGCACACCAGACTTGAGTCATCCAATCAACTGATCTCAGTCTTCAGACAGTTGATTGGTCAAGCTGTGTGCTCTTGGTTGGCTGGAACAAAAACCTGCAGCCACACGGCCCTTTGAGGAATAGTTTGCCCATGCCTGGTGTAGACAGTGACCGCCTGCACTCAGGCCTGACACCAGGCTGAAGTTACGGAGAGGCCACAGCTCCACTCCATGTCAGAACTGCAGAATCACTTCGACTCCTCTTTATGACACTTGTATCTTGACCAGTATTTTTTTTTTTTTTTTTGGGGGGGGGGGGGGGGGGGGGGTTGTTCTATATGGGACACAACTATCCCCCTTGTGGGGCTGGGTGTGAGTCTGTTGGAGTCGGGCTTGTGCTCAATATTGTACGTGATGATGAGTTGGTCCCAGGCTTCAAGTTACTCTGGTCAGATGGCCAGAGGGCCGTTGAGAACTCTTGTGGTGGTCCTAGACCCTGGACAGCCTGTAGTCCATCAAAGAATTCCCTGTACCCTCATTTGCACACTATTGCCAGACATAAGTTACAAATGTCCCCTAAATGTTAAAATATACAGTTGATCCTGAATGCCTGCCATGTAGGCATGAGGCTAGCGAACATGCCCAACATAAGGGAGTTTGGTTTATGGTTGCTCAGGAGTGCAAAGCATTTGTCTGGTTGTGCACCTCTGGATTAGTGAACTCAACATTTTTCCACACATCTAAAAGATAAGAAAAAGTACAACAGTGCCACACTGGCCACTTCTACTCCTCTAAACACAGTCTGACACGCATGAAAAACCTTAAGTGAAATCCCTGTAGTCAGTAGCCCCACACACAATTTAAAAGGAAAACCTCTGACCTCAGATCTAAGCAGGTGCAACGAGTCAGCAATACTAATCTTTATCTTCTTCATCTCTCATCGCTCCTCTGGTTCCGGTGAGCTGATTGTAGCATGACACCTATATGTAGAGGAACAGTAATTTAAAGCAGCTTGGTGACATGTTGAGGGAGATAGTTTTAGATGATATTATATTTACTGCAAGTTGAATCCCACGCCTTACAGCTCCCCCAGCATCACCCCAGATGAACATGATCAAGAACAAGGGGAAATGCTTTTCTTTCACTGATAGCACAAGTGATACACTTCCTGAGCACAGTCGATACATAGGGAATGAAGTCAGATAGAACAATGAGTCACCAGGGGCATATTTGAATCTTTCTTACCTCTTCCTTACTGAAGACAAAGGGCAACTGGAGGTGTGAAAACAAACAAATGTTTATGTATGTGATATATTGGAACTCCTGTTCATCACCTTGTTATTTCACACCTTAATCACCCCAGCTGTAAATAAAGCAGTCTAGCCACTTCAGTGGGATAAATACTTGATACATAGCACACACTCATGCCAGACCAATTCAAGTGCATGAAGTTTGTCTGTTGGGGCGCACAACCTGACATAAGCCCAGCTAGATCCAGTGCATCAACCCTCTGTGGTGCAGTAATGGAGACAGCGCCCTGGCCTGCATGCAGCGTCCAGAGAGGAAGCACTGAAATCGAAAGCCTGGGGTTTGGGATGCCATTAATTTGCAGTGACAGTTTGGCTTTCATCGGCCACAGTGCTGCATAAGAGAGGCTGACCCTAATATCTCTTTTTTATGTGCTTGAAGAAGGCAGAGGAAGGAACTGTCTCTCTTTACATACATTTGGTTAAACAGCAGCTGGCAGTCATCTGTAATTATACACCTAAGCCTGTGCATTATTTATGCCACCTTTTAAAATCCATTAAAAGTCATTTGGTCTCCTCCAAAACGTGTCATTATCGATTGACTTTAATGTAATTGCTACTTTAAGCCTTCAAAGATTTTCTGCCAGGTGATTAAGAATGTTGGTGCAGCTGCAAGAGTGCGCAGGAAACATACACTAATCAAGACACAGCGAAACTCACAGGCCTGGGTAGTATTTCACCTGGTGGTCAGCAGCCTTGACACAGGCCTGGATTTAGTTTTCTAATTGGAGTGGTTGAGAGTTTTACAACACTGAGCCTTCAGACACCCTGTAGTCCCCCTGCTCACCCAGTGATTTGTACACTAATCAGTGGTGGAGGAAGGATTCAGACCCTTAAATAAAAGTACCAGTACAATAATATATAGTACATCATTACAAGTAAACCTTCTGCTTGAGTAATATTAGCAAAATATTAAAATGAATCCATGTGGGTTCAGGTTTAGAAGGTAAAATCTCTGTTTTGTGGAGTACCAGATGTTTTCATATTAGATGATAAAGAATGAGCTGAAGAAGCAGTCAATACCAAAACAGGATTCAGACAGTCAGCATTAAAAACATACAACTATGGAACCAATCATGCCAACTTTCATGGATATGGGTGGGCAAGCACTGCCACTGCTAGATAATGAATGCCACCACTAAAATTCCCTTTGAAACATAGTGGGCAAGTAAAGTACAAGGAGCACAAAATTATATAAGGCTTACAGTATGTGAGTAAATGGACTGTTTTGGGATCAAATTGCTGTATCAGATACATTTCTTGCATTTTAAGGTGTTTCCATTTCTTTTTGCACTGAATCGCAAAACAGTGTGACAAGCTGCTGGAGTTGTTGCCTGGAAACCGCTAAGAGATATGAACACCAGCCAAGTTAAATTAGCTTTTCAGCAAACATGGATCACATCAACCAACAAATGGTGAATACTGTACAAGTTATAATAGTGCTTATGTGCCAACTAATTGTGACATACCAAGCTGTTTCTTTGTTTACTCCCAACATATCTGAAAAACTGTAAACACTTTTATCAGCATTTATCACACAAGCCTTTTATCAATCGAGAGAAAATCTGATGAGATTGACAGACCAACCTATTTGTCAATATTCATGTCATTCAATCAAATTTTAGTGTTTTCCTAAGGCATTTTTGATTCGACATAATTTAATGCTCATAAAAACATGTTAATTGAAACATAGCTAATGAAATATTGGAGGATGTTCAATAAAAAAACAAACAAACAAACAAAAAAAATGAAACAAATGAGACAGTTTTATTAGGAGATAGGCATACACTTCTCCATACCATATTTTTTTAAATTCAAAAACACAATAAACCGCTCAGATCAGTGATCAGTATTGACATCATTAGTGTGGCCTTGTCATAGAGACTCTTGCAACAACATTTAGCATCATGAGTTAGAGGAAATGTTTCTTGAGGGCTTATTAATTCAAAAGCAAGTCCAGCACAGCATGAGGCCACCCAGCAGTACGTAATCTGAAACTAAATGGGCTTCCAATTGCTTTAATATGACTATTAGCTGTAAAATGATTGAGCCTTGACTAAATACAGTGACACTGGAGAACAGCTGGAGGAGTAAGTAATGGTAATGGTAGTCCCGAATGCTGTCTGTTCATATAGCTTAGTTGAAGTATGTAAGTTATGTTTTGTAATTTCATTGCCTCTCAACCAGGGTGAAGGAAATCTACGGAAACACAGTTTGGGGAATGAGAAAACAAGCAAAGTGCCATGACAAGAGCCAATGTTCATTGTATAGAAACTAAATAATCCCAATGATCAGTATTACAAAAGAATGGCTGTGGCCCTATGTACAGGCTTTATTGTGAAATCAATTTTGGATAGTTTTACCTCCAAAAATTAATCAAATCATGCCACCTGATGAGAGGAATGAGGGGTGAATAGATATTGCTTTGCTATAAAGCATCAGTAGCCAAACATTTCCATCTAAACTGCTGAATCAAACTGTGTTTTGTCTAAAGCAGTAAACATATCAGAAAAAGTGTAATTGGGCACCAGTTCAGAGATGACAGCATATGTAGCAGCCACCTGGAATGAGGCCAGGCCAGGTCTGGGCTGGGCCTGTTGGGAGTGGGATGGGAGGGCTCTATAAACCAGACTCCCATGGTACCAGCAGATGGCTGAGAGGCTGACCATGTATGGAGATTCAATCTGCTGCTATTATCCAAGGTGGGCCAACTTCTGGGCCAGCAGCTTATCTCTTTCATCATGCACTGACTCCTAAACTAATGTCTCCTGTGTGCACGGGCTCTGGTGTTGTGTGGTGCTGTTGTGGGTGAGCCATGCACACAATTCCAGGAGCAAGCCCTTGATTGCGAATAAAAATGACTTGAAATGATTGAGATCACTTAGGAGCCCAGCACAAAGGCCACTAGATAGGTTTCAATTCCTTCAAGAATTGTCTATGTGCTTTGGGAGGAGATGACGAATATTAACAGGAATATGAACAAATTGACAGGTTTATATGTGAAACTAAGGTGCACGCGTTTCCATTTGTTTGTGATTGCTATAGTGCACCCCTTTAGTTCTGTGAGTGTGCTAGTTCACTGGACAAAAATAACAGAAAACCTTTTGGTTATATGCATTGACCAAATATTGAATATCCTGGCAGAGATGCAAACAGAGGACCTAAGACTGATCTAAATTCTCTGTACCTGTGTTTTACCATCAATGGAATTCATACTTCTCACTAACACAACGTGTGAACAACTGGAGGGCAAGACAGTAGACCGACATGCAGCAGAGTCTTTCAATTTTCCATCTTATTCAAGCCACATACTTAGATCATCTATGAACAAAAGAAAAATGAAGGTGCTGGAACAAATAAGTGTTATTTTCATAAGGTTAATAGAGTGTCTTATAACATAAATCAAATAAGGTAAACCATTAGATCAGTTTAAATGACCTGCCACTGACATCCTGTGTTGTTGTGGAGAAGGGTAGTGAGTGCATGTAACCGCACAACTAACTATAGATTCAATTTTTAAATTAACTGTGCAGAATGAGTTTGACGTGTGGAGTGAGTTCTTACATCCATCTGTGATGATGGATGTGATGTTCTTTTTCTTAAATTAGATACAGTATATTTACACAGGCTATTTATTTGCTATACATTTGTAGGCATACAATCACTTGGTGTTTGCAAATGGCAGGACAAAAGTGGGTGCAGCTATACAAAATGATTCAAACCTGACTTTGACGATTGAAATTTGTATATTATGATATTGAACTGAATAATGTTTCTTAAACATTGCAGTTATGAGTGGTACTCATAAGCCTGGGTATATTAATATATAGATATTAGAATAAATTGTTTCAAAATATTGGTGAATAAGTTCCACATGCTGAGTGGCATGGGGTTGTGGTCAATCACCGGGTAAGGCACAGGACTCCTTCTGGAGTCAAACCCAAGGGTAGGTTCAATATGTTAACAACATTGTTAACACCCATTTCACTGAGCCATGTCGCTGCCCCTTTCATTTATAAAAAGAAACATCACAACCAGTCACACCCAAAATCAGCTAGCACATCAATCACAAAGGCCATATTCAACCTTGGGAGATATGAAGACAGCCTACCGGAAATATAGCCCATTCATTCACTCACCTAGCACACTTTGGTGTTCTGTCTGCTGTGACGTATTAACTTCCTTCCTTCCTTATGGGTGTAGTCTGGTTGGTTGGATCTGAACTCATGAAGTGTTAACCAGGAAACTATGGACTGGAGTTTGGGGTACCCCAGTACCTGGGGTACTCACATCACACCCGCACACATTAACCAACACCCTGGGTACATTATGGAACTGTGGTGTTTTCATTGAGGGACTCAGATGAGTGAGCTGACTGTGGTGGAGTGTTGGGATTCATTTTGTGCAAAGGTTTATAACTGGTTCTGTTACTCTTTTTTTACAGTTGTTGATCTCCTTATTTACTCTATTGTTTATTTGTCAGACTCCGACTGGCACCCTAACTTATAAGGTCAAAACTGCTACAACATGCAAGAAGCATAAATGAGATTCTGAAACCCAGGAGCAAATAGCACTGTTGGCTACAGACAAATGGGTGTTTGTCGCTGACATGAGTGGATACTGATGACAAGCCAGATAGTGCTGTTGGCTCCATGGTGAAAATAGCACCTGCCCATTTTCATGGATGTTTTTTTTTTTTTTTTCAATTTATATGTCCACTATTTTTAAAGATGAAAATAAATCATGTTTACAGGTCCACCTATTAGAAATGGACTAGATTTTTTATTCCATTCCTCTCAGGGATGCCATATGGTGATATAAGTCAACAAATAACAGAGATACTAAAATACTCTGGAAAATAGTAAGTTTGCAGCTGTGTTTATGATATAATAATAGTTAGATAAACAAATAAATACACAAGTCAGAAAAGGTCAAAAAACACAGCTGTGTTGTGTTCGCTGGCCTTGTGTGGAGACGCCCAAGGAAGGATCTAGAGATAATTCACTCACAAGCACAGCTTAACTGGAAACAGGAGCACATTTACCTCAGTAAGAGTCGGTAATGAAGGCCAGCCACATATCACTGTTTAATCTTCCATGGTGCAGTTTCTATTAGAAGCCAGACAAATGATGGTAGGTAAGGAAAAAGGAAGGTCAACCGATTCTCTGGCTCATTGATTGTCTGATTTTCTACCGAAGTTGCCTGTGTGATCTTACATCTGATTTTATCATCTTGACTATTGTTTGACACTTGTCAGGAGCACACTCCACTGCTGATCACCCATGGTGATGGCCATCTGCAGTTACCACTAAAAGGACTGCATGCATTCACAAAAAGCAGAACACCACCAAGCAAACACTGTAATTGTATCATCAAAGTCAAACACATCAGGACGTGTTCTGTCCAGAGTTTGCCTTAGACTCTGTAGTTTTGTGCTACTTGAAAATTAGTGGCCCAAAAATGGGCCTCATGAACTAATAAATTCGCTTTTTTCACTGCTTTTCGCCCTGTGTTTGTTGATGGCTTTTAACCATGAGTTCAGGCTTGGTTTGGGGGGGGGGGGCTGGCTGTGTGCAATGTTGTTTATTTTTTGTGTTTTCTTTTTTAGTGTTTCACTATCTAATCAGTTACAATGGGATTTATGTTATTCTGCTACATTTCAACGCAAATAAACTATAGTTTTCAAATTACATGTGTACCCTTTGTGTATGCGTGTGCTCCTCACTCAGCCTTTTACCCTTTACTCACCTGAGCTGTGGGGGTAGGAGAGGCATGTCCAACTATTCCAAAAAGGCAGCACACCAGACCTTAATCATTTCATCAATTGATCTCAGTCTTCAGACAGCTGTTTTGTCAAATAGTGTGCTCTTGGAACAAAAACCTGTAGCCACACGGCCTTTGGAGCAATAGTTTGGACATGTCTGCAGTAGGGGGATGTGTGTTTGAGTGACTGCAGTTTTTATTGTCATCTTTTGTGTAGGGCTGGGTGTATCTCTCTCCTAGTTTCGCTGAGTAAAATATGAGTAAAAATAATCAGAAAAACATTTCCTAGTTTTGTGAATTACAACTCCTTTTTTTATCTTGCATAATAGGTCATCTGAGGAAGACTCTGACAAGCACTGGGTCCCAGGTGATACCTCCTCAGAGATCAAGCAGCCAAGAGTAGATGAGGAGAGCACAAGCTCAGAAGAGGAGCCTGAAACCCCAGCTCATCTGAGAGGCACCTCAGGTAAAAGTAGAGCAAGAGGTAGAGGTCAAAGAAGTGCAGGCACTGCCACACTAAGACAGGGTAAGTGTGCCACATGGGATGTGCCCCTGTGCTTTGTGCCAGCTCGAGACTGCTACAATGAGTGGCATGTTGCCAATAACTTGTAAACGTATCTGTAACTTTTGTTAATAGTGTGATCTGTTGCTTGTTGTGTGGTAATGTTCATATAAAATTGCTTTTTTTTTTTTTACACCATACTAGTTGCTGTACTTCTTTTTATTGTATACACAATGCTTTTTTATAGAAAAAAATGTTCAAGTGTTAAAGGGTTAAAGTGCCCAAGAATAGCAGCCTCTTTTCTAAAGTATGTGACTTTGGTTAACAAGGGTCTCCAAGTGGCACACTTTTGGCCACCTGTATTAGCCATAGATAAACAATTTAAAAATATTCATTATTTGTAGTTGTTCATTGTCAAATTTGAATTGGGACTAGGTAAGACTTCAAGTTATTTTCCTATTGTGTTTTCCAGTCCCTAGCGCCAAATGTTATTGAAAAAAAAATCAGGCAGACATAAAATCCTTCTTTTTCAGTGTACTGTTGTGTTCCACAACTTATCCTTTCAAATTGGTATGTTTCCATCAAAAATGAAAACATATTTGTTGACAGGCTTGATAATTTTATTGAGAAACACAATCTTTTAAGTGACAGCCAATATGGCTTTAGAACAAAAAGCTCTAACTCGATGTCAGTGATGAAACTGGTGGAAGGGATATCAAATGCAATAGATAATAAGGAATACACTGTTAGGGTCTTCATAGACTTAAAAAAGGCATTCACCTAACCTATGGAATAGCTGTGATGATGAATTAAAAACGTGTAGTTCAATTTCCTTATTTAAAAACATGTTTAAATCAAAAGTACTAAAAGATTATATAAATCTGCCATGACAGCTGAATGTCTGTTTGTTCTGAAGACCTATGGTGTAACTCAGACCATGTAATTTAAAATATGCCCTGTTGAAGATGTTTTAGTTTTGTTTGGTAAAAAGGGTAGGCATAATTAGCAGCCTACGCCTTTCAGTTAGCTCCATTCCTCATTGTATTCTGTTTATATTAGAAATAAATCTCATCTGTTTAGAAGGGTGGGGGGTTAAATGCTAATCGAATAAACTAAACTGAATTGAACTTCTCAAACTCTTATTATTCAGTGCCAGTAGGACTTAGATTCTGACTGGGGTGAAAAATTTTGAGTGTTATCTTTCAAAAGAGGCCAAAACGAAGCATAGCCTCCAAATGGTCCAAGCACAGCTTCAAATTTACTTTGGATATGCGTTTCTTAGGCGTGAAAAACCTAAGTAACAAAAAGCACACAAAACAGAACAGAACGCAGGGTAAGAAACTAAAGGGGTCTCAGGTCTACATAAATGAGTATCTCACCAAGAAGATCACAGAGATTGCAAGAGAGGCACGCTATTTGAGGAAGAACAAACAAAAAAAACAAAAAATCCAACCAACATGGTCCTGGAACTGTAAGGTACTAACACGCACATACAGGTAAATGGATTTCTCCTTTTCTGCATGGAACCTCACCTCTGTTCTCTTCATTTTTATGTTTTTGGTTGGAGCTGCTTTCTATTGCATGATCCCTGGTCCTGCTGCTTTTTTGCATGGAACTCTGCTTTTGTTGCCTTCTTTTAATTATTATTATTATTATTATTATTTGCATGGCATTTTGCTTTTGTGGCTTCTCTTTTTGCATGGTACTTTGCTTAGGTTTGCTTTCTGGAATAACTGGGAAGGACATAATCCCTGTAAATTATCCCCTATTTTTTTTAGTAATTATACTAATAAGCAATTTAAAACTGTTAAAATGGCAGGTGCATTTTCAATTCTACACTTCAACAGTAGGAGTTGTCAAGTAAGATTGAGGTTCTGGAGCTTGGTCTCCAGGGGGGGAGCACGAAGAGCAGCCGGCATTAGATAGTTAAATGTGATTTCAGTTTATGCTTAAGTGTGTGATTTATGCTGTAACCAGCAGTAAAGATAGGGAAAGATAGTTATGTGTGATTACATCTGAATTAATGGTAAGGTTAGGGTGAGATAGTTAAATGTGATTTTGGCTATTGTGAAGTTTGTGGTGAAACCCGGGATATGGTGAAAATGATGTCTGTAACCATCTGATGTAATGATAAGTGTAGGGCAAAGGTCAAGGCGTATAGAGGTAAATGAAGTCTGAGAAGGGGAACAGGCTGACGCAGGCTGAGGGGAGGAGGCCTCCAGAACTGATGGCAATAGCATGCAGCCCTTTGAGGGGGGGTTAGGTCATGGAGAGGTGGAGAGGAACGTACCTAACTCCCTACAAGAGGAAGGATGATAGACCATATAAGAGGTGAATCAGGACAGGGGGATGGAAAAATCTACCTGTGCAATGGGAAAGTTTAGTTAGTTGATACTGATTTACGGGGCGTGTGATTAGGACCACACAGAAGAAACGTCATGAGACAAGACTGTCTGCCTACGAGGAAACCAAGTATTGCTAGCAAGAGAAGAACCCAACTGAAAAATACTTCCTACCAGTGATTGGGTCTTGGGGATCCCCACTCTCCCTGCCACTGGGGTCGGCTGCTCCTGGTGAAGATCACTGCTCTAAGCCCGCAGCTGAATCTGCTCTTTTGAGGTTTGCTCGGCCTGGTGAAGAGAAGCACTCTAAGTCCAGAGCTGGATTTCCCCTCCTGGGTGGTTCAGCCTGGTGAAGATTGGGTTTCTAAGTCCAGGGCTGGTTATTTCTCTTTGAGGTTCCCAGCCTGGTGAAGAGAGAACCCTAAGGCAACCCTGAGGCGACCCTAAGTCCAGTGCCGATCACTCCTCATTGAGTTTTTCCAGCCCGGTGAAGACTGCACTTGTGGGACCAGGTCAAGGAGGCATAAAGCCACGCAGCTTGATCAACCCCAGCAGAAGGATCTCAGGATGCTCGCGTCCAGCCGGCCAAAGCCTGTATCCTTCTCCAGAAAGGTAAATAGGGTTGTTATTCTTTAGAATCATTAGAGAGGTTGAATTGATAGGCTGTGGGATTGATGTGATTTAATTGAATTCATATGCTCTGATGCTGCTTTGCCATTGCTAAATTCCTGCAATTAAAGTTCAATCAAAAGAGAAGTAGTTTTATCCTTTTTCCCTGTAATTGAGTTTGTGTGTGTGTGTGTGTGGGGGGGGGGGTTCAGAAGGAAATTCAGATTTTGGCCATAATTCTGTGTTTAGGAGAAGCAGCTAAATTTAGAACAGGAAATGCACTTCCACTAAGCACAGACACAGGCAGAAGTGAGAGTGAGGCCTGCGAGGTATTGGTTATACCAGTGAGTTAGAACAATAGTCCAATCTTACACCTACTAAATGACACAGGGTTAAAGTAAAGTCTGAAAACGATCAGGGGAGTTCACACTGAGAGGCTGTCCATGATAGTAAAAAGCTAAGCACTGGTGTGCACAACATTCTTAAGGTTCTTAAAGGTTAATCTAGTTTTGTGCCCACTTAAGAGAGATTTAAACAGGTCCCTAGGGTTTTTTTTTCAAACACTTAAATTTAACCTAGCCAATAACAAGAGCCCAGATCATAAGAGGAAAGCTGCCGTTAACGGGCGTGTCAGGTGACTGTTCCTGGGTGGCAGGGCTGCTCTACCAGGAGTAGTGACTTTGGGAGCCAGGATAGACGTCCAGATGAAGGCAGTGAGGAGCTAGGCGAGTTTCCTTGTCACCATCTTAAACACTTTAGTTCTAACAGGTTCTGACCTGAGTAGAAATTCTAGAGAATTTACCCTTTAAACGGAGAGCTAGTCCAGTAATAAACCTTGGTAAGTGCCAATTACTGGGGATCTAACAGAGATGGTATAAAAGTTTCAGCATAAAGGAATCTATCTATCTATTCAAATTTAGCAAATTTTACGCTATTGCTGTATCTGAGACATGGCTTGATGAGGAATAAGGTCAATAATGTGGAACTGGAGGGCTATGAGTTGTTCACATTAGACAGGAAAAATAAAAAGGAGGAGTAGTAGCTGTGGACAGCTCTAACAAGTAATACTGTTAATATGTCGACGACCACTGTAGATGGAATCATAGAATGCTTAACTATCAAAATTTCTGTTGCGGATTCAAAAAACATTATCACCTGTTTGTATAGAACACCAGGATCTTGTATAGACACATTTAACCATAAATTAAATCGTATGTTTGAAAACTTAAATAATAATATGGATACAAATACGAATGACTTAATTGATCCCCAAAGGGAAATTCATTAGTCTGTCAGTTCATGTTCCATTTGCAGAAGAATTAAAGAGTCTGATGGCTGTGGGTATAAAAGATCTTCTGTGTCTCTCTGTCCTGCAACAAAGAGAGAGGAGCCGTCCACCACTGCTGCTTCTTTGATCCATCAAGGTGTTATGAAGTGGATGTTCAGTATGACCTCCATCATCCTCACTGTGTATCTCTCCACCACTTCCTCCAGAGAGTCCATCTTTACTCCGATGACAGAGCCAGCCTTCCTTACAAGCTTATCCAGCCTCTTTGCCTGCTTTTTTCCTAAACTTCCTCCCCAGCAGACTGCAGCATAAAATAAAGCACTTGCCACCACAGACTGATAAAACATCTGCAGCATCTTATTACAGATGTTTAGAGATCTGAGCTTTCTTAGGAAAAAGAGGCAGCTCTGCCCTTTTTTGTAGAGTGCATCTGTGTTAACAGACCAGTCCAACTTGTTATCAAGATGAACACCTAGATATTTATAGGTTGTCACCACCTCGATGTCCACTCCAAAAGTATTGACTGGCTGAAGAGGAAGCTTGGACCTACGGAAATCCATGATCATTTCCTTTGTCTTTGAGGTGTTCAGCATGAGACAGTTTTTGTGACTCCAGTCACTGAAGGCTTTTATCAAATCCCTGTATTCAGATTCCTGTCCATTTCTGATACATGACACAATAGCTGTGTCATCTGAATATTTCTGGATGTGGCAGGACTCAGAGTTGTATTTAAAGTTCCCCAACCTGACAAACTGTGGCCTTTCTGTCAGGTAATCTGTGATCCAGGAGACAAAGGAAGAATCCACTCCCATTTCTTTGAGCTTGTTTTTGAGTATGTTGGGTTGGATGGTATTAAATGCGCTTGAAAAATCAAAAAACATGATTCTTACATAAGCGCCAGATTCCTCCAGATGAGAGAGGGCACGGTGGAGCATGTAGAGGACTGCATCATTCCCTCCAATGTGTTCTTTGTATACAAACTGCAGGGGATTGAGTTTGATCTCAAGCTGCTCCAGGGTTTTCATGATGTGCTAAGTCAGGGCCACGGGTCTGTAGTCATTTCGTTCAGCTGGGCATTTTCTTTTTGGTATCGGTACTATAGAAGATGTTTTCCACACAGCCAGCACCTGCCCCAGCTGTAGACTCAGGCTGAAGATCCTGTGGAGAGGTTGACACAGTTGGGCAGCCACTGTGTTAAGTCAACTGTGTTAATAAGGTGCATATTGTGTGTGGGGATGTAAATATTGATTTACTGAACCCCCGTGGAAATATCAAAACCCAGGATTTCCTTAATACAATGTATAGTAATAGGTTATTTCTGGTCATTACTAAACTCAGCAGAATTACAGTTGAGACAGCCACACTGATAGATAGGTCTGTGATGATAACAAATTTTGCTGGATGATATATTGTCCCACAAATTATTGCCAATAAACGATATTACTGTCAACATTATTTTTAGACTAAATTAACCACTAATGTAATGATTATATATCAAGTACACCCTTTCAAATGCAATAAACTTTTATTTCTCATGATTATTTTTTTACCATTGAAATTGGAATGTCAAGAACTTTCAAATATCCTAAATAAATTAAACAAACAAAAAACAATAAACAATAAAAAAGGACTCTGTCTGTATGTACATGTATTTTCTCACAGGCAATTCGTACTGTCTGTCAAACGTTTGCAGCATTTCTAAAAATGCTGGCTTTTCAACTGTGTCAAGGGGCAGCATTTCTTTTGTGATGTAGAGAATTACACTTTTTGTGAGCGCACATTATTTTGCACTGTTCCGTTTGTATTTACTTTGTCGACCAAATGCCTCAGTGAGTGTTGACTGTCAGGATGAACGCTCTGCATCTCGAGGTGCAGTTTTTTCCCCAGCTGAGAAAACTAGGTCGGGTGGTTATGTTGTAATTGGGCATGCAAATTTGTTGTCTTGCCTTTTTTTGTTGTCACCACTTTCGATCAAATTCGGCATACTGGCTCATCTGTGTTGATGGACTAAACTTACTTGCTCATTTGAAGCCGAAATATTCCAACGCTGGGGCTGTGGCATTTGGCTTTGCAATTGTAACCCAGGTTGGTCTCTCCTATGCGTTGTGCGATGCGGAAATGAAGCAGGGAAAGCAGACTTGAGGGCTCTGACTCTTTTACTTGGTCTCCTGGCACGCTCCAGTCAGTCTTTGACCAGCCAAATGCATTTTCATGTATTCAATTTTACTCAACATATAAAATAATACATAGTATTTTTCCTCTAAACCCAAGGCAAACACGAAAATAAGATAGACAAAATAGAAAAATATATCTTCCAAAATATTATATTAAAATAAATTATTAACAAAAGATAAGTAGCCCAACTTAATCATCAGAGGACCCCCATCCAACCATTTCACACATCCTTCATATGAAAATAATATCCCTTAACATTAACCAGTAAACACACATTAAACATCATTAAACATCTCCATACCTGTCAAGATAAAATACATGACATAGCATGAGTGGTGTACATGAAGTAGCGACTCTGACACTCCTATTAAGGAGAAGGAAAAGGGACGGTCACTTACAAAAACCCACCACGAGACAGTTCCAAGGCTAATGAAGCAAGAGAACGTTAGCGCAAGCTAATGCTACTAGCGGTATTTAAAATTACCTCAAAATCATATTTTACGTGCACAATGCACCCCAAGACACAGATAACACTCCCAACAGTATCCCAATACAAACTGCCCCGGCCCCATTACACCACAGGCTCATAAAACAAAACTCTTAATAACTTTTATCGTGAGGGAAGCCCATGTCTTACCTCCTGGCATGCTCCAGTCAGTCTCTGACCAGAACAAGCAGGCGGGGACCCACATAACTTCCCGTCATAGCCACTCCCCCACATACACACACGCAGCTCTAAAACACAGACAGGTAGGAGAGAATAACTTGTGAAATGAAGTAATAACCCGATGTTTTGGTGAAATTATACAAAAATAAATATCCAACTGCTACACAATAGTCCTTTTTCCTCCTAATTTCTACTACGTTACCTTGCGTTGCTCCTCACGAGGCTCACTTGCTGCACTCTGTGTGTATGCTTGTGGCCCCGCCTCCCCCACAGAGACAAAGAGACTGGATAACTGACAAGAGGGTTCACTCCGTTCATTCCGCTTTGGAAAAAACACGCCCAGGTGCTGAGACCGATACACAGTGAACCCTCTTGTTGTCCAGCCTGCTTGGAAGCGAGAGACAAGGAAAACAAACATGCATGCACATGGCAATATACCGAGGCCAGCAAAATTATCAAGTTCATTTTCATTTATTGTGCCGTTAATTGATTAATTTATTATTGTCCCAGGCCTACTGATTGATCATATATTTACAAATGCAATAGAAAACCAAGTCACCACTGGATTACTCATAAACGACATAAACAATCATCTTCCTATTTTTGGCATTTTTCAACAACTTCTTAAGATGGAGAATAAAAATAACAAGCATCACCACAATTTGATTAGATACTGAACAACCAGATCCGTAGCTGCCCTCAAGATGGACCTGAGCACACAGACCTGGGATGAGGTCTATGATACTAGTATAGTGACTAGGGATGTAACGATTACCGGTATTAGGGTTAATCTCGGTAAAAGTTTTATGCGGTACTGTCTGTGTGTAAATTAATCGCATTAACTCGGTGGATAATTGGGATATATAACAACAGCCTCACCCATGTCTCCCCATGCAGGCACAGCGCGTATGTAGCTTGTAACGTAGGAATCTAGATCAAAAGCACAACGGAAAGAAAAAAGAAAATTCAAGACCGCAGAGGCACAGCTGGGTGAAGACACTTGTCCTAACTGCAGAGCATGCAGGAAGAAAGTTGCTCCCGGGCAGCGTTTTTCGTTTCTATCTTACCGACAGATATCAATATGTACACATGTAATGTAAACTCAGAAATGAGAAAAGTCATGCATAGAGTCCCACAAGGCTCTGTGTTAGGACCACAGTTGTTTATTATGCACCCAAAAGATGTCTTTGGTATGAATTACAAATTCAAATTACTTTATTAATCCCCAAAGGGAAATTCATCAGGTATTGCAACACTCCAACTGTGTCCTGTTTGCTGATGACTTAAGTGTGCATTGCTCGGGAAAACATCTGGAGCAGCTCCTGGACACAGTTGAAAGCGAGCTCATCAATGCAAAGACTTAAATATCCAAAATAACCGCAATAATGTGTAAAATGAAAGCTGTCCTCGATCAGAAATCACTTTACATATTGTATTGCTCCTTCGTGCTCCCACACATCAGTTACTGTCTAGAAGTATGGGGGAACACCTATTAAACAAATACACATGCAATATTTCTACTTCAAAAGAAAGTCATAAGAATTGTCACCAAAGCTGGATACCTTGATCCAACAAACCCACTTTTTATTAAACGAAACCCCTTAAAAACATATTATCTTGTGAACTTTAAAACCGCTGTGACTATGTATAAAGTGCACAATCAGCTGCTCCCATGCTTTGTCCAGGAGCTGTTTAGGCCAAGAGAGAGCCAGCACAATCTAAGAGGATCCTGCAACTTTTTTTTTTTTTTAAAGCCATGGAAAAACTAACTTGAAAAGTCACTGTATATCTTTACAGGGAGTAAATCTTTGGAATAACCTTCACTATGAATTTAAAAAAAAACTGTAGCTCACAATATAATTTTTAAGTATATTTTTGGGCATTTTTGCCTTTATTGGATAGCATAGTGTAGAGAGACAGGAAATGGAGAGGCAGAGAGAGGGGGAAATGACATGCAGTAAAGGGCCGCCCGATGCGGGATTCGAACCAGGGCCAACTGCAGTCAGGACTATAGGCTCTGAATATGGGGCTTAACCCACTGCACCACATGGAACGCCTCAATACAAATTAAAAAAATGTATAAATCCAACATAATCAACAGATATAGGGCATTATCATGAATTATTGGAGAGCTGGGAAATCAAGCTTGCTGTTCAAAGTATGTTTTTTGTTTAAACATAAGCAGAGGTGTCAAGTAACGAAGTACAATACTTCATTACCTTACTTTTTTAGGTATCTATACGTTATGTGAGTAATTATTTTTCAGCCAACTTTTTACTTCTGCTCCTCACATTTTCACGCAATTATCTGTACTTTCTACTCTACATTTTAAAACTAGCCTTGTTACTCCTGTTTCATTGTGGCTCATTGTTTTCATTCAAAAAAAAAAAAAAGAAAAAAACATTAACAAAAAAAAATCCAAAAACCTATCCAGATAAATACTGCCATCCGGATAGAGTGCATTTGATTTTGGTTGGACGAGAAGTATAAACATATCATTCTCACCAGGTTCTCCACCCTCTCTAGTGTACCAGGGGCACGAATGAAAAAGAAATAAAATGTTTGCAGTTTCTGTGTATATTTTGTTGTATGTATTGTACTTTCTGTGTGTTTTTCATGCAAACAATGTAAAAAAAGATCAAATGCATTCAGTGGCACTCATAATCTCTCTTATTTTCACTGGTAAAAATTTGGCTAGTGGAAATTCTGATTGGATGGTAACTTTAGAAAGTTACCAGCCACACTGGCTGGTGACCAAAAAAGTTAATTTAGAACCCTGATTCTGACACACTATTGGATTGTACGCAATCCATATTGCACATGACACAAATCATGTCACGCTCCAGGAAGGGAATAACAGACAAGTGTAGCCTAGTACAAAGATGTCTGTGGCAGAGACACAAGAGAACTCAAGTAATGTGTCCCAACCAATAATTTTTTGAAATGGTTGGATGCAAAAACAACTCTTTTCGAATGCACTGCAAGCTCTGTGCACCCAAGTACGACGAGCTAATGGCTTTCAAAAACTCGCCGTCAAATTTGAAAAAGCATTATGTCTTAATTTTCAATGGGCATAAATGCAGCTGAAACAGGTGCATCCCAAATTTTTGAACATGAACATTTTAATATATAACATTATAGTCATTATGGCCTTTAGTAAAACTGTTTCTTGGGGAGGTGCAGAAGTGTACTAGGCCCCTTTGATGCAGCCTAAGCTTTTGTCCTTAATGGCATTTTTTCCCCCTTACATTACTTTTACTTTTATTCTTTAAGTAGTTTTGAAACCAGTACTTTTACACTTTAAAAAGCTTGAATTGATACTTCAACTTCTACATAAGTCTTTTAACACACTAGTATCTATACTTCTACTTGAGTAATGAATGTGAATACTTCTGACACCTCTGAACATAAGCTATTTATATTGTCCTGTTCCATTTACTTTTTCTTTCTAACCTTACTTTCTAACTCCAGAGATTTGGGGTTTCTTGCCTTGCACTCAGTAACTGGTTTAATATCTCATATCTCATATTCAATAACTGTTTTCCACTAGTATCTCAGTGCTTTAGCATATCTCAGTGTAACACACATAATAAAAACTTATTATGTTCCAAAGTATTTTAGTATCTTTGATCTAAAATCAATGCATGGCTGTGTCACTCTAAGAATTCTAAAAATACAATATGCCACTGAGTTTCTTGTATTTACTTTCAACACAATTTTCACATGAAAAGGTGATGAAAAGGTGCACAGTGATTGACAGGCAGCAGCACGCAGTGATACGAAGGTAGAGGAAATAGCACCGAGCGATTGTGAGGTCTGACCTTTTCGTGGACAATGGTTTTGTGATGCAAATGTATTACTCTTTTGAACGCATATTGTTTTGAGAGGCAAAACACTTTGTTTTTGTGACCCCAGCCAACTAGCTGGAACTACTTTCTTCAACACCAAAACATGGCCAGAACTCTGCTCACGGGACGCAGAAGGGGAAAAGTCAGTGTTGATGCACAACACTGCTGGGGATGTCAAAAAATCCAAACAATCCCTTTAATGTATGCCCTGACTCTTGTTTATTTGTCATCTAGAAATAAAAATATACATTCCATCCACTGGGTATCTGCAGAGCACATGTTGGAGTCTTGGCACTTTTCTCAAAGAAAGATAAGATAGATTTTACTCCATTATTTTCAGGCTGACTGAGAGAGTACCAATTTGCTGGTTGTTTTGACTTGAAATTTGTAAATGAAATTGTCCCATGTACACATGGGCAAGGCTAGCCCCATTTTAGGGGTGCTGTAGCACCCCTAAAATGACACTCAGCAGCCCTAAAATATCCCACACAATGACAGGGCTTGGAAGTTTTCATTGGCCATACACACTCTTTAATTCACAGCATAAAGTCACATACGCATCACTCCTAATCAATAACACGTGAGGCGAGACAAGCATTAAAAAACGTGTGCTTACCTTTCGGTTTATTTGTTGAAACCGCCGACAAACCATCCATAGAAACTTATTCCTATATTCTTACTTTACTCCGATGGCTTAGAGCGTTTCTATGTCCTTTAGTGTCCTTTTGTTTTCATTTTTTCCTGCTTTTGTCTTTATTTGTGCCCAAAATTCTTTGGGTGCTCAGCACCCCTAAAGCTCTGACCCTAGAATCACCCCTGCTGTTACACATGCGTTGGCATCCCTCTCCCCAGTTTTAACATGTCCTGCTGAAATGTGTTTCTTAAAATGGCTCAGGGCTGGAGGAGAGGAAATGAACAGGCTCCCATCAAAAATACTAAAGTTACCAGTGGACTGTTGGCAGTGTGAGTTAGCCACTGGGGGCTGGATTAACTGCCACTGGTGGCAGCCAAATTATTAGTTATTATTTTAGTATATTATTTTCTGAAAGACTTTTTAGGTAAACTAACATGCCAGCTGCACACTACTAGCTCAATACTAAATGTGATTAAACTAAACTAAACATGTAAATGTCTTAATCTTCTTTCATCTTTGGTTTTTTACAGACATTATTTTTATCTGTATATATGGAATCGGTTCCATTGAAGTCAGACATACTATATATGTTCATACCTGAGTGGTGAGGATAAAACACTGCAGTGAAGACGATGATAATGAACATGATCATAAAGATCATAATAATGAAGACAGGTAAATATCACATTTACATTTAGAGTTGTATACAAAGAGTAATAAATACCGTTTTATTGTTCCCCATGCTCAAACCCTGGTTTGTTCTGTATAGTGGGTGACCTGAAGGAGGACTGCACCTTTGATGATGGATTGCGGTTTGATGAGTCACAGGTTCATGTGAGAGTGTAACACAGGACAGAAGGATAGAAGCCCTAGTATGAAAATGCCCCCACATCTATTGCAGACTGCCTGCTTTTAATTATGGCATTCCTGTTAATTGCTATAGAGTGACTAGAAGAGCACTTGGTGTTTTGCTGAGATTGATTAGATTGCTTTGTCCTGAAAATCTAAATACAGGGAGAAGGTACTGCACTGAATGTATCACAACAGAAACTGCTCATTATGTAGAACATTCTTAATGCATTTATCAGTGAGTGAGTTGAGTTGTGCTTGAGTTGTGATGCCTGTGATTGTTCTTTTAATAAACTAGTTTGATGCAAACTCAAATTTGGTAGTTTGGATGCTTTTTGTGTATATGTGGTGTTTGTTTTGCCAAATTGTATAGTTTATGCATATCCCATAGAGGGCATGAGAGACACTAACACACTAAGAAATCTGTCATTAAAAACATGGAAGAGAAGGACTAGTAAACAATGACGGATTTAAAATGTTCAAAGAATTGGCTTTGCAAATGCTTCATGGGGAGAGACATGATTTGTTTGATCTTAAATATATAAGTACACAATACAGGTTGGAGTAAGAGTGAATAGAAACACAACTTTGCACAAGGGAACTCAACAAAGGACCTATAATGTAGACAACCCTCTGTGGTTTTCAATCATAGTGTTATTCTGTAACTCTACTGTGACCACAGACACTTTATTGTGAACTTGGATTGTGTAAAAGTAAAAACCACTGGTGAAAGATGGGCAGTTTGGTGACACAGTTGGACTTGCAGTGGACAAACACCTGTAAAGTTCTAATGTCATATTTGAAACCTGGACTGAGGAAAAGTCAAAGACTGGCATGGAAATGAGCTAGCATTTCATCCCCTCCAGGCCCCTCTTCCACAAGCCTAAGATCTGTGTTTCATACCAGCTCCAAACATTTTCACATTTTGGTCTACACCATCACCCCCCATACAAAAGGCTGGTTGCTAAGTGTCTAAAAGGGACTGCAGAGGTTGTTGGGAGCATTAACTAATATTGCACCTTAAAAACTAAACTAGAAGAACATTATCTTTTTGTTTCTGGTGATTGTGTTGAGGCTTTGAGCATCGTCAGGCGGTGTTCATGAGTGACGACTATCCTTCTGAGCAAACAATTCAGAGAACGTATTTTTAATGTAAATGTAAAAATCCCACTGGCTTTTTGAGAAGGGAACCGGGGCAACATTATCATGTTGATATTCAAGTATGTGTTTAAGAACAGCATGGGCCCACTGCATTCTGAGCATGTAACACTTTCTCGCAGACTTATGTTTGAATGTATCAGGTATTAAGATAACAGCATACTGTGTCTTCTCTGTATCCTCAGCCAGCGGCACCAACTGTCTCTCCTTTAATTACAGCATGGTGGAGTGTCTGTTATTCTGAAACCTTTTTACGATGTGGCATGTTGTTAGAGGGACATTTTACTCCTAATTATGTGGATGTCCAAAAGTGCTGCTTTTCTTTGTAGTCCATTAAAATTATAACCCCAGTGGTGCAATTTATATTGACAGAGAAATTGTCACTGTCTTGCAGAAATTGGCCCGCTTCACAGTGCCAGCATCTTCCCTTCAGCACGGTGAGGTTTGCTGTGGTCACTATTGGACCAGTGCAGGTGGTTTGGCTGACTGCTACTTTTGTTCAATGTCACTTACAGTCTGCCGACAGAAGGTTTTCTGCTTGTGTGATGGATCTATAACCATGGCATATATTTAATGATTGGCACAGCAGCAACTCAGTGCCTTACATATCTGCACTGCTCTTTATTCCTATACCTTGTTCTATTGTTTGCATAAAGGCTTAACCAAATGAACTGAATGTATTTGTTCACAGAGTACATTTGCCTCTGGTTGAACCTGCTCAACTGTATGAGTGCTCCAGTTACACCTCCCCATCCTGCCTTATTTGAGCACCATTCTCACAACCAAGCACACCATCACTGTGAGTAATGACAGGCTCAAGTGTGAAGAATGTCTCTCCTGTATTGAGATGATTGTATATCATTTCCAGCACTCCTTCTATACAGAGTTTGTCTGCAACAGCAGCTGGCCAAAGTGTAGTATCAGCTAACCTGATGTGATGTACTGTGACTGTCCTGCCATTAAAACCTGTTTGAACATAATACTTCACCAGCACAGATGTAGCTATATCTGCATGGATTGGCAGAGGTGATTTATTCAACCCAAAAAGGGAGAACATTCAAAAAACTTAAAGTACCAGTAGATGTGCAGTGACCAGTAATCATGTATGTGTCTATAGCTAATCCATCCATGTTTGTCACTTACTTGTGTAAGTATAAAATAATTAACCAAGATCACAAGTATGCCTTGGGCTATGAGAATCAGGCCCCATCTCAAAAGAAAAAAACAAAAAACAAAGATGAAATGTTTTCTCTTCTGTCCAAACTGCAGCGCTCTGCAGGACTGCTGATGGGAGCTTCCTTTCCATGGGTTTCCTCCCACTCTATGTGTCTATGTGAATATGTCATTTCAGCCTAAACCCAGTTAGAGGACACAATCTGTCTGAAACCAAATGGTAGTTACGCATGACAATTTTAGTGCTGTGGTCATAAGGTACAGGTAATTGTAGAAACTATGCACTGCCAGTGGTCAGTGAACAGTTACTGAACTGTAGAGGTACAACCTTATGCCATGCCTATCACTATATTGCCAATCCAATCCAACTTTATTTATATAGCACGTTTTAACAACACAGGGTTTCCAAAGTGCTGCACAATGATATAAAACATGAATAATTCACATGATAAAAGAATAAGAATAAAAATAAGATAAAGAGGAAGTCGAGTTCCCGATGTGAAGAAATCCTTAAGGATAAATGACTTGTTCGCCACGGATCTGGCGTTAACCAGGCCAAACCTGGCAGGAGCTGGCGGGTCGATGCGAGCAGGCGGCAGGGAGACCCGACACAGAGGACGCAGGTTCCCCGGATTCACTCCGCGCCAGCGGAGACAAGGAGAGCAGGGTCCGCGAGGCTGGAGCGTCTCATCCAAGCCCGCCACCGGCACCAACCAGGAGGCAACGGGGTCCAGGAAACGTCGGGAAACACACAGGCGAGGCCCAGCCCCATATCCACCACGACCGGGATGCACTCGTCCGGCCCTCAGCCTCACCAAACAGCCGCTGCGCCTCCCCCGGCGACGGAGCCGTCCCGCGAGGGTGGCGTTAAGGTACGGCAGAGGTATGCCGGGATATCCGATAGGACAGGAGGCGGCGTTTTTTGTTCATAATTATCAAACTTGACGAGTGCCGAACTTCTGAGATCAAGCAGCGTTTGGCGATCATACATCAGTTAACAGTGTGTGCAACAAGTGCAAGCAGCAGAAACACACACAGCAATCGGAGCGGCTGACAGCTCGCCTGACATACTGGCGCCATCTTGCCACACACTATTGTAGCCGAGCGTTCTGGGTTCGCCTATACTGTGTGTGTGTAATAAAACAACAAACGGGACAGGAGACGAGGTCACAGGTCCGACAGCACCCTGCTTCTCTTTTCTTTATTCCTCCCGCCACGCGAGAGCCAACACTCATGCCACACAACGCTGTAAGGGGGGGGGGCGCTCTACGGCAACTCTGAGGGACACACCTCCTTTTTCACACAAACACAGAACAGTCTGTTACACACGTCCCCCCCTCAATGAGAAACGTCCACGGTTCTCCTACAACCGAACCAGGGGCAAAACACCCCCACAACAGAAAACATCTCCTGTAAAAATATCCTGGCTATACACATAACAACCAAGCATTTTCAATAACCTGGGCATTAATCACAAAACAGCAACATACTTTTACAACTTTTTTTCACAACAGCCAACCTTCACTGCATTTCCCAAATCAAAATACAATAGTGTCAGAACATGACAAAGTCCCGAAAACGTGACGGGGGCCGCACCACTCGCCACCTGCAAGACTGTCCAGACATGGGCTCTTGTAAGTCCCCACACAGCCCCCACACAGCCTGCAGCTGTTCGCTGCTTTGCAAAGACTGGGGACTGGGTGGAGCCTCGACTGCTGGGGGAGACATAGGGACAACAGGAGTAGTGGGAGCAGTCTGTGCCGGCAGTGGCAGAGTGTACGGTTTAAGTCTGTCGTGATGAACCACCTGCGCCCGCTCCCTCGGGTCGAGCGGATTGATGATGCGGTATGTCAGTGCAGCTTCTCCACCCGAAACCAGCACCTGCACGACACGATATGGACCTTTCCAGTGCGGTGCCAGCTTCATGCGGCTTTCCGTGGGATTATCCAGCCACACCAGCCCACCTACATCAAAAGGACGGTGGCAGCTACTCTCATTATAGTACAACTTCTGTCTCTCATGAGCCTCAGCAGAGTTGAGCCGGGCGGTGCTGAAGGCTGCCTCCAGCCGCTCTGCAATGACGACTGCATACTCCGTCTGGGCTCCTGTGCCACGAAAGTCTAGAGCACCCGCAGGCACCAGCACGTCAGCAGGAACCCGTGCCTCGCATCCATGCATGAGGTAAAAGGGAGTGAACCTGGTGCTGGCATGTTTAGAGGTGTTATATGCAAAGGCAACTTGCTTCACATAAGTGTCCCATTCACCCCCATGAGAGAGCAACATCTTGGCCAGTTGGTCAATCAAAGTCCGGTTATGACGCTCCACCATGCCATCGGATTTTGGATTGTAGGCAGTGGTGCGCGTCTTTTTAATCCCCAGCCACTGAGAGAGGCTTTGAATCACCTCCGCTTCAAACTGGCGACCCTGGTCACTATGCAGGATCTCTGGAACACCATGCACCAGCACATAGTCCTCAAAAAGACAGTGGGCGACCGTGTGAGCTGTCTGGTTTGGTAAAGCATACAGGGCCACAAACTTAGTGAAGTAGTCCTCCACAACTAAGATGTACCTGTTCCCCCGAGAGGTCACCGGCAGCTCCAATATGTCTGCAGCCACCCTCTGCAGAGGACGGCCAACTTGGGACCCTCCCATAGGAGCCCTCGGCCCGGGGACTGGGTTCCTGCGAGTCTGACAGGCCCTGCACTGCTCACACCACTGTCTTATGTCTTTCAGCATGAAGGGCCAGTAGCAGAATTGCCTGGCCTTCTCCCACACACGTTCAGCGGAAAAGTGTGCAGCAGTCGGCCCCCCATGCAACTGCTGAAGGAGCTCTGGCACCATAGCGGCAGGGATCACCACCTGAGTTCGCTTCTCCCCCATGGGTTCAGGCAGGGCCGTGCGACACAGCAGTCCCTCACTTACAGACAGACGGTGAAACTCAGTCCACAGCTTCCTCAAGATGGCCGAGGAATCCCTGGGGAGTTTGCGAGGTCGCCGCACCATGCCCTGCTCCAGCCAAGTCAACACAGTACGTATGTCAGGGTCTTCACGCTGCAGTGACAGGATTTCAGCTCTACTGCCACAGAGTGAATAGACCGGAATTTGCTCTGTATGCGCCCCGTCTGTCGACAGAGGATGGTCTGGTGCCCCCACTGAGGTCACGGCGCACAGTCCAGCTGAGGGAGCATCTGGTTCGACTGAGTCAGAGGGCACAGGCCGGCGGGACAGTGCGTCAGCATTCTTATGGCGGGAACCGTCCTTGTGAACCATGACCCAGTCAAACGGGTCCAACTCCAGCACCCATCGACTCCTCCGTCCAGTAGGGTCATTATCAATGGCCATGCGTCTGAGACCTAACAGGGGGCGATGGTCGGTAATGATGGAGAATGTTGACAGTCCCACATAGTGTTTGAACTCACGCACTGCCCACACCACGGCCCATAGCTCCCGGTCGAAGGTGGACCATCTCTTCTGTGTGTGTGTGAGGGCCTGGCTGGCGTAAGCTATGACCTTCTCACAGCCTTCTTCGTCCTGCGCCAGCACCGCACCAACCGAGTCTTTAGAGGCATCGGTGTACACCTTAAAAGGAAGTGTAAAGTTGGGTAGCGTGACAACTGGAGAAGATGTAAGCACTTGCTTGAGGTAGGTGAACGCGGCCTCGCACTCAGTTGACCACTCAAAAGGCACATTCTTTCCTGCCAGCCGGTTCAGTGGCGCAGCGTGTTGGGAGAAATCACGTACAAACCTCCTATAATAGGAGCACAGACCCACAAAGGCCCTGACCTCAGAAGGGGTGCAGGGCGTCGGCCAGCTTCTCACTTTCTCAGTGTTCCGTGGGTCTGGCTGGAGACCATCCCTGGAGACCACGTGGCCCAGGAACACCACATGGTCCCTGGCAAAGTGGCATTTCCTGGGATTCAACCTCAGGCCCGCCTGCTGGATCCTGGAAAGGACTTCATCCAGATGATGGAGGTGGTCTGTGAATGTACGGCTGTAAATCAGTATATCATCCAAATATACCATACAAATATGCCATGGCAGGCCTCTCAAGATAAGCTCCATCATGCGTTGAAAGGTGGCTGGCGAATTTGTCAGACCCATGGGCATAGCCCGCCACTGATACAGGCCCCGGCCGGTCGTAAAAGCCGTTTTCTCACGATCCTCCTCAGCCACTTCCACCTGCCAGTAGCCATTCGAAAAGTCAAGTGTACTGAACCAGGCCGAGCCAGCCAGAGCATCCAGGCTATCATCCACTCGTGGGAGGGGATGTGAATCCTTGATCGTCACCGCATTCAGACGACGATAGTCAATGCAGAACCTCCACTGTCCCCCTTTCTTCTTCACGAGCACCACTGGAGACGCCCAGGGGCTGCAACTCTCCTCCACGACTCCATCAGCTAGCAGCTCAGCCACCTGACGTTCAATCTCTGCTCGTTTCTCCGGACATGCACGATAAGCACGCTGCTTCACTGGCGGGTGGTCTCCAGTCCTAATATGGTGTTTGATCAGTGTGCACCTGCCCGTGTTTCTGTCAGACAGGTTAAAAACATCGGTAAATCTCTGCAGCAGGTCAGCCAGCTCAGCCCTCTGCTCAGCAGTGACAGGCGACTTCTCCAAGGAGACAGAGTCGGCTGTAGCGGCTGGCGGCCCAGCTGGGCGGCTGTCAGTGACACGATGCGGCACCAAAATGTCATTCTTTTCGACTGGGTAAAACTCTCCAAGGTGTAGTCCCCGCTTGAGTTCAACCGCCTCCCCTGTGGGGTTGAGGATGCGGGCTGAGGTCACACCATTCCTCACACTGTTCACTGTACGAGCAACCACCAGCCCTGTCGTCTCTGGGATGTTAGGTTCCAGATATCCCTCAAAGTCTGCAGCAAGCTGACCCGCCCCCGCAGGAGTGAGAATGTTCACTGGCACCAGAGCCTCACTCAATGGGGGAATGGTCGTGACGTCAGCGAGGGACACGTTACAACAATTAGGGACTAACTCTCCACCCCGGAGCAGGGGCACAGAAATGTCCCATAGCTGTAACACACCACGCCCCAAGTCCAGCAGTGCATGATTCATAGCTAGAAAGTCCAGCCCAAGCAGGACACACTGGGTAGATTCCCTTATCACATGAAAAGTGTGCTGCCAGCAGGTCGGGCCAAGGCGGAAGGTGATCTCAATGGTACCTAGGGTGTCCAACATTTGTCCATTCACCGCCCGAGAGTCAATGAAGTTCTTTTTCAGAGGTCTGTTTCGAAGGGCGGGAACTGACATACGGAAGTCTGCGCCAATCAGTGACACCGAGGCTCCAGAATCCACCAACATAGGAACCTCGGCACCCTCAACCACACCCCTGATGAAAGAAGTCGAGATGCTGCTACAGTCCCTTCGTGCAACGTCCTTAAAGAAGTCCTGGCTCAAAGGGCCCTCTACAGGAGTGGCTGGCGTTTGGGCCTCAACACCAGCTACCGGCCATTTCCCTGATAATTGTCGCCAGCATCCTGCTGCCGTTGCAGGAAGTGCACACCGCGCCGCCTGGGTTCCTCATCACGTCGGGCACGCCAGCCCGGACTGGGGCTCCTACCTCCATGTGGCTTAGAGGTGGGGGAACCGCCGGACGGATCAGAATGATAGCCGCGAGACAGAAAGCCCCCTGGGCGAGGGAACTGCCCTGGGTCTGGAGAGCGGCCACGGCGTTCCTCACGAGAGCCCCTCAGCTGGCAGCCCCACTCACCACAGGTACAGGCACAGCGTCCTCCGGAGGGCGAGCGGACCCTCCGCCCCCTCATATCATTGTTCAATGCCCTCAGTCTCTGATTCTCCTTACACATTTCCTTCATTTCCACTCTCATTGTGTGCACGTCCTCCGTCAGCTTCTCAACGGCCCTCTGGAGGCCCTCACAGACAGACACAGACTGCACAGACGGGCCCCCAGCATTGTAGGCAACAGCAACAGGACTCACATAGTCTCTCTGAAGAGCCACCCTGGCGTTTTCACATCGCTCCGCTACTTGCAAAGCCTCCTCCAGATCTGTGGCGCCCTGCTCCAGACACTTGGCCTTCAACACCGGGTCAAGGCCAGCTAGGAAGCGCCGAAACTTCTCCTCCTTCTGTGCAACATCACCATAATCCGGAAATGCCTCCGCGACCAGCCGGATCACATCAGCAGCGTACACTTCCAGACTCTCGCCAGAAGCGCGCACACGGGCCGACAGGCTGGCCCTGAAGCGGTCCATCAACTGTCTCTGTCCGAATGCTGCCCCCAGTCTCTCCTTGACCGCTGCGTAATCCGACTTGGTCCCAGCAGGGAGACTGTCCCACAGCAGAAAGGCGGACTTGCCAAGACGAGTCGGGAGAATCCTCACTAGCTCCTCGTCGCAGCCACGGGTACCAGCTGTCGCACTGATGGCCACTTCCAACTGCTTTGCCCAGCTGAGGAAACTCTGGCCCCCGTCACCGGTGAAAGGAGCAGGCAGGTCGATTTTAATATCCCCGCCAGGTGAGTATCTTCCTAGTGCACTCATGTCGGAAATAAGAGGGTCCTCGTCCTTAACCCACATGTCGATCGCGCATCAGCGTACCGTCTTCAAAGCGCCGCGCGGGTTAGCCAGCTAGCTAAACTGGGGCAGCTAAGCTAATAAACACAAACGGCGTCGCGAATGCTCCAACGCACCAAACACAAACAGCGGCTCAGAGAAAAACCACCGCTGCCACCAATGTAGCCGAGCGTTCTGGGTTCGCCTATACTGTGTGTGTGTAATAAAACAACAAACGGGACAGGAGACGAGGTCACAGGTCCGACAGCACCCTGCTTCTCTTTTCTTTATTCCTCCTGCCACGCGAGAGCCAACACTCATGCCACACAACGCTGTAAGGGGGGGGGGGGGGGGGGGGGGGGCGCTCTACGGCAACTCTGAGGGACACACCTCCTTTTTCACACAAACACAGAACAGTCTGTTACACTATTGCTACTTTTTATCCATTACTACTGTCATCTTATTATTGTCAGAATTTATGAATGAATCCAGCACATCTTTCGCTTTAGACCCTCTTCTTGTTACTTTTATTCTGAGGATTTACCTATACCATTTTTTTGTTATTTTATCCCTTGTAATTCACAATCTTATGACTAAATAGTCATTGCTCTGAAAATGTATCAGAGAAAAGAGAAAATGTAAATGTACATATCATTCAGTGTTCCATCATTACAGTACGTGCTGATACTTGAAGACTGGTATCGGTATCAGATCTGCCTACTGTGCAGAATGCACACTGAGTCTGGAGATGTGGAGGAATTACCTACGAATTTGTACAGCACATGCACTAACACCTCTTCTTAGAGTAGGATCTGCCCTGCTCATCATGATTATAGCTGCAATAATTTGTATTGCAAATCCTTTGAAAAGGCACATTTAACTGTTTGTACCACATGGACTTGAGAGGGTTAGGGTTAGTACAAAAACTACAAATCAAATTTCAAAGCAAATTGCTAATGTTTCTAAATGAAGTCTTAGAACTGAACATAGCAGCCACCACAATAACACCAGCGACTTGTTTTAACATTGTTGCTTATTCGTGTGAAATCAAGGTCAAAAGTATTGCTGTTGATTTTGAGATGATAACTTTTGTCTCTTGAGTTGACATCGCACATGCTCTGCAGACACAGTCATCACTACACATGAATAGAAGCCCATAGCTGATGAATAAGCAGGAGTTCTTATTTATAAGTCTATATTTATTTATTTATTTATTTATTTATTTTTTAACTCTACCTTTAAGTGAATTTTTAAAATAAAGGTTTAATACATATTTTCTGACATACACTTGTATCAGCACAAGAATTCTACACAAAACAGTGAAATTCACTGCAGCTTAGTGACATGGTTTCTGATGTTCAGCAGGAACTCAAGAGCTGCCGTTTGGCTCTACCAGTCACCTCCCAGCAGCTCTATATGGATACTGATGGAAGGGAGTGCTGCAGAAACGCTGTTTCATTCAACTGCTGTTTTATTTAAGCATTTAACTTTCTTGGAGGCTAAAAGAGTGGGAAATAGAGGGATCCACTCCACCATGGAGTTCTTACAACCAGGTGTGGATGTGTAAGTATTCCACAAAGATGGATTTAAAGATGCCCTCCCTCTGGACCAACCTCCCTGAAGACACAACCCTATAGGTCATCTATACAAGCAGCTCACTGCAATATACTAATGTTTTATTTTGCAGAGAAAGTCAAATGAGAAGGTTGGGGGGAATGAATGGACTGACGTTTGTTTCCCATTGCAAACTAATGCGTTTTTTGCTCCTCCCTCCATGGCCATCCCATAAACTCATAGAGGCTATTTGGAGGTTTGGTTAGTTGCTCATCGCCAGTGTTAGCTTTAAGTGCTGTTTACCTAGAACAGAGGTCTTCAACAGGGGTCTGTGCTCCCTACGGGGTCTGCCATGCTGCAGGGAGTTGCAACATTTTTGGCTGATTAGACCAGATTAGATTTATATTTTTTCATTTATGTATCTAGTCTGCACAGAAGAATCAGCACTGCTTAAAGGACGTATAGCTTTTTGTCTAGCAAATAGATCAAGCTCTTATCAAGAATAATGAATAAAAAGCTGTTAATATTAATGCAATATGTATCAGTGGCAAAATGTGATAGCTCCTTTAACCAGGTGTTTATAATTGTAGGCATGGCAACAATAGTCCTTAAAATAATCTTATTTTAACCCAACCAGACAAAATAACCCCCGTGCTTAAGCTTACCCAAACATTGACTCTTGAATAACCACATCTTTCTTGTTACCATGACAATGCAGGTCAAGTACACCTGCTGCTGGCACACTTGTCTTATCGAGATTCATGGCAAATTACTTATGTGTTAATTTAGGCTATTACTCTTACATGGATCTGAAGTATCAAACAACATGTTCACAAACAATTCTGGATAATGGTATTGTGTTGCTATGGCTGTGCTATATTCACTATTAATATGCAAATAATAACAATAATAAGAATAAGAATTACTTTATTGATCCCCAAAGGGAAATTCATGTGTCTGTCAGCTCATCAACCATTTGCAGAAGAATGAAGAAGCCTGATGGCTGAAGGTACAAAGAATCTTCTATATTTCTCCGTCCTGCAGTGAAGAGAGAGGAGCCGTCCACCACCGCTCTTTTCTTGGTCCATCAAGGTGTTATGAAGAGGATGATCTGAGTTGTTCAGAATGGCCTCCACCAGCGTGTATCTCTCCACCACATCCTCAGTGAGTCCATCAGGGAGACATGACTGAAGTCAAGTGCCTCAGGATGTTTAGTCTGTATCCTAGCAATGACTTCATGGAGAACTTCACATGGAACTTAAGCAGTAGCCATTGGTGGGATGTACACAAGTATTGTTTTGATTTGAAAAAATGTCTACTTCCTGGGTCTTCATCTATATCTCCAGCTCCTCATCACTCTTGTTGGGCAGAGAGTTGATATTTTGCATGATGACTGACAGCAGAAAGGACCTACAGCACATCTCCACTTCCAAGCCTTTAACCTCTGCACCACCAGCACAGCAACCATGAAAGCACCTCCTCATCCAGCTGGAACAGGGTGGCATCCTCCAGACTTGCTCCATTTTCAATGACAGAAGCTCCTCTCCTGAAGAATCTCCTCTCCCCACAGAAGTATCCATCAGTAGTTGACAAAATACGACAAAAACATACAAAAACACAACAAAATAAAGCAAAGGTTGAGTAAAAACTCAGAGCTGCCAGACTTTGCTGCTCCCAGCTGAAGCGCATGTTCTGGAATTATGGTGATGTGTACACACGCACACACACACACACACACACATATATACAGTCATGGAAAAAATTATTAGACCACCCTTGTTTTCTTCAATTTCTTGTTCATTCTAATATCTGGTACCACTAAACGTATAATACAATGAACACAACAAAAAATGCAGCTGGTCACATAATACTTTATGTCCTATTTGACATTCTTAAGCTTAATTGATTCCCAGGGTATATAAGAGGCCATTTCATGTCACAAGCAGCACTGCACATGCAAAGGCCTAGAGTGGTTTCCTGCTTACATTCAATCTGTAGCACAACTCAGAAGTTGTCAGCTCTCACATAATGCCTAAAACAAAAGAATTATGTGAAGCCACAAAGGCAGCCATCTTGGCACTGCTTGAAATTGGCATGGGTGAGAGACAGGTAGCGAAAAAACTGAAGATCTCCAAGACAGCCGTTCATTACAACAAAAAAAAACAAGCTGAACATGGCACTACCAAAGTGCTACCTGGCCGTGGCAGGAAACGTCTTTCTACCCCACGAGATGACCGTGCACTCATCCGTTCCTGTGTCAGGAATCATCGTCAGACCTCCAGGGACCTTAAAAATGAGTGGGCACTGTCGAGAAATGTGACCTGTTCGGCAAGGACAGTTCGAAACTGACTTGTTGAAGCTGGTTTGAAGTCACACAGAGCACGCAAGAAGCCCTTCATCAATGAAAGGCAGAGGAAGGCCCGGTTACTCTTTGCTCGAGACCACAAGGATTGGACTGTTGATGATTGGGCTAAGGTTCTCTTCAGTGATGAATCCAATTTTGAATTGATGCCCACTCCAGCCAACTTACTGGTTAGGAGGAAGCCTGGGGAAGCCTACAAACCAGACTGTCTTGCCCCTACAGTAAAACATGGGGGTGGATCAGTCATGATCTGGGGTTGTTTCAGTCTGAGTGGAACAGGGCAAATGCAATTGTGTGAAGGCCGAATGAACCAGGTCATGTACAGGACTACCCTTGAAAACAGTCTTCTTCCATCAGCTGGAAAACTCTTTCCTGCCTCGAATGACTGGATTTTCCAACAAGACAATGCCCCTTGCCACACGGCAAGGTCAGTTAAAGCCTGGATGGAGAACCACAACATTCGCACCATGCCTTGGCCTGCTCAATCACCAGATCTTAATCCAATTGAAAACCTGTGGAAAATCATCAAACTCAAGATGGAGAACCACAAGCCCAAAAACAAAGAAAATTTGTTTGAATTTGTCCAACAGGAATGGGCTGCTGTGACAGCAGAACAATGTCAGAAGCTGGTGGAGAGCATGCCAAGACGCATGGCTGCAGTCATCAAAAACAATGGTTATGCAATCAAGTATTAACTCTTGTGTGTATCATGTGTTTAAAGCAAACAGAAAAGAAAACATGGAATGCTTAAAAGTAGTGTTTTTGGCGGTACAATGCCATAGCTATTGATGTAAGAATTTCAGTAATTTTGGTTATTATCAAGAAAACCATGGAAAATGAATAGTTCTTAGTTCTTGAATTAAACTCTCATGAGCTATTTTTGTTGTTATCATTATAATTGTCCAAACAAATGTACCTTTAGTTGAGCCAGGCATTAAAATTAACAAGAAATTGAAGAAAACAAGGGTGGTCTAATAATTTTTTCCATGACTGTATATATATATATATATATACATACATATATAGAATATAAATGGTGATGCAAGAGTCACAACTGCAGAAAATGATAGCTATAATATAAAACAAATATTGATTAAAAAAACAACATTTTCACACTTTGATGAAACTGTCTCATCAATATGTAGTTATAGTGATATTCATTAAACTAGTGCTACGGTCTGTTCACTGAAATCACAGCTCTGTTTTCTGTAAAAGCTTGAATCGTTCAGTTCAATTTAATTCATTTTCATTTGTACAGCACTAAATCATAAAAACATTTATTCAAGGCACTTTACTGTTTAAAACCAAGACCTTTTGTTATTTTAGAGAGAAACCCCACAGGTCCCACAGAGAGCAGCGCTTGGTGTATCAGGAAGAAACCTGAAAACAGAACTGGGCTCAGCCTCCCTTGACTGGTCAGATCGAGGAGATCTAAGTCGGAGAGGAGAGAGTCAGGAAACAGTGATACCATTAACAGCTGTTTGTTTATTGTTCTAACTATGATGCTATTATATCAACAGTAATAATAATTTTTGTCAATCACTTTAAGCGGGCTCATTTCAACAAAGGCAAACATCAAGACCACTGCATTGCATTCATAATGGGACAACACTGCAAGAGCCAGCAAAACAAATAATAGGGTATTAATTAGCAGCATTACAAATTAAGAAGCCAGCATCTTTTATTTCAGAAAAAATAGATTCTTCATTTTTAGCTGACCGCAGGCCTAAACGGTGCTTACTCCATATTAGCATTGCAATAGCCTGGATGCAATGATATTTAGCTAAACCCATGCCAACAGTGCCAGGGGTTCACATTTAATTAAGCTTGGTAATAAATTATCAAAGAATTCAACCTAGAATGTTTCTGCCTGTGGGCATGGGCTGGCCTATTACATAACACTAACAACACACACCCCACATATTTTCTGTGCACCTGCATTATTTTGAAAATCTAAATTCATACAAAGAACGGTTCATATTCTCAGTAATACTGAGTTTGCTAATAACAACCAAGGGATCACCTGAAGCAGTACATACATATGTGTATATATATATATATATATATATACATATATATATATATATATACACACATATATATGGTGTATGTGTGTGTGTGTGTATACACTTGCCCATAAAGTTGGAATAAAATATTTTTTATGACCCTTCCAGTCTATTTGTGTTTCTGTTTGACCTGCTGATGACACTCTGTGTCAGTGACTGTCTAACACCTTGCTCTCATAATATGTTTGAAGTCTGGACATGCCCAGGTACTGGACATGTATAACAACTGTTATACAGGTGTTATTGTGGTCTCATGATGTCAGAATGTGAACACCATGATGAAGAGGACTGTTTCAATACAAACTGTCATTGAAGCAGAACATTTAAGGTGCGTTTCTACTGCAGGAACTTCGGGGTAATTTTACGGGGCTGAGGCTGTTGGTGCATGTCTCCACTGGAGGAACCGCCCCTGAGGGGCCATCCCCAGGAACTTTTACGGGGCCAAAAGGAGACCCTGCCTCAGGGTAGGTACTCAGATCGGCCCTGAAAAACTCCTGGGTGGGGCTTCAAGGGATAGTTCAGTTTTTTTGAAGTGGGGTTGTATGAGGTACAAATGGCCACTAAGTATAATATCTGCAGTAGAAAGGTCTCCCCCCACTGAGAAGTACTGGTACATTGTGCTGCAAAAAAGTCAGTTTATCTGGAACTAACCAACTCACTCAGTATTCCTCCGCTCAGATAGGCAGAGGAAATGTAAGTGTAAAATATCCATACATCTGTTATTGTCATTTATTCCCATTCTGCTCCATACAAAAGCTAGGAAAAGAGTGGAAGACTTGCCACCATAATTCTTTATGGTTGAGCTCTTAATTAGGTGATGGTGGTGGTAGGGGCAATTATTCATTAACATGAACTGGCATGAACTCACATCTCGTCTGTGAGGGAGAAATGATTTATGGGAGCCCTGAAAAGCCCTCTGCGGGATGGGTGATGGAGGCAAGTGGAGGGCTGCTGGACATTGTGGCAGCAGCACTATGAGGATAACAGAAGGCGAGGACAGCCCCAGAGAGAGAATGAAAAGGCACTTTGGTGCTGATGGGAAATACTGCTGCCTTATCATGCACAACAGGACTACATCCACCCAGAATCTGCTGAGGCTGTTACTGTTACTTTGCAAGTGGTCAGAAATAACGAGGATTAAAAAAAAAGACAAAGAAAAAGAATGAGTGATAGAAAGTGAGACAGAGATCCCAGGGGTGGAAAAAGGTGGGACAGAGGAAAGGAAAGAACTAGACAGAACTTGACAAAAGTGGGAAACATGCAGAACTACAAGAGAAACAAAGATGAAGGTCAGAAAGACAGAAAACAAGAAGAAAACTGAAAGAAGTGCAATTGTGTGACAGTGTGAAACACACTTTGGAAAAAAGTAGCTGGGATGGATGATGATAAAAACAGGAGGGAGACTGAGAGAGATGAAAGTCAGTGAAGACCTTTGCCTTTTTGTTCCTCTCTCTGATGGTACTCGTACTACTGCAACTGCTAAGCTGCTTCTTTTCACAGCCATGGTGAAGTTGTGCCTCAGCTCCTCTCAGGCCTCCCCCTACTTGGAGTAGGTGGGCAGCATATTGAGAGTGCGTAAGATAAAATAAGTTAGTGAGTCAACAGTATTTGTTTTTGAAATGTGCCACAAGTGCACTGGCTGCTTTACTACGAGCTACAGACTCAAACATTTAACCCTAAATCTGTCTAAATCTAAACAGAAGGACAAGACTGTGGTATTCTCACATTTTCTACTGGAAGCTGCTGAGACTGCATTTTTTGCTGGCACGTTTACTCAGCTGCAGCAGGCTAACTGAGGAGCTGTTTGTAATCATTGTTTCCATTTGGCTTTAGCTGATTGATTTTAGGGTCTTGAATATGTCTGCTGTACTATGATACCTCGCTAAAATAGTCTTTTTAGTTAATGATCCGTATAGAGCAGCGATTGCCAAACTGGGGTACTTACTAGTGATGTAGGGGGTATGCAAAAAAAAAAAAAAAAATTAAAGCATGATTTTCAAACTGCCTGAATACATTTTTAAACTAGCATATAAATACACATACACACTGCGTCCCAGTTTAGCAGCTGTAGCCTTTGCAGGCGGCATTTGAAGGCTGATTACGTCACAGCATTGCGACAAGGCCTGTCCCAATTCGATAAGCTCCTCCAAATGTAGGACACACTGTACCTATCCTTTACGGCCTCCCGTATCCCAGGATTCTTTATGTGCCATTATTATTAGCCACCTAGGATGCTAGCTATCAAATATTGTGATGTAGCCATGGTAGCCCCACTTTGTGATTAGCTTGGAGGCGTGGCTGCCCGTGGATGAGGAGCTGAAGAGCTGTTGGAAGTCTAAAAAAGCCCCCACTTTCAAATGTTTAATGTCAGGATTAGAGTTCTTAATGGGTTGATCATCCTCGACTACGGATTTTCATAGTTGAATCTGATTTGTCAGATTTTGCCTTTATTTGACTAATCATTGAATCATGTTTTTTTTCCTTCATTGATTCATGATCTCATTTACGTCTTTTTCTGCTCCACAGAAAAGAGCTACAACACCCAAATAAACAAGTTAACTTTTCACTTGGCGTTAGATAACAACATTCTCCATCCATCATTTTGTGACCTCACTCATTAGGCTCATGTGCACGAGTATGAGTTTGTGCTGTGAATTAGTGTTGTAGTACTCGAGACCAGTCTTGAGACCACATTTTCATGGTCTTGGTCTTGTCTCGGAATCAACTACATTTTTACTCAGTCTCATCTTGGTCGAGCTGGACTCAGGATTTTTTCTCAAGACCAGTCAAGACCTCATCTGCAGTGACAAATGTCTCTGTGACTCACTCACTTTTGTTTATGTAATGTAATTTAATAACTTTTGTTTGTTTCAATTAGATATGGAATATTTTTGATATAAAATTGTCTATTCTTTTTTGCTGAGGAGTGAAGTAAATATCAAGCCACATGATTATTATGAGTACTGGTACTGAATGTACAGTATTGGTCTTGTAAATGGCCTTGCATTGATTTGGTCTTGGTCTTGGACTTGGTTTTGCCCCCCTTGGTCTTGGTCTTGACTTGGTCTTGACCCCTTCAAATTCTTGGTCTTGTCTTGGTGTTGGTATGCTCTGGTCTTTGTCTTAACTCGGTCTCGGGTTAGGTGGTCTTGACTACAACACTTCTATGAATTAACAAGTGTGTATGGAAAATGAAAAGGTTGAGTCCCATTGTTGTGTGGCCATGATATGTGCATCGATGCTTGTAGCCAATTCAGGGGTCAAGTGCCACAGCACCATGGATGGCACTGTTTTCTGTGTAGTGTGTGTGTGTGTGTGTGTGTATGTGTGCCTGAGTGTGTGCCTGATGCTGAGCAATCAATAGACAGAGAGCACCTCCCAAAAAACAAAGGGTTGTTTAATCTTGTAAACACAACTATAGGCCCGAGTTTAATTTTTCCTCCATTGAAGGGAAACAACATCAAGTAGAGAGACAGAGTGTGAGAGAGAGAGAGAGCGAGTGAGACAGAAACAGGTTCACCGGTGCTCGCGCACTCACTGTGATGTTTATAGGCTAGCCTATATTATATTATGTGTCAGGCTGTGTTGGGTCCGGGCTTCAAAAGCCACGGGTTGGGCCGGGTCTGGTTGTAATTTTCAGGCCCATTGAGAACTGTACTAAGGATGTTGATTACGTTCGGACGCAATCAGGATATGCTCCAAAGGCTAGATCATCCCATATACCAATGGTTGACGTGGCTGTCAGAGGTGCCTCCGAAGCCATTGCCTCTGTAGACCGCATAGACTGGGTCCTTCTACATGTACACATCTGAGGGGGGTCATTCCTATGTTCCCACAGCCCTGTGATCCCACATTTCTAACATTTTTTTTTTTTCACTGAAAATGAGGCCCTATGTTCCCAAATTTCCTTTTTCATTAATTTGCAATAGATTTCATCCCCTTTCTTCCTATTTGGTAGCCAGTTATACCCAACCTTTTATTGAGGATCCAGTAGCAAGAAGCACAGAGGGTTAGGTTTAGGGTGTATGTTTACATGTTATAACAATAAAAGACTCGTGACTTAGGAGGTATAAGTTACACCGTGGATTTAATGTCAGAAATGTAGGAACATAGGGCTGTGGGACCATGGGGCTGTGGGAACATAAAGCATAATTTTGAGAAAAATCATAGAAATGTGGGAACATAGGCATGGACCCATCTGAGGTGCCCAATCACTTTGCCGTGACCATAAGCATTTGCATGATGAAAAGTTTCTTACAGGACTGGGTGATATTTTTTTGGATTACAGGGGGTTTCCACAAGATAAAATTGAGGCCAAGACAAAGAAGTTGAACCTCTGGTTAAACTGCATGACTAACACCAAAATAGAGGTCCTTCAATCACTGCATTACACACTGCACTACATACCTTTTTATGCACAAATGAACTTGCACACCTCAAACAGTATGTTTCACTTTTATATCATGATGAGAATGAACCAGTATGTTGGACATCCATCATGACTACAGGATCATGACTGTTGGAGTTGCTGCCATGTAAACCTTCCCAAAATTAATTGGGAAACACTGCCAGCATTCAGGACAGACTCACAACCAGGGGACATACATAACATTGGTCAAAAAATGGACAATTTTAAATGTAACCAAACCCCACAGGCTAGTAGTTAAAGGTCACTCCTCTGATTTAAGGCCTCTCTCTAGCATCATAAATCCTCTATAGAGGGAATTCCTCTTTAATACGGCCACATTTGACTGACTTAAACATGTGAAGAGATCTAAATCGTCCTTGACAGGCTTGCCATACCTATTTACAATATCTGAGCTATGACTGGACAGTAATTGTTCAGGGTCAAGTGAACAATCAATTAACCAGTGTCATCTGCATGTCTACAAAGCCAGATGCCCTCCTTTAAAGTATCACTAACAATTAAAACATATCTTCACAGACTGTACATGGCAAGGACAGCCTCCTAAATCAAAGCCACAGTCTATTAACAGTGTAATCAGGCACTCTGTGCTGGGACTGCAGGCTTAGTTTGACCCCATCAAGTCTTAATGAGGTCCACTGAGTCGTTAACCCCCACATTTAATAACATGCATCAATATTAATAGGTTATTAATGACTCAAAGCAATTATGTATACAAGGGGACTGGACAAAGAGTGCTGCAGAGACAGTGAGAGCAGGAGAGAGAGAGGGGAAGATGGTGACATTTAGGTGCAGGATGTGCGTGCAGGATGTGTACTAACTTACATTATGAGATACACTGTAAAGTCTGAAGTAAATGCTATTGGTCAAATACTGACTTTTTTTTGTTTTACTTCTTTTATTTCCTTTAATCCATGATTCCAGAACATGTTCTTCAACTGGGAGCAGCAAAGTCTGGTAGCTCTGAGTTTTTACTCAACCTTTTTATTTATTTTGTTGTGTTTTTGTATGTTTTTGTCGTATTTTGTCAACTACTGATGGACACTTCTGTGGGGAGAGGAGATTCTTCAGAGAGGAGAGGAGAGGAGAGGAGAGGAGAGGAGATTCTTCAGTCATTGAAAATGGAGCAACTCTGGAGGATGCCACCCTGTTCCAGCTGGATGAGGAGCTGCTTTCATGGTTGCTGTGCTGGTGGTGCAGAGGTTAAAGGCTTGGAAGTGGAGATGTACTGTGAGTCCTTTCTGCCGTCAGTCATCATGCAAAATATCAACTCTCTGCTCAACAAGAGTGATGAGGAGCTGGAGATATAGATGAAGACTCAGGAAGTAGACATTTTTTAAATCAAAACAATACATGTGTACATCCCACCAACGGCTACTGCTGAAGTTCCATGTGAAGTTCTCCATGAAGTCGTTGCTAGGATACAGACTAAACATCCTGAGGCACTTGTCTTCAGAGAGATCAGAGATACACGCTGGTGGAGGCCATTCTGAACAACTCAGATCATCCTCTTCATAACACCTTGATGGACCAAGAAAAGAGCGGTGGTGGACGGCTCCTCTCTCTTCACTGCAGGACGGAGAAATATAGAAGATCCTTTGTACCTTCAGTCATCAGGCTTCTTCATTCTTCTGCAAATGGTTGATGAGCTGACAGACAAATGAATTTCCCTTTGGGGATCAATAAAGTAATTCGTATTCATAATCAAGTGCAATCATACAATACATCTAACATACAGTACAAGCTACATTTTGCAATATGTGCAGTGTGACATTGAAATATAAATAAGTTAAGAACACAGTAAAAATAGACAAAGGTTTATGAAGAAGTCAGTTGTGAAGCCACAGTCATGTTTTTCATGGGGTAAACATCTTGAATTCTTTCCTTCCATTGTGTTATTGTGTACTTTACTTGCTACCAAGATCAAGATCATTCTTCCCTAACCCTTTTAACTGTTCCCTCAATTGTAAAAGTGAAAAAAAAGTTCCATATTAGACAGTGTCTACAAAGGTTTACCCATTGCTGATGTTTGTGTAAGTCGTGGCTTATTTGAAATTATCTGAAAAAGTCCTTGGCCCTGAAGTATGAAGCAGGTTCAACATACCCAGGGTATCTTCCAGGTAACCAGTTTGTTCACATGAAAGGGGCGGAGTTTGCAGTATCTGACCAATCACGAACATGGACACGTCTGATAGTCACTGCAGCAGCAGAGCGGCATATTTTACAAATGAGGAGCAGACAATAATTCTGCAGCAACATGAAGAGCTGGAAGATCAAATCCAGACAGAAACACTGTTGCTGCAGCAAAGTGCAGAAAGTGCTGCAGAGAATTACTGTGTACATGCATAAGTTTATGATCTTAAAATTAAATAAAATCACTGCTCCATCACTGAGTCTATGGACACACATGAGTAATCTTGTTAGCCATCTTGTTTGTATTTATACTGTCTAGTGTCTTGTAAGCCATGTGGGCTGGGTACAGTAATACTCAAATAAACAAATAAATCAATTAATCAATAGAATGGTGATGCCATTTTCCAAGAGAACTGATTGGTCAGGAGCTGGTGCTTTTATACCTGGTGATCTCAATCTGGAACATAACCCCAGAGCAGGCAATGTTCCAGGTTAGCCGTTGAGCATCAGTTACCATGGAGATGTATCCCAGTAAGAAGAGAACCACCGTCATTGTACAGAAAACCCAGAGTTAACCCTGAAGTTACCTTGCTAAACGCAAATGCTACGGTACAGGGCCCTGGTTTGGTCAGTTTTGTTTTGGAGTTGTTCAAATGGTTTCAGAACACCTTCCACAAACAGCTCTCTGTGTCTAAGTGTCTATTTCCTATTCCAACCCATATAGTATCAGGGGCTCAGGATATCCAGGCAACCATTGACCTAATCCGACCTACCTAGTAATATATATATTTTTTTTTTTTTCAGATTAGGCAAATCGAGGCCTCCCCTGTCTCCCCCTGTCTTGAGCACAGCCTTTTAAATTAAATCTGGGTGGTTTACTTTGCCATATAAATTTGTATAACAGTCACTTGTTGATTGTAGTAAAGGGGAAGGGAAAATAAAACAAACATGGAAGTGCCAAAAAATGCACTTTTAAGGCTGGCACCAAAAGTGAGTCATTCCCAACTGGCTACTGTTCAACTTTACAGCAGAAACATACCTGTTAACACCTTGGTACAACTCATGATAACTGTGGGTGGGTGAATCTTTATATATAATTAATTCAACTGTACATGTTATTAAAGCATTAAGGTATGTGTAATTGAGTGACAGGTGGGTGTGTGTACTCCTGCCACAAAACAGTATGTACTGAAGTCTGAGCTCCACACATGCCCCTCCTCTTTGTTGACTGGGAATTAACAGTCTGTGTTTGGTAAGTATGAAAAACAAACAAACAAAAAAAACAAAACATAAAGCCAGTCTTTGCTAAAGTATTTACTCATCTTGTCTTCAATGCCTACAAAAAAGCAATGGGGTGTACATTGTACAATAACGCACAACAGTGACTCCCATGTCAAATGTACCATTTCCACAGCACTGTTCCATCAGTCAAGTTGTGTCATACTAACCAATCTGTTTCTCCAATGTTCTCTTAACAGAGAAACATACTACTGCTTTTTTTTCTTGTTCTGTTTGAAGCTAAAGTAAAAACAAACAAAGGAAAAACAATCAACTCCCTGAACATCCTTGTCATGAAAATTCCAACAGGTAGTTGCTGAGCCAAATTTAAGCACATGTGGTCAATGAGTACATTCTGCACTTGAAATCAGCCAAGTCCCAGGAATGAACTATATCCTTTTTTCTGTGGCATTTTAGATAGTACAGTTTAGCTATTAGTGGAAAGATAAGAAATAATTTGTTGAACAACAGCAACAGTTTAACAAATGCATGCCTAATTAACTTTCCCACCTCAAAGAACAGCCCACACACAGTTTCTCTGTCTTTATTTGGGTCTGTTCAGGGTGACCACATTTCTGCTCTTGTCTAATTATCCCCTCTCTCTCTCTCTTTTTTTTTTTTTTCTGGTAAATGTGTTTATACACAGCAGCCTCTGGCACATTTTCCACTGGTCTTTTCCATACCTGTGAAAACCTCCTATTCATGCTGAGCAGCTGGAAGGTTGTTACTGTGAAGCAGCCAGAGAAGAAGAGTTGACGTTTATTGACATCAGCTCAGCGCAGAATGAGAAAATTGGCAACATTGAACTACATGAACATGAGAACAGTATTTCTGTTGTTGTCCATTCAGAGGATGCCTTTGAGGCTTTTTACCATATCACACATCTACCTTCTGCTGACAGTTTTTGCCCGATTTGTTACTGTAAAAAGAGAAACTCACAGCGACACACTGGTAATTATGTCCATCAATCAATATAAAGGAATGACAATGTGACAATATTATTTTAAATATTATATTTAAAAAACAGTGAAACCAATATGATACTGAAATACATTTAACCTACAGTACCTCTGTTAAGCAAATTTTAATGACATATTGCACATTGAATTCAAATTCAAATTCAAAATACTTTATTTGTCCCCATGGGGCAATTGCAGATGGGTATGTATGTACACGTGTGTGTATGTGCACCTATACATATGCATGTCTGTATATGTATATATGTGAATATGTTTGAGTAAAAGTGGGTGTCTATGTATGTAGATGAAATCTTTAAATGGCAACGTTTGGTTGCAAAATGAATTTACCAGGTTGTGAGCTGTTGGCAGGTCTGCAGCCTGTTTTTGTTTTGATACTTGTAAGACTGTTTTTCTTTTTCTTTTTTTTTTTTTGTCAATCAATGAAATTATTAAACGAAACCAAACAGTGGTGGGTGATCATTAGGTGTTAAATACTTACTGTATAAAACTGGTAAAATTCCTTCTCTATAAGGGCATATGTCTGTGTAGCTGAGGTCAGCGGGCCCTAGATACCACAGTGAGCTTATTATATATGTTGACTGCATCTCAGGGCTACACTAGATTGATGGTGACTGCGAGGTGAGAGATCTTCACTTTTTGTAAACTCATAAACTCAGGACTGGAGGGCAAACAGTAGTGGGCCCATTCATATGCAGCGCCTTCACAAAAACTGTCTGTGCCAGCAGCAGTGAAAATAAATACTTTGTCTTTGCACAAGTTTATGCAAGTTTGTGTCTTTACACACACACACACACACACACACACACACACACAGGTGAGCAACAGAGAAGCTTGGAATGAGATCAGCCCAAACCCAGGAGATCCACAGGGGGTGAAGCAAGAGAGAAGGAAGCACAAAAAATCCTTAATCCTTTCATGTAAGGCCTTGTTTCATGTTGTGAGTGAGAGACACATGTGTGAACAACTTCTGTGAGCAAATGCTTATTTACAGGTCACAAATTTGCAGCATCATAGCTTAAAGAAACAGCAGCACACTGCCAAGTCCAGGAGAATGAATCCAAGTCTGACTTCATGGCACAGCACTATTTCGAGCCAAAGTTACAAAGCTTGTTAACCAAAGGCACAACAGCAATTTGATATAAGATATAAAATCAGACATACAGAAAAAAACAGCAGCAAAGTCAGACAGTAAAAGCAACAGAGGGCTGAGGTACAAAGATAAGTTTTGTTTAATCAACTGTGTTTGCAAATACTTCTGACAGAATGTGTTACTTAGCATATGGCAACAAACACACAGTCACCTCTGAATTTAGTTTTAATGAGCCAAAAAAAAAAAAAAAAAAGAAATTATGAAAAGTCATGAAAAATACGTCTTACAGGAAAATAATAGACACATTTGTCTAGTTACTCAATTCTACTCTCAGTGATGAGGGAGAATAACCTTTTAGCTGCTCTCAAGCGAACATTTGATTGATCACATGTATTCCCACAGCAGGAAAAAAAAAAACAAAGCAGTCTTTCTTTTTTCTGTGTTTTACATTTTCCCTTTATATGAAGATTTGATCATCATGAGAGGATGTGGTTAATAATATCACATAATATCAATGGTGTGTATTGTAAATATTATATTAGATAAGGTATTGTTCATTTTAGCCAAGGATTCAATGTACAGTTTCCCCAAGATGTTAGTAGTTCAATGCAGAAAGGCACCAAGTCCCTCTGAAATGATGCAGGTTATCTGAGAATGTTGACATACACCACGTGTATAATCCTGAGTGTTTGAGTAGGTTATGACTTTATTTATTGCATAGATCAGTCAGAACACATAGGTGATACACAGGTTTAGTAAGACTTTCACTTTCCAAGGATGTATCCCAAGATCACCACAACAACAAACACCCAAATCATCTTAGAAATCATAGAAACAACTAGGTCAGGAGCTTGTATATGGCTGTGCTGTGTAGTAGTGCCTGTAGTAGCCTATCTCCATTCTGCTTAGGGTCAGCAGATTTCTGCCTTCAGTCTCTTTGTTTCTGTCCTTCTGTCTGTGCTCATATAGGCTACAGGGTTTTAATACAACTGAATTCAAAATACAGCAATACAGCTAATTTACATGTCAATCTCTTTCTATTGTCAGAAAACAGTAAGTATGATACAGTGACTGAAATGTGGCCCATTAAGGCGGCATGCAACTAGCAGTCACCTCCGAGCTGCTGCTTAAATCCTGATTTTACAACCAAAATATTACCTGGCAAATCACCTACGCATAAATTAAAGACAACATCTGAGCTGTGAATCTCTTCTCCATTGGCTTCTGAGTGGTCAGTACAGTATATCAGACAGTTGCTCTCACTCAGTCAATCAGCAGCAGACACACTAATAATTAATGTGCATAACTGTGAGATGAAACTGGAGAACCTGAGGAGAACCCACACAGGCACTTGGAGAACATCCAGGCTCCACGCAGAAAGACCCCAGGCCCAGGTTTTGAACCCAGAGCTATCATGCTGTAGGAAACCGCCATACCCCACCCCCACACCCACCCCCACCCCACAGGGATTCAACTTTGAAAATCCCTGATCAGGGGCCATATTTATCAAGCCTCTTAGAATTACTCCTAAGACCACTACTAAGAGTTGACTTATGAGTAAAAAAAATGTCGCTGAAAGCTGCACTTAAAAGTTAGTTATTAAGTGTCTTTTAACGAAGTGTAAGAGTAAACCTTAAGTGTCAGTCTCAGAGCTGAGTTACAACAGTGCTATGTGCTGTAAACTTAGTTTTAGTTGATCTCACTTCCAAATCCATAGGAATGACCAGTCACTGAATGTAAACCTTTTTCTAAGAATATAGAAATTCTAGTGAATAGTTAAATGGCCAATGGGAGTGTATATTCAACCATATTTGGACAATTATCTGTAAGATAATACAAAATATATAATGGCAATGAATCAAAAATAATGTTTCCTTATCTTTCCAATTCATTGATTCGGTGACTAACTTGAAACTGGTGTACAGTTAATTGAGTAACTCTATATACTGGAGCCACAGTCCACCAAGCTGAAACCAACATGGAATCCAAAAGGAAACCGAACTGCAGAGAGGAAGAGTTACTTCTACTAGTGGAGTTAATCAAGGAAAGAAATGCTTCTCAAGCCTTCTGCCCTCACTCACCAGCTGACTGTGAGAACAAATGGTACAACTTTCTCTCCAAAAGCAGAACCGAAATTGCAGCTTTCAAGGCTTGCTCCATGTGCACCGGTATGTAGTGATTTTTTTTTTTTTCTATTTGTTTGCATGATAGCCTAGACCCATTCGCCATTAACCCTACCCTATTCACTCATATCTAGCCTTACGCAGGTGGAGGCCCCCCTGGCAAAGACTTGAGCACAGTTGCAGAGGCTGTGCAAACTCAGAGAAGATAATGCAGGCATCTCTGGGTTGGACGGCGGCCAGGATCCAGCTGCGATCAAGCTTGATTTTCTTTCAAAAAAGTGAGTTTCCAAATTATTCCTGTTATAACTCTAGAGGGATATTACGCTGCAGCCTGGGTGAGTTTTAGTGAGAGATACATGTTTTTAATTCTTGTGTGATATTTGCAAGGCTACTGTTCAGTAAATGTCCAGAATAAAAATTGATTATTTGTGCACTCACAAGTATTGTCTTTTTGGAGTAGCCAACTGGAATATAACAATATTCTCACTCCAAGCACTTCGCATCTTGATAGGCGTCCATCAAGTGAAAGGAAAAATAAATAATTAAATTTTAAAAAACTACTGTCAACTTCTGGATTGGCTGTGATGGTGTAGACAGGCATCGAGTCTCGCTTCTGCAACTATTGAAAATTTCACTTTTCAAGACCCCAACAGTCACAGCAAAGCAGTGGTAGAGTGATTTTGTCTCTTTTGACTGGCACACCACTGAATTATGTCAATGTATGCAACCAGACAGAATGTGAAAAACCAGGGTGGTAATGTCAGTCCATCGCACAAAGCAAGTGGTGAGCTTAGCATGGCGTCCATTGCTAACCTCTTGGAAGAACACCGCCAAGCCCTCTCCACCGATTTTGAAGATTCCCTTTCAACACTCGAAGCAAAGTTGGATCACGTCCACACCATAGTGTCAGACCAAGCTCAGAAGATAACTTCTCTCGGGGCAAATGCTAACTTACAAGATGAGCGCCTGTCAACATTGGACATTGGCATCCTGTGCTACACTAGCTGAGAGCAACACTAAGCTGTTAGCAAAAGTTAGCGACCTTGAGTCCCGAAGTTGCCGAAACAATATCAGAGTGGTTAGCATACCACTTGAAAGCAACCTTTTTTGCAGAGCTGCTCATGGTTAAAGCCATTGGGGAACCCCTAACCTTCTAGACCAGTTAACGTATCCTCAAATTGACATAAATATTGCCAGAGAACTGGATAGATCCGTCTCTTCGTTGGAGGTGCATGAAGCAATCAATTCTATGCAAAATGGGAAGTCTCCTGGTCCCAACGGTTTTTCGAGTTCTTTAAGGTATATTTGATGTTATTAGCCCCCATCCTTGTGAGAATGTTTAATGATTCCTTTGCTGGGGGCAGACTGCCAGCAACCTTGTATGAGCCATCTATTTCACTGCTTCTGAAGAAAGGGATCCTACCTCTTGTGGTAACTATAGATCAGTTTCGCTTTTTAACATAGATTATAAGATTCTGGCTAATGTTCTCACCCTCCGCCTCCAAAGTGTGATGTCATCAGTAATTTCATTGGACCAGACAGGTTTCACATTTGGGAGACATCCATTCTTCAACACCAGGAGGCTACTGAACATCATATTCTCACCCACGTCCAACACTTTTAAAGTCATAGTAGCGCTTGACACAGAAGAAGCCTTCGACCGGGTGGAGTGGGACTTTCCATGTTTCATTCTAGAGAAATTTGGTTTTGATGCTAACTTCATTTCTTGGGTTAAACTTCATATGCAGCCCCATCCACTTCTGTGAATACCAACGGCGTCCATTCAGCATACTTCCCTCTCAAACGTGGAACTCGGCAGGGCTGTCCACTGTCACCCTTGTTGTTCAATATAGCCATCAAGCCACTAACCATCTGGCTTAGAAACTAGGATGAGTTAGAAGACATTACTCATTTTGGTTTAGCCCACAAACTCTCCTTATATGCTGATGACCTTATCTTATTTATTTATTTATTTCAAACCTCACATCCTCCCTCCCCCCAGTTTTGTCAATTCTGGACCATTTTGTGCAGCTATCAGGGTATAAATTGAAGATTCAGTACAGCGAGCTATTTTTTGTTAACGACTTGGTGAGGTAACTTCCACAATCCATAATTCCTTTTAAAATAGCTGAAGAGGGATTCAGGTATTTGTGGGTGTTTATTACCAGCTCCTTCAAGGATCTTTTCCTGAAGAAAACTTTCAGCCATTATTCTATAAGTGCAAGTCAGACCTGTGCAGATGGGCTGCCCTCCTCCTGTCCTTTGCAGGCCGATCTTATTAAGATTGTTATTCTTCCGAAATTTCTGTATCTTTTTCAGCACATCCCAATTTGTCTTAATAAATCCTTTTTTGCTAATCTTGATCAACAATTTAACACTTTACATTTAGCATAATAAACCAGCCTGTATTAAGAAACATATTCTTCAACTTTCTAAACCTAAAGGGGGACTAGCGTTGCCAAATTTTTGTCACTACATTTGGGCCTGCAACATCAATAAACTTCTATATTGGCTCCACAGTGAAGGTACAGATGCCTGTCCACTTTGGGCTCATACTGAAGTATTACCTTCTTCCTGTTGTCTGCATTCTATGATTTGTTCACAGCTCCCCATAAGTGCCCATAAGGTCTCACCTAATCTGGTCATTACCAATACAATTAAAATTTGGATCCAATTCAGGAAACAGCATGGCTTGCATAGGGCTTCGATTCTTGCTCCACTTTTGAATAATCATGCATTTCTACCTTCTTGCTCTGACCCTATTTTTTGCGTATGGTCAGATAAGGGCCTCAGAACACTTAAAGCTGGGGTTGGTAATCCTGGAGAGCTAGCAAGATTTGAAAATTGCACCTCCTCTGAGTTCCACCCCCCTCCTCCCCCTCCCGTCAGTGTGTACGTCCAAGCCACGCCCCCGCAAACTAGAACGCGAACATGAAAATGAGAAGCAGCAGGAGAAGCTAATATTAGCATTAGGCTAATACAAGCTACAAAAGTAGCTATGTTAGCAAACGTTACACATTTCATAAAAATAACAAATCCTCCCCGAAGCAAAGCATATAATTACCTGTCCAACAGAAAGAGAGCAACCTCAGCATCACTTCAAATCCCTCAGTTGTCTCCACAAAAGCAACACCGATGTTTACTCTGGTTTGACGTCTGGCTTTATCCAGAGCCTTTTTGTTAGCAGCCTTTTCAGCCTCCGGCTTTCTCTTCCTTGCCTTTTTCTCGGGGCGAGCCGTTACAAGTAACGCTGGAAGTAGTAACTGGGGCTGCATTTTCTCAGCCACTGCTCATAAATGAGCATGAAATCCGTTCTGCTGTAACTCTGTACGCTGATTTCTTCCGGCAACAGCGTCACGTGAAGATTGTGCACACGCGTCGGAGACAGGGATCGAGGGGGGCGGATACAGAACTAGACATGAAGGCATCTGATTGGTTTTTGCTCCTCGCACCGAGGAGCTTGGATTGGTCGGAGTTTTGTCAGTCCTGCAGCTGCCACAGAGGACTGATTATTTTCGTTCCTTTTTCTGATACATAATGTATTGATTACTCAGAAGGTAGAAGGACCATTTCACCCAGTGTAACAAAAAGTGTTTCTGAAAAGGATTACCAACCCAGCTTTAAAGACCTATACGACAAAGGTGTTTTCATGTTCTTCGTATCTCTGTCAAACATATACAGCTTCCCCAATAGCCACTTTTTTCGGTACCTTCAAATGAGACACTTTATCCAAAAGTAGTTCCCACATTTCCCAGACCCGTCCCCCTGAAGCCGAAATGGACCAGTTCCTGTCTCTCAACTTGCAGCACAAATGACTGATATCTGTCATTTATAATGAGACTGCACTTCTAAGTCCCAACTATATCACCTAAAAATGCATGAGAAAATGATTCTGGGATAGATATTACTGATGAACAGTGGAGGGACATTTTAAAATTGATCCATTCCTTGTCTATATGTGCCAGGCACGGTCTATTGCAGTAGAAGGTGCTTCATAGAGCCCATTTCACCAACACTAAATTGGCTAAGATATATCCTAGTCACAGTGATGCTTGTAACCATTGTAGACAGTCCCCAGCCGACTATGCTCACATGTTCTGGACGTGCCCAAAGCTGACCAATTTTTGGTCCAATATATTCCAAACTCTCAAACAGGCTCACAACGCAAACTTAGAACCGAATCCCCTAACTGCTCTTTTTGGTTTACCTCCAACTAAAAATCTGGCCATCACTACACAGCGTGTCTTGGCCTTTACCACTCTACTTGCCAGGCGTACTGTTCTCCTCAAATGGAAACATGTTTCTCTGGATACGTGAAATTTTACAGCGTCTGCAGTTGGAGAAGTTAAGGTTTTCACAGAAGGGTTCTTTGACAGCACTCCATAAAACTTGGGACCCACTGCTGGCTTATATTAGCAATAGTGTTACTGTTATTCCTGATGACACAGAGGACACTTGGAGAGGTGGAGAGAGAGAGCGCCCCACAATTTTATTTTATTCGTTATTTATCTGTTTTTTATTTTCTTTTTCCCCCCTTCTATCATTCTAATCTTTTATTCTATTTTGTCTTACTGGACTGGATTTACTTATGTTGCCATATGCTGTGTTTTCATGTATGTGATGGCATCTGACATGGGTTATCGAGGGGGATAGTGGGATTCATGTTGGGGTTTTCTAAGGCAGACTCTCAGTGTAATGTGGAACTGTTGTACTTTTCTGTACTGTCTGCAGAAACTGAGTAAAGAAAGTGGGGAAAAAAAAACTACGTCATGAAGTTTTTGGCATCTAGAGTATGCCGTCTTACTAGCTGTAGTTTTTCAGATGGTGGTGGATGATTGCGGCCCAGCAGACCCAGATGATCTGCAGGCACTGCGGAGACAAAAAATTAAGCTGCAAATTAAAGTGTTGTGGCTCCTAGAGGAGTACTACACAGGAGATCCAGAGTACTTTGGGCATCCAGCATCTCCTGTCATTTGGTGTTTTAGAGAGCATGTTTCACTCACTTCCTGTGGCCACTTAGACTTCTTTTGTGGGAAAATTGTCGGCACAGCATTTGGTTTTAATTTTCATTTATAACCAGCAGCTCCTGCTAGCTCTTAGCAGTTATGGTTGACTAAATGCCTCAACGTATCAGCTGAGAAGTGGCGAGAACAGAGCCCCAGTCTTGAGAAAGTTGTGTGTTATAGGTTCCGGGTGAAGGGACAAGCAGGCAGATTGCTGTTTCCTGTTTATCAGGAGAAATGAAGTGCAGATCGTTGTTTTCAGGCTGGCAGCTCTCGAATGGAGGATGGAGGAGGAACTTTCCCTCCCTAGATAAGAGACGGTTCCAGGCTAATCAATCCCCTACTACTGCCACCTATTGGCCCAACTGTGCTATGGCATGAAATTATATAGTGGACAAATAGCTAATACTGCTCCAAAAACAGGTTTTTACTAAAAATAAAATACAATTAAAAAAAAAACAAAAAAACAAAACAAAACAAAAAAAAACAACAACAAATATGACCACATTCTGTGTGGGTCACATGTACCTGGTGCTCCCCAGTGCTGCCTATTTACCTCACCACCACCAGAGTGCATTGTGTAGGTAAAATAATGGCTGTCTCTATATGTAAAAATATGTACTTAAACATTGAGGATTTTGAAAGCAATTACAATATTTTAGGTATTGTATGGCCCCAGATTTCTTGAATATTCAATAGGTCAGCTGAGTAATTTAGTGAAGTTTTTTCTTCTTCTGTAAAGTGGGACAACTTCTGACAGATAAACAGTGTTAAGAGGCTGAAACATTCTGGCTTGGCTTTGTATGGAAAAACTCAAAACATTCGAGTCCTGCACTTTCCCCACCTGGTGCCTGGTTAAAATGCAAAACATCATCCAAATTTTTCTATAGGCTGAGTGGTACTCCCATGGATAATTAAATGGATTATAAAGTAAAGTGTAAAATATATATGTATATATATATATATATATATATATATATATATATATATATAAGAAAAGATGTGCCCTGTAACTATTTGGAAATTATAAACCAGGATAATTAATCAGAAAGGAGCTAATGTGGTCTGTGTGGGAGTATTGTGACAGTTTTCTGTGAAGCCTCATACAAGCATATGATGATTTGAAGTAGTCTTGAGAACACAGATTTACACTTATCAAAATGGGATGAGATACATTACAGGCATGGATTCACATTAAAAATCTTGAGGAGATCAAATAAGGCATGCTCAAGCGGGGATTTGTAGTACAGGAAACAGAGGGGAATGCATTTTCAATGTACTTAGCAAAAAAAAAAAAAAAAAAATGGCCCAGACAGCAGCTTGGTGCTGGGGATAAGAGGACCGAGTCTTTTGAATATACGATAAAAGCATAAATCTGTGTATCCTTGTGGTGTTTTTTCTCTGCTGTGTCCAGATGCTAATTGCCACAGAGAGCCACAATTACAACAATCAAAGGCCCTTATGCGTGTGGCACCTCTTTACTGGACACATGAAAACAGCCAGTGTTTTCCACCAAAAACTGTGAGATGTTCAGTACATAAAAAAGACAACATATGGTCCTTGTAGATTTAATGTCAGAATCCATGTTTCCTGCTGGAGGAGGGAACAGAGAGAGTGAGACAGAGAGAGACAGAGAGAGAAAGAGAGAGAGAGAGGGAGGGAGAAAGCAGAGACCAACTGAACTCTTTGCCATCGTTATTTTCCCCTGCTCCCCCTGTCTTGATTGAGTCCACATCGTATGTATGAATAAATGAGTCTGACTCACTGGCTGCGGCAAACTGCAGAAAAAATGTTCCAACGCATGAACCCCTCACCCCTGTACATCTGAAGGGTTTTAAGTGATAATGTGAAAAAGGAAGACAAAGAAACAGTTTGGCACAGTTTGGAATAGCTCAAATATGTCCTGAACACTTCCACTGGTCTACTGTAGGTACATCAATATGAACATATAGCCCGACAAACCATGCTGTGTGAGTGATTTATCTATATAGGGGTGTAGAGGCATTTGATAGACAAGGGACAGTGATCAATATGTATGTATATGTATGTATGTTATCAAGCTGACTCTCCACTATATGAATGGCATTGTTATCAGCCTGAGAAGAACAATATTCTCACAGCAGTTATTCCACAGACAATGACTTGTTCTTTATTGGAGGCACATGAAAATGTAAGCTGTCAGACTGTCAGAAGGAAGCCAGCTTTCACTAATATATTTCTAAACTGACTGAATGCAATACTGCTTCGGCAGGGGGGGAATGAGCAACTGAGAAAATTAAACCACTGCCAGTATATTGACTCCCACCTCACAAGAGAAAAAAGAGCAAATGGGGAAAAAAAGAGACAAATTATCCATTGCTGCTTTATGAATTAGTGGGACAAAAAGAAATGAAATCTGAGTGTGAGAGAGGCAAATACAAGGGGCAAAGTGTAGGACCCTGAAGGACTGAAAGGCCACCTGAGGCAATCACAATTATGGCTGTTTATAATCAGCATAATGCATCTGAATGCCCCTGCACAGCCAGCAAAGGAGTAGCAGCATCTACAGGTTGCTGTTTTGTTTGATTGCAAGGATGAGCTCACAGTAGCCGTGGTAACGGTTGCATATCATGCATGATGCCTGGGCTGCCTTTGTCCTTTAATAGCAGGCTAATGAGCGACCCAGGCACCGGAGTCAGAGATGACAGAGACAGAAGGAGCCAGCGAGTGAGTCATGTGAAACAAGGACCATTACTGCAGACTGAAATCTTCTCAATTCCACAACAGTGTTCAGCCTCAGAGTATCTTAGTAACAGTAGCTGTCACCCACACTGCCTCCCACACTTCCATTATGTTTCTCCTGCTTGCACTATAAAATTTTCAGCCACAGCTGTAACAGTCTGAACTGGAACACAGGCTTGGCAGCATGTATGGGAGAGAAGGGTGGAAGAGCAAGGCTGCTCGAAATAATGTGAAAGGAGAGACGGCAGTGCGTTTAGAAACATGGATTATAAACTAAAAACAAAAAACTGTCTAATACAGTGGCTGAAGTCTCCTTCAGTCCTGTTGTGTCCAACATCAGTACAGAGCACACAAAGCAGTACAATTTGTTATTATGCAGAGCAACATCATTTTTGCACTGCAATCAAAACAAACAAATTACCTTTAATGTCTAATGGTGAGAATGAGAGGAACTGTAGTCAAGTCAAGGGGCTATATTTACACTACAAAGTCAAAATGAACACTAAACTGCAATAATTTATCTATGAGGTCGTTGGGGCTGTTCATGACAACTTTGCAGACAGTTCAGCATAGCAAAGAAACACAATTCAATTTGTAAGGAATAACACCTTTAACCTAAGTATGTACAAAGCATTTTAGGATTCCAGTATTGGATCAGAGTTGTGAGTATGGTTTTAAAGTGATAAATGTACTACCACAGGCCTAATATCCCCTTTGCTTTGCCAGGAAAACAGAAAATAATAACAACCTACATTTTAGTTTTTGGTCATAAAATTAAAAATTAAAATAGTCACTTTTCAAAGGAGAACAGTAACAATACACTTTTATTTCATATATTTTTGGGTACATTATTTGTAGGTTCACACACACCCAGAAACAAGTTTATGTCGTCCATTCCTTATCCATTTTATATATGTTAGATCTCTAGTTATAATATCTGAATTTATGAGTAGACACATGTCAGGAAGCCTCCTGTTCATTTATTTTATGATTCTATATATTGAGGCATCACCATAAGTTTGTAAGGGTTAACATAGTGTGAGGAGCCACAGGCTGCAGGGCCACACACACACACACACACACACAGTTCCCTCACCAAGTGACATCCAGCTGAGACAGAGTCTTTTAAATAGCTTCCTCAGATCCAGCAGGATACAGGAAGCATGAGTGACATGTCGCCATGAGGCTGAAATGTCAGTCAGAAAACACATGTTCATTGAAGTGAACTCACTTGGACATGCTTCATGTCTAACGGCAACTTTTTCTGGGAGTCCAGGAGAGGCATGATGTCGGTAAGATCTGAAGAAATACATACAGACTCAATGCAAGGTGTGGTGTGATGCAGGCAAACTACCATCACAAGCTGCAGGAGCACCTATAACAAAATGCATCTCTATAGTGGTGCTCCATGTGCCACATAGGCTTGGTCATATTGTAGTGGCCATATGTTTGAATATGACCTCTGCCCCTTTGTTGTGTCTACCCCCTCACTCTCTTCCTCTTCACTTATAATCAAAAATGAACAAAAACACTGATCTACAGAATGTTAACTTGTATTTAGATCAATATGTACATATGTGTATATAATATTTGATTGAATATTTGATTCTGAATAGAGATTCTTTAAATTGTTACAGACTACTCAGGTCTAGGGGGCTTTAAGTGCTCACAAACAAATACTAGTCCTAACCTGGAGTGTAAGTTGAAGAGAAAGGCCCAGGGAAAGAAACAGACAAGGTGAACTGGTTTCCCACACAGGAGAGCTAGTGTGGAGGTGGGTCAGCCTACAGGAGCAGCAGTTAGCAGGTCCCTCAGACCACCATAACTGTACCAGCACATGCCTCCTGGGAGCTTTGAGCTCTGTATTGGGTCCTCAGTTCAGGTTTAAGGTTGATTGTGGATGGATCTTTATAATAAAAGCAGGCTGGGTCTCAGAAGTGTAAGGTGTGTGTGTCTGTGGTCCTGTTCAGTCATCCCCAGTGTCGTACTTGATTCAGTTGCAGCTGTGCTCACCACACAGGTGGGTCTCATCTCCTTGTTGACTCTCACAGTGACATCATCTCATTACCACAGCTTAACCACACCTCTTTATTATATCTCAGTATAAACCTAGTCTGAGTTGGAGGAAGTTCGTTGCTGTGATTAGCTTCTCACTGGCCAGAATGAGCCACCCGGCGGAAGTCCCGCCTTCTTCCTGTTGCAGTTTTCACAGTCCCCTCAGAGAAAGGACACAACAACAGGAACCACGGATATTTCGATCTTCAGGTTGAAAATGGCAACTTTTGATGAAGATTTGCAGACTGTGATTAGGAAGGCATGCTCGGTTCTTTTGGTGGATATTTTTACGCCATTTGCTAATGAAGAAGGATGTTCTGGCTTGTTTGCTGCCCGGCTACGCCATAAGTTTTATCTATCAAGCTTGGCCCATTGTCTTCAGTGAGCTAACAATTTTTGTTTGTTTCTTTAATTTGTAATTTGTAAGTCGTATCGTAGACTGGACAAACGTCCTTTACCAATTTTTGTGTTATATGTTGCTGTGATGTCGCCATTTTTCTGCCTGTAGGCAATTTTTTGGTGGGCGTGTTACACCAAAACCTGACGCCCCCCGGCAATATTTTGCAAGCACACCCTTGCTGTGGCACTGCGCAATGATTGTGATTGGTTAAAAGAAATCCAAACAGCCGGGGCGTTTTTTTCCTCTGATCTCAGAATCAGAGTCGGTCCAGCCAGACCTTCCTTCTCTGGAGAAAGGTCTGGTGAGCGAGAGTAGTAAAAACCAAAGTGTTTAGAAAAAGGAAAAAGAAAAATAGGAGCTATAACCCAGATTTTTTTCCTACTAAGAGGCTCTGTGTTTTAGCTGTGAGAATTGTTTTATATTATGAACTGAACATGTCACGCTTTACCATCATCTATCTTCTTGGTATTGAAACTCACTGTACACAAATTTGCCTATACTTTAAACCAGACACCTGTTGGCGACTAGCTAAATAGAACTGAACATAATGGAGCATTTAGCAACATGTAAACAAAGTTTCTTGCAGTATCTTGAGTGATTATTGTGTTTCTTTGTGATGTGAAGCTGATATTTTTTCTCCTCCTACTCCTGCCAGCCTATATTACAGAAAATACTAAACTTACTAGAATTTACTTTTCGTATTAACTTGTTTTTGAATGGGACCCTGCAGTGTTACATTAGCCATTTGATATACAAAAGCATTCAGAAAATATTAGAACTGTAGAGGCATGACACTGCTATTAATCACTTATGGCCTCTAAGTAATAGAACCATGTTTAATTTGATACACAAAGCACAGTTATTAAAAATAAAATGGATCTGGATTTTGTGTGTGTGATTTTCACTGCATGCTGAATTGCTTGTCTGTAGCTTTTTGACCTATACAAACCAATGAATGCTAGTGAATGGGTACCACACATCCTTCTACAGCACTGAAAGGTGACTCAGTATCCATTGGTATATTTTTTCCCGTGTATATCTTCTAACTCTACATCTAGTGAAACAATGATGAAACAAAAAGCATCAAATGCAAGCCATCAACAAGTGCTCAGAAGAGGACACTGAACATTTCGGCCTTAAAACACCACTGTGAACTCAAAGTGTTTACCAGCGTGCATTTAAGCCTGAGTTCACACAGAATAAAAAATGAAAATATTTCATTTTTCTTTATTCATTTACGTATCATACAATAAATGCATGGTTTTATGTTGCAATCACAGTCAGGTAAGATGTACATACACAATTACATTTATTTCAATGTAATTCTAAGGGAAGCACAATGTGGTTCTGAGAGACTGGCATTAGTTTTCTGAGGCACATGCTGAATGTATTCTGCTAGACCATGATCCTTCTCTGACTTTAAGTGAGGAAAGGATCCTTAAATGCTGTCAGTACTGAAAGAAACCATACAATGCTGTAGACACTGTAAAAGGAGACAACACAGTGCAAGCAGAGGGTCTGGCAAATGAAAAATTTACCAGTTTTACCAATTTACTGTTTCTGACTGTGCTGTTTTATATTACTATGATATCGCATTTCACATATTGGTGCAAGGTTTCCAGAATGTAATCGACTGTATTGCAGTTTTGAACTGTCACAAATATAGCCTCCTGTGGTCTGGATTAAAGTCAGTGAAATGTTACTGGAATATGAGCATTGTTCCCTCATGTTAAAAAAACACCAATGTGAACAGTGTACACAGATGCATACACTCATTATGTCTTTGTGAGGTTTTCTGCCACCACACAGTACAGCTGCTGTCGTTGACTTCTTATTGTTTGTCTCATAAGAGAAAGAAATATGATGGACTGAATGTTTTAGTCGGCAATGCAGCATTTAAGGATATTAAAAAAAACGCCATTTTCCCTCGTTGGCGCTGATGTCTCAACAGGTCAGAGTTTCTTTGTTGGCACAGGGAGGGTGTACAATTCAGGCAAGTAGTTTATATGTTGTGGCTGATTGATGGAGTAGTATATGAACACCACAATCTATGAGTAAATATTCCTCAATGGAAAAAGGGCACCTGTCCAGAGGAAAACATTATTGAATTACTTTATTGATTGTTGTTATCAGCCTCATGTTGGAAGGTGTGACTCTTGGATTCAATGGATCTCCAATCTCTACTTTAAAAGGACACAGCAAGACCATCACCGCTAATAGACAATGGTAGAGCTTAGCATTAGAATGCAGTAAAACTGAATGCCACTTGGCCACTTGGTGGTGTGGGACGTGGGACAGCAGTTTTTTTTCCTGGAGTGCTGGTACACATTTGACGTGTGTTACCCATGATCTACACTGTTTCATCTATGAGGAGAGAATCGTACATCTTTCTTCCGCCACGACCATAAAATATTCAATGAAACAACATATAGGAACTTTCAACATGTGAATGGTAACATATGGTCTCAACCACTCAACATGATCATGATTACAAGGACACCACATGTGAGAGAACAGCAAGATATTTAATTGGGCTGCTGGTCAGTGGGTGGTGCTGAATAAGACTTAATCACCTTGAAATGTTTTACTCTCATTATTTTTTTATTTTATCAAGAGGAAAGATGATAACATCAGCGTGGTGAGATGTAAATTGTGTGCTGGTGACAAGACTCTTTCCACTGCAAAAAACACAACCTCGAAGCTCGTGAAACACCTGCTGTTACAGCTGAGTAACATGAAGCCAATGATGAGCCCTCTGTGGCTGTGGAGGACAGCTGTAGCCCCTCAGTGGCTAAACAACCACAACTGGATTTGAATCGTGGTTGTGGACAGCAGGCTACAAGCGACAAACAACAAATCAAGACTGTGGCTGGGTATATAGTGGATGAGATGTAGGATGTCTCCACAATTGACTCACTGTCTTTCAGACAGATCCTTGAGAAAATACTGGCCACAGGTGACAGTGGCCTCCCAGGTGAAAAAAATATAAAATCTAAAACTTTGCAAGCTATCTGGACAAAGAATACACTGTGATAGAAGCTGGGCTGAAGAAAGCTTTCAGAGATATAGACTACTCTCGACAACTGCCCACATCTGGTCTGCTAAGACAAACAGCTCTTTAGCTTGTTCTTAGCCTATAACGGTTCATTTCTGGACAAACAGGACAGGATTAGGGATTGAAATAGGGGTAGAAATAGTAGTGTAATAAACTAGTTTTCTCAGGAGTAATAGGTACATTAATAATATTATTGTTGAAATGAGTGATGAGAAATGGGTGATTTATTACATTTTCTGAACAACAAGTCCAACACTGATCATAAGTTGTACATGCACAGTTCACTCAATAGAAGAGACTGGTGGGGCACCTTCAGCAGTCATCTGAATGGTGTTCATACACACACTCAGAGCTTTCCCTCAGCTGCTGGTATATTCCTAATAGCTAGGTGGCTAACTGTTTCAAAGAATGTGGGTCCTGAACCTGCACCCTCTAGGTCTGCAGGAACATACTATTCCAATGGGACTGACAGAAAGCATTTCCAGCTGGCATCTCTTTCCCTCCCGGTGTCCTGCTGATTTTTGGACATGAAACTGTGTCTTTGTGTTTCAACCATTTTAATCAGGTCAGTTTGCTTTTGAGGGAAGATCTCTGCATATCACTTAAAAGAAAATGCATATTTTCCCGAACTCTGCAGAACCTCTCTGCACCTGTGTGTGTGTGTGTGAGTGTGTGTGCGCGTGCGTGTCAGTGCTGCACACACACCCTTGGCATCATGGCGAGTGAAGTAAACATAACTGGATGATGACTCTAGATAATGAGAACGACACTTGTGTAGTGCAATGAAACCTTTGCAAGAGAACTTCATCAACACACCTTTTCAACCTGCATACACATTAACATTTAGAACGAGATGCTCTGTCTGTCACAAGCACAGCATGCTAACTCAGCAGCTAACAGCTGATTGTTTCAAACAAGCTAAACAGAAAGCTGTCTGTACGAGAAGAGGGATCTGATCTGAGACTGAACCATGTTCTTTATTCTCTCTATACTTGACTAGTTTCAGTATTTTCATACCAGAAATATGATTTAATTCATTGCTATTTTATATTTGTTTCTAATGAGATATTATTGAGTTTATTTGGAAACATTTGGGAGTGTTTCCAAGAAATAACCATGCACTGTGTGAGCACTGTAATTAAGCCCAATCTATGAAAATTAAAAGAAAAAAAAAACAGATAATAGAGGTCTGCTCATCCGTCTCACTGTGTTTATCAACAAATCATCTATTTCTATCTCTTTGCTCAATCATATTACACAGAAGCATCTTTACCTTAAATGAAATTAAACAAATGTAGAGCAAGGAAAAATGAACGAGCAGCCACTGCATGTGAGTCTACGTTTGTCTTAGATGTGTGAAGATCTGTGAAGAGTGTTCTGCTGGTCAGGGCTCAGGATTGGAATGTGGGTAGTTTATAATGGTAAAGACAGGGGAAGAGGGGAAGAGTCTGGTTTGTGTGTGTATCCATGTGTGGGACAAAGGCAAGGCAAAACAAGGCAAGGCAAGGTAATTTTATTTGTATAGCCCGTTTTTACAAACAGTTTGTCTCAAAGGGCTTTACACAGCATCATGACAACATCCTCTGCCCTTAGACCCTCACATCGACTGAGGAAAGACTCCCAAGAAATCCCTTTAACAGGGAAAAATGGAGAAACCTGAGGGTGAGCAACAGAGGAGGGATCCCTCACCCAGGACAGGCAGACGTGCAATAGATGTTCTATACAGACAAGAAAACAATTTATGACATGGAATATGGAAAACATGGAAATGGAATCAGTCAGTTAACAAGAAAATGATGAAGGAAGCTCCTGGTGGGCAGGGAGGGAAGGCCAGCTTAAGGGGACTACTGGACGGCAGACAGGGTCGTGAGCAGGGAGTGCAGGCCGGTTTAACAGCAGGAGAAAGGAGGTGATGGAGGTGGCGGTTGGTTTGGTTGGTGCAGGGGGATGGAGCAGAGGGGGAAGAGATCTATGGAAACACAGAGAGAGTGCGAGACACCAAGGCCAGACTACAAAGTGCAACAGTTAATGACAGTTCAAAATGTGCAAGAGTAGAGGAGAGAACTGGAGGGGGGGGGGTGGTAGAGGCTGGGATAGGGCTCCGTGTAACCTGATGTGTCCCCCAGCAGTTTAAGCCTATAGCAGCATAGCTATAAAATGGATCAGGACTACCTGACCCAGCCCTAACTAAAAGCTCTGTCATAGAGGAAGGTCTTAAGCCTAGACTTAAATGTAGAAAGAGTGTCTGCCTCTCTGATCCATGGAGAGAGCTGGTTCCATAATAGAGGAGCCGGTAACTGAAGGCTCTACCTCCCAGTCTGTATTTAGAGATAGTGGGGGTCACTAACAGACCTGCATTCTGGGAGCAAAGTGCTCTGGTAGGACAGTATGGAATAATGAGGTCTTTCAAACAAGATGGAGCTTTGTCATTAGGAGCCTTGTAAGTAAGTAGAAGGATCTTGAAGTCTATTCTACATCCTACAGGAAGCCAATGGAGAGAAGCTAGAATGGGAGAGATGTGCTCTCTCTTACTAACTCTTGTCAGTACCCTCGCTGCAGCGTTCTGGACCAGCTGGAGACTTTTTAGAGAGTTTTTTGGACATCCTGACAAGAGAGAGTTACAGTAGTCTAGCCTAGAAGTAATAAATGCGTGGATATTCCTGATCTTAGCTATACTGCGCAGGTGAAAAAAGGCAGTCCTAGTCACATGCTTTATGTGAGAGCTGAAGGAAAGATCCTGGTCAAAAATGACTCCAAGGTTCCTCGCTGTTGGACCGGAGTTCAGGCTGATGCCACTCAGAGTAGCAATCTGACTGGAGAATGTGTCCCTGAGATGCTTAGGTCCAAACACAATAACCTCTGTTTTGTCAGAGTTCAGCAGTAGGAAGTTAGAAGACATCCAGGATTTGATGTCTTTCAAGCAATCTTGCAGATTGATGAGGTGGCTTCTATCATCTGGCTCTATTGATAGGTAGAGCTGAGTATCATCAGCATAACAATGGAAATTGATGGAGTGCTTCCGGATTATATCCCCTAATGGAAGCATGTAAAGAGTGAAGAGAACTGGTCCTAAAACTGAACCCTGTGGCACACCATATATAACTCTGCTATACTCCGTATGGCCATTGTTAACATTAACAAATTGAAATCGGTCAGATAAGTATGAGTCAAACCATTTTAGAGCAGATCCTTTAATCCCAATTTTATGTTCTAGTCTTTGTAGCAAAATGCTGTGATTGACAGCATCAAATGCAGCACTGTGGTCCAGAAGTACAAGTACAGAGACAAGACTGTCGGAAGCTATAAGAAGATCGTTGGAGACTTTGACCAGTGCTGTTTCAGTGCTATGGTGTTCTCTAAATCCAGATTGGAAAGCTTCAAAAAGCTTGTTACTGTGCAGATGTTCATGTAGCTGCACTAGGACAACCTTCTCAAGGATCTTAGAGATGTAGGGAAGGTTGGATATAGGCCTATAGTTGGCTAATAGATCTGGATCAAGACAGGGTTTTTTAAGCAGAGGATTAATGACAGCCACCTTAAAGGCCTGTGGCACGTAGCCTGTGACTAAGGAAAGGTTGATCTGGTTCAGTATAGCAGTGTTAACTAAGGGGAAGACATCCTTGAGCAGTCTTGTTGGGATTGGGTCAAGCAGACATGTAGCTGATTTGGAGGAGGTGATTGCAGAAGTAAAGTCTGACAGGTCGATAGGGGAGAAGCTGTTCAAGTATGCACCAAGTCTGGGAGGTGCTTCCGTAGGGGCTGTAATCTGTGGTCCACTATTGCCCATCCTTGTTCTGATATTTACGATCTTTTCAGTAAAGAAAGTTAGGAAATCGTTGCTGCTGAGAGTCGGAGGGATGCATGGCTCAACAGCACTGTGGTTCTTAGTCAGCTTTTTTTATTCTCTTCGATTAAAGATGAAAAGTATGTACTCCTGGTGCTGTGAAGCCCCTTTTTATATATTAATAAACTATAATTCCAGGCTCGACGGTCCTCCTCATGTTGGCTGGAATGTGTTTTCCTGTCTGGTCTTCTGCTTCAAGATGCGCAGGTTTGAATTGTACCTGGGAGCTGTTCTCTTCTGGTTGATGACTTTCTTTCTCAGAGGGGCTACAGCATCAAGTGCTCCAAGGAGTGTTGCTGCAGTGCTGTCTACAAGATAATCTACCTGCAAGGGAGTAAAATCAGCATAGCTGCCCATCATATTACTATAAGGTGTGGCAGCAAGCTCTGCTGGAATGAGCTCTTTAAATCTAGAAACAGCAGTGTCAGATGAACATTTACTGTAGTGGGATTTTAAAGAATGGTCAGACAAGACCGGGTTCTGAGGGAAAACTGTGATGTGATCCACTTCTATTCCATAAATAAGCACCAGATCAAGGATATGATTAAAAGAGTCAGTGGGCTCATGTACCCTCTGGGAGAAGCTAATTGAATCTAAAATCAACTTGAATGCTGAGGCCAGACGGTCATCATCAACGCCCAAGTGAGCATTGAAATCACCCACTATAATGACTTTGTCTGAGTTCATTGCTAAATTTGACAGAAAGTCAGGGAATTCTTCTAAGAACTCAGAGTAAGGAGCAGGAGGACGATACACCACAGCAAGTAAGAGTGGTTTCTCTGCTTTCCAGTCTGGGTGAGAGAAGCTGAGAGTAAGGCTTTCAAATGAGTTATATGAAACGTAGGTCGAGCAGATTTGACTGATAAACTGCAGCCACTCCTCCTCCTCTACCAGTGTTACGAGGCACATGGTAGTTAATGTAACTAGGAGGGGTAGATTCATTTGAACTGATATATTCATCCTGCTGCAACCAGGTTTCAGTTAGAGTTAGTAAGTCAATTTGGTGATTGGTGATCAAATCATTTACTAGCAGAGACTTGGATGAGAGAGATCGAATATTTAACAAACCACATTTAATAGTTTTATTTGTTTGGTTTGCTGAAGTAGCGGTTTTGATTTTAACTAGATTGCTATAATTGACTCCTTCAGCTTTGGATTTAGGCTTATACAGCCTTGAGGCAGACACAGTTTTTATGGGGTATGAGGAGGGTTGGGTGGGTGGCAGCACAAAGGAACCTGCAGAGGGGCGTGTAAGACTGCGGCGCTGCGTGCTGGTCTGAACTCTGGGTGATTGTCAGTGGTTGGAATGACTAACACACCGTGCTATGGTTTTAGATGAGATAGATGCACCATCCAAAATAGGATGGACGCCATCTCTCCTAATCAGACCAGGCTTTCCCCAGAAAGTTTTCCAATTATCTATATAGGCCACGTTGTTTGCTAAGCACCACCTACACATCCAGCGATGGAAAGACCACATGCGGCTAAACATGTCATCACTAGACAAATTGGGCAGCAGGCCAGAGAAAACTACGTAGTCCGACATTGCGTAGTTACACACCGATTCTATATTAACTTTAGTTAACTCTGACTGGCGAAGTCGGGTGTCATTATCGCCGACATGGATTACGATCTTACTATATTTACATTTACTTTTTGTCATCTTCAAATTTGTCTCAACATCGCCTGATCTGGCCCCTGGGATGCACCTAAACATGCTAATGTCGGCTTCCCGGCGGCGGTGCCGCTGAGAGCAACAGAGCCAACATGCTGAGTTTGGGTCTCTGAGTGGGGGTTGGTGGTGCAACACGGGCCGTGTGGACTTATGCTTCCTGCGTGCTGTCACCCAGCGAGCCTGGCTTCCCGGCTGCTCGGGAGCTGCGGGGGAACTGCTAGCGGCGGCTAGGCTAGGTGGCTCCGCATTGACTAAGGGGGCCTGAGAAGCTACCTGAGCTAAAGGACTAGCCTCCATGGTGTGGAGCCAGGACTCTAGCTCACTAAACCTCGCCCCCAGGACTGCTGAAGCACATATTCTGGAATATTCTGACTTGTGTAATGTACTTAGCGTAGTGTAGAACATTTAACAACACTGTAGAACATAGTGTAGAACATAGTGTAGAATATGCTTCAACTCGGAGCAGCAAAATCTGGTTGCTCTGAATTTTTACTCAACCTTTGTTTTTGTTGTGTTTTTGTCAACTACTGATGGATGCTTCTGTTGGGAGAAGAGTTTTTTTTCAAGAGAAGAGCTTTTTTCATTGAAACAGAACAAATCTGGAGTATATCACCTATTCCAGCTGAGATAAGGAGGTGTTTTCGTGGCGGTCATGCTGGTGCAAATTCCCTTCTGCCATCTGTCATCATGGGAAATGTCAACTCTCTGCCCAACAAAAGTGATGAGCTGGAGATATTGGTGAAGACTCAGAAAGTGTACCGTGAGTGCAGCCTGATGTGTTTTACTGAAACCTGGTTGAATCAAAACATCTCAGACTCCATCGTGAATCTACCTGGCTTCACTCTCATATGTTCAGACAGAGATGCTAAGGCTAGTGGCAAGAAAAAAGGAGGAGGACTGGCCTTATTCATGAACCAGAGATGGTGTAATCCTGCACATATCACTGTCAAGGAGAAGATGTGTTGTCCAGACATTGAACTATTGGCTGTTGGAATGTGACCATATTATGTACCAAGAGAATTCAGTCATATCATAACAATACTTGTGTACATCCCTCCAAAGGCAACTGCTGAAGTTCCATGTGAGATACTACATGATATGGTTGCTAGGTTACAGACTAAACATCCTGAAGCACTTACAATAATATCAGGAGACTTCAACCATGTTTCCCTCTCCTCCCACCTGACTGGATTTACACAGTTTGTTAATTGTGCTACCAGAGAAAACAAAACCCTTGATCTGCTGTATGCCAATGTCAAAGAAGCTTACAGAGCTACTGCCTTACCACCACTGGGCAGGTCGGATCACAACTGGGTTCCTGTTACAAACCCTGTGTGCAGAGGGAACCTGTAACTACACTCACAGTAAGGAAATGGACACCTGAGGCTAGTGAGGTTCTAAGGGACTGCTTTGAATGCGCAGATTGGGATGAGCTGCTGGAAACAGACAAGAACAGTGTTAGAGTCGGTTCTTTTATTGGAAACCCAAGAACAAACCGGAGAAGTCTTCAGTTCACAGACAAAGAATTTATTCAGGTCACAGGTAAAGCACAGCAGCGCTGGGTGCGTAGTGACAGAGCTCACTCAGGATCTCAGCCAAAATGAACACAGCTTTGAGAAAACAGTTCACATTCATAGTTCACAGTTATCTTCTTGGGCTGGTCCTGCCATATACAGAGGTTGGACTTTATGATAGAGTGTGATGAGTCAGATGATGCTGTCCACTCTTGGTTTATGATGTGTGCGCAGAGTATGTGTTAAGTATGTGTGTGAATCTGCTGTGAGTCAGGCGTGTATCTATTGTAACAGACCTAGCTGACAGAGAAGACACTGCAGTTACATCTTGTACTTGCTTATCAGGTGAGAGTCACCACTATCTTGTGTCGTAAGGACACTCGTCAGGTCATGCGAGTTCAAGCACAGGACAGAGCAACACAATCAGATCATTTAATTGTAACAGAACAGTGCATACATGATGTCAAATCACAGTTAATCGTAACATTACTAAACAGTGCATATATTAATCATAGCTTAAATATAGTGTCAAATCATAACTTATTCGTAACATTCCCCCTTTTGACATGATTTTATCATGTCAATCAAATGAGGTAGGTCCTCTATCTCTGTATTGTATCACATCTTCTAGTGGTGACCATCCCAACAGGCCCCCAAACTGCAAGTGACCACAACACTGTAGGATGCAACACAATCAGACATGAGGTCTCAAAACTTTATCACATCAATAATCAACAGAATCTCTAAATCATTGATCAAAAGCAGTTTCTTCACTGCATGTAGCATCCTATATGTGAGCGACTATGTGTAAGCTGTTCTTCATTGCATTTACCAGCAGCAAGCAATTCTTCTTTGCACAAGCACATGGAAATCTCTAAACATTCATTTGATTGGACAATAAAACATTTTCTAGAACATTGATTAAACATTCATTCATAAACCATCCAGTAACTTTTCATTCAGTAACCATTTAGTAACCAAAGAGAGAATACTATGAGTACCACGCCTCTATGTGAATGTGAGAACTATATGTAGAAATGTATTAGTGTATTAAATGTATTAAAATATATTAAAATGTATTAGCCATCCATGTTTTCAGTAAATCGCCATAACAGGGGTCACCTATGTCTCCATGATCTCATTACCAGTTGATGCTCAGCTGTCTGAGGAGAGGGTGGACGGTGGGCCTCTCTTCCCATAAGGGGCACGACAGCGAGCAAGGTCATTATAGTTAGGATTGCTATTGTGACTTTGGTCCTAAGACTTAGTGTCTGTGTTAGTATTGTTGTCGTCAGTTGCATCGTCAGGTGTCTAGTCAAGGTCTGCTTTAATCTCTGAGGGTACGATGGAGTCATTGTCAGTGGATAAAGTTCTTAGGTCAGTTCGTAACTTAGTCAGTGTTCTTTCGTTAGGATCCTGGGTAAGAGTACAGTGGGTTTTATGTACCCAGTTACTCAGTCTGTCGTCTGTCAACCATACCTTTACACAATGGGATGTAGCCTCTGCTACTTTGTATGGCCCCTTCCACCAAGGGACAGACCAGTTGAGTTTGTTGACTTTTCTTAAGACCCAGTCTCCTACGTCAACAGGTGAAGTATCCTGGCCTTGCTCCTTGGTGAGTATCTCTGTTACCTGTTGAGAGAAACTCATCACCGTGTTGTTCAACTGTTTCATGTACTCACATAAGCTCTTATGCTGCAACATAACAGGTGGTGAATCTGTTGGTGCAGTAGGGCATTTTCTTCCTGTCAGGATTTCATGTGGGCTAACGTTCAAGGTGGCGTTTGGGGTAGATCTTAGGTTAAATAGCACAATGGGCAACGCTTCAATCCAGGTTAGCTTTGTGTCTGCACAGACCTTTGCCAAGCCTTCTTTTATGGTTCGATTTGCCCGTTCCACCAGTCCTTGTGAGGCCGGGTGATAAACTGCACCAAACTTATATCTGATCCCAAACATTTTTTCTACTTCCCTGAGTACTTCATTAGAGAAGTGGGGGCCATTATCAGATCTTATTATTTCTGGTACTCCAAATCTGGGTATGATCTCTCTTGTTAGCCATTTGACAACTCCTTTTTCAGTTTTAGTGGGTGTGGCTTCCACACACGTAGAAAATGAATCTACACAGACCAGAAGATATATTTTACCTGCCTTTCTGTGATCTACTCCCATGTCAGTAAAATCAATTACTATCTCTTTCCATGGAGCATCAGGCACTGGGAAGCTGCCTAATCCCGCCTTGAGTGAGACTTTTGGGTTGAACTGATTACATATTTCACACGATTGCACAAAGTATTTGGTAATGTCTTTCAGGTGGGGATGCCACCAATGTTGTGAAATGAGAGCGGTTACTTTTGAGCTGGCACAGTGCCCTTGGCTGTGCGCTTCTTGGCATATCAGATTTAGTAGTCCAGCCGGAGCTACTATTTTGCCTTCATGATTCCTCCAGAGCCCTGTAGAATCTTTCATGGCTCCTTTTTCTTTCCATGTCTGTTTTTCAAGTGGGGCAGCAGCCTCCTGACGTTCTTTTATGTTTTGCACACATAGCTCTCTGTGGTTTATCTGCAGGTGTTTTCTGAGACATTTGTTTATATGTGTTGTATCCAGCTATTGCTTTTGCTGCCATGTCTGCTGCATTGTTGCCTCTTGCTATTTTACCATCTCCTTTTTGATGTCCTCTGCACTTGACTATAGTAACCTGTGTTGGTTCAAGTAGGACGTGATAGAAGTTGAGTAGTTGATTTAGAAGTTTTATTGGAGTTCCAGCCGATGTTAAAAAACCTTTTCTTTTCCAATGACTCATATCCACATGTATGGCCTGAACCACGCATGCTGAATCAGTGTAAATAGTCACAGATTTTCTTTTTGATACTTTACAGGCTTCTGTTATTGCGACTAGTTCTGCCATTTGAGCCAATGCAGGTTGGGGAATTATCTGCACCTGTTTTGTCATTAAACCATTTGGTGTTTCTTCTACCACAGCATATGATGTTATCAATGAATCAGTCCGTGCGTTATGACTATGTCCGTCACAATATAGTATCATCTGAGCATTTTCAATTGGTTCTTTGTGTAGTTTAGAATGTAGCTGCATCTCTTTGTCAGTTTCTGCTACACAGTCATGGTCTCATCACAGCATATGATGTTATCAATGAACCGGTCCCTGCGTGAAGACTATGTCCGTCGCAGTATAGTATCATTTGAGCATTTTCAATTGGTTCTTTGTGTAGTTTAGAATGTAGCTGCATCTCTTTGTCAGTTTCTGCTACGCAGTCATGGTCTTGTTTGGTATCCATCTGTGAGGCCATATTAGCTCCTATGCTGGTGAAATGGATGTAAGGTTTGTTGAGTAGTTGTTGTAGGCCCGAAAATTCTTTGTGCTGACAGAGTAAATGCATTGGAGTCAAGAAATGCTTTCACTCCATGTGTAGTGTGCACAACAGTCTGATTTCCCATCGTAATATGGGAGGTTTTTTGTTCTGCATTCCCTATAGCTGCTACATGTCTGACACATGTAGAGTTTGCAATTTCTACATTGTCCAATTTAGAATTGTAATACATTAGCACTTTCCTGTCCGTAGTATTCCTACTCCCCCTTTTAAAAGAAGATGTCATTCACAAAACCGTCCTTTTCATCAACATCAAGATGTAAGCAATTTCCCCCTTGGGGATTAATAAAGTATTCTTATTCTTATTCTTATTATTAATGGTTCTGAATGGTTTGGAGCATGAAGAGTCAGCAAGATGACGTAAGACCATCTCAGTCGCAGTCATGATGGACACTGAGTCAGGAGCTGCCAAAAGGATGTCGTCCACATACTGGAGAACTGTAACACCTATCAGGCAAAATCAGGGATTGTAGCTGTTGTTTTAGCACATGATTGAAAATTGAGGGTGAGTCGATGAAGCCCATGGGGAGATGAGAGTATGTGTATTGCGCACCTTCGTACGAAAAGGCGAATCGCTTGTGAGTCTTGGTGTAGAGGCACGCAGAAAAAGGCGTTGGCCAGGTCAATGTGAGAGAAAAAATGTTGGTCTGGTGAGATGGCGTTTAACATGGTGTATGGGCTTGGTGTGTCATAGTTGGTGGGGACAACTATCTTGTTAATGGGTCTCAGATTGTGGACCATGCGATAGTCGGGTTTACCTGGTTTTGGAACAGGGTTGCTCAGGGTGTTCCATGAAGAAGTGGTCGGCATGAGAACGCCTGTTTGTATTAGGCCCGTGATCGTATTTTTAATACCTGCGACTTGGTCAGGTTTAAGTGGGTATTGAGCCCTATAAAAAGAGATGACATTCGGTTTCAATGGTATGGAGACTGGTGGGATGTTGAGAAGACCCACATCCGTGGACCCTGCCGACCACAATGTGTCCGGTAAGCCATCAAACATGTCTCGTACACCTGGATGATCTGTGTTTTCTCTGCCATGTGTCCGAGACAAGAGGCGCTTTTCAGGGTACAACAGGGTGTGTGATGTTTGCGCAATCATGTATGTTTGTTTTGACGGTGAGTAGTGAAGATGTTTATTTTGTGTAGGTGTCCAGTCGCATGCTGCTAAGCAACGCTTTATCATGGGGCCAAGATTCTTAGCCTCACACCCATCACCCACTTTCAGAGTGATGTGAGGAGCAGACGTATTAGCCAATGCATACAGGTTTTCCAAGGAGGCTGGCAACGAGACTGCCACTGCCACACCTTCTTGGCCCACATAGATATCACGTATCTCAACAATGGGGTAGTCTGAAGTCTCATGGCAGTGGCTCAGAAAGCCGCCCCAGAGAGCATCAAAGTTCTCATCACCATAGAGCTCGTAATAAAACGTGCAATGTGGTAGGTCAGGAGGGTCAGTGTATGGATGCAGGACAGAAATCCAAGGGAGCCACAAGGAGAAGGTTTTGTGTAGTGGAGGGAAAATCAGGAATCCACCAGATCTCAGCCCTGAGTTCAATGAGGGGGTCAGAAGACAGATCTAAGTTTTTCACAGACCCTTGCATCATTTGCCTGAAAGCATGTTTCAGAGCAGCGCAGCGTTGAACTGAACTGTTTGGGAAGGTTATATCTACATAGCCAGGGGCCATAAGCAACGAGATGTTTTGTGAGCATAGGATATCTCTGGCTAAAAGGTTCACCAGACAGGCAGGAGAAAGGAGGAAAGAATGTTCAAAAATGAGTGAGTTCCATAGACAAGAGACAGGTTTAGACAGAGGCCACTCTTCTGTGTTTCCCGAGAAGCCAACAACAGGTACGGTATTCCTTGACAGAGGGAGTGGCGTGTTTAAGGTGGAATACCTGGCTCCTGTGTCGATCATGCACATGTAATCTTGGCCGTGTATTGTGAGTTTTACCAAAGGCTCAAGAAACAAGTCCTCGGAACACAGGGAGTCACCTGCTGTCAGTCCTGGGCAGCCCTATTGTGGCATATGGTAACTGTCAGGGGCCTGATGTTGATGGTCTTGAAATGTGTTCGTAGGTGGGAGGGTACTAGGGGGTACCTGTTGTGGGGGAGGGTAAACACTATGCTGATTGTGAGGGGCCCCTCTTGGTGGTTGTAAGTATGGTTGGGTTGGACATTGTTGGGCCCAGTGACCAAAGCTTCCGCAGAGATAGCACCTATCATTTCTTCTTGATGTTAATTTGGACTTATTATAGGTAAGAGTTTTACCTCCCCCTCTTCCCCTGTCAACAAACATAGGTCTATTTGGAGCATGTTGTCCCCAAGAATAGGGTTAGGGTTAACCCTAACCCTACAGAGTGGCATGGGGGGGGGGGGGTATGGCTGCACAGCTGCAGGAGAACTCTGGGGAGGCTGTGGTGGTGGAGCCTGCTGAGGCATCTGTTTCGCAGAGGCCTTGTTATGGTTGACTTTATCTCTCATTTCTTTTAACTGGGATCTCGCCAATTGTGTCTGGAGAGATCCCAACTCCTTCCTTTCCTGCTCTCATTTCTCAAGTTCATTGTCTGTGTACTGAATAACATGAGCCGCCCATACAGAATATGTCATGCTCGGCAATCCAACCACTTGCTTTAACATTGTTTGTACTGGGGAGGGCAGCGAAGCTTGTACTGCTCCTCTGAAAAGCAGCTCTATAGTGTTGCTTAGAGCGGGGTCTTCACCAGTTCTATCCTGCCATAAATCTTGTACTCTGAGCTAACATGTTGTGCCTCTTTCCTCAGTGACACAGTTCATCTGACCTCATTTGTATGGGGAACTTTTCTCATATTGCAGGCCACAGCAGGTGTATGAGTTGATGTAAAGGTGTGCTGACTAAGTTTGTGTGTGTTGTACAAAGCTGCTCAATTTCCTTTAGCATTCCCAGGGACGTGTATGGGGCAAACACTCATCTGAAATCGCCAAGAGCTGGGACCACTCAAGCACATGCTTCTAGAAAAGCTTTAAGTGCTTTGAGTGTTGCTTCTTCATGAAATTTCATTCAGATACTCTCCTGCCTGGTTTTGTGAATCTGTATCTCCTGGGTATGGAGCTGTTTGCAGCAGACTGTTTTTGACAACCACTAATGGAGCTATGACAGGGGATGTGTGTCGTGTCGTGTTGAGGGGTTCGGAGCTAGTGGGGGGGCTTTGTGGCATCTGATGTTGGAGTGCCTCTAACATTGCACGTGCTTCAGTGTAGGAAGGAGGCGCGGCTGTTAAAGGTTCACTGTTCACAGCTTTTTCAGTCAGGGTGGTTTCAGTTGCAGTTGGTTCGGCTTTCAATGCAGCGGGTTGTGTCTTTGGAGAAGGCAGAGTTTTTACTGGCATCTGATGTGTGGGTTGTGCAGAGGACTGTGTCTGAATGGAGAATTTAACTTCTAGAAAACACTGACAATTGGTTAGAAAGGTTTCTTCCTTCTTCACCTCCTTTTCTATCTTCCCCTTGAATAGTATGCCTGCATCATGCAGTTTAGCTTGGGTTTGTTCCAAACTTCTGGCTGCTAGTTTAAGAAACATGTTGCAGTCGCTTCATTTTGGTGGAGCACTCTCATAGTCTCCTTTTTCTTGCATTTCTTTTGACCAGTTGACAAATCTATCCAGCCCCTTCTTTTCTTCATCTTTCGGGACTTTCTTTTGACATCTGGTTATTGTTTCATATAATACCAGCCCCAAAGAGCCGGGTTTACATTCTCTCCACTTATCCACACTTTTCTGTGACATCTTTAAGTGGTTCAACACATGTTGTCGGATGAAGGTGAATGACATAATGACCGAGTTAGGACCCGGTCAAGAAGCTTCTACACAGGGTCTAGTACTCTGTGCACTTGACCACTGGGGGTATTCCCAGTCTTAATCACTCGTTTTAATTCACCAGGTTCCACAACACCCTAGCTAATAATCCCTTTATATCCTATACCAACCCCGTTTTACAGAACTACTTGAGATCCGTGTGAGTGCAGGAATTCTCGATCAGTCTCAACTGCTCGATACACATACACCAGCACAGTGAAAATATCAATCAAGTAGGAAACCACCCCACATTTGTATGAAAAATAACAAATTTATCCCTGTGACCTCATGAAGAGATTTTTTTTTTCTTCTTCAATGATTCTCAGGAACTACTCCCGCTCAGCAGGAGTCTTCACCTTACGTGGCATCGGCTTATTCACAACAAAACAAACCGGCAAAAGCTTTCCTCCAATCCACTCCGGTGGTCCTCAATTTGGACACGGTCTCAGAGTCAACCAATCCGGGTCACGGCACCAAACTGTTAGAGTCGGATCTTTTATTGGAAACCCAAGAACAAACCGGAGAAGTCATCAGTTCACAGAATTTATTCAGGTCACAGGTAAAGTACAGCAGCGCTGGGTGCGTAGTGACGGAGCTCAGTCAGGATCTCAGCCAAAATGAACACAGCTTTGAGAAAACAGTTCACATTCATAGTTCACAGTTATCTTCTTGGGCTGGTCCTGCCCCATACAGAGGTTGGACTTTATGATAGAGTGTGATGAGTCAGATGATGCTGTCCACTCTTGGTTTATGATGTGTGCGCAGAATATGTGTTAAGTATGTGTTTGAATCTGCTGTGAGTCAGGCGTGTATCTATTGTAACAGACAGAGAGAGAAGACACTGCAGTTTCATCTTGTCCTTGCTTATCAGGTGAGGGTCACCGCTATCTGTTGTGGTAAGGACACTCGTCAGGTCATGCGAGTTCAAGCACAGGACAGAGCACACAGTGTCAGATCATCTAATTGTAACAGAACAGTGCATACATAGTGTCAAATCACAGTTAATTGTAACATTACTAAATAATGCATATAGTGTCAAATCATAGCTTATTCGTAACAACAGTATGGACATTAACAGACTGGTTTGGTTGACTGTTTTACAGAGTACATCAACTTCTGTAGAGACACAGTCATACCTACAAAGACTGTATGCTGTTTCCCCAATAACAAACCCTGGATTACAAGTGACATAAAAGCAACTCTAAACCAAAAAAAGGAAGCTTTTAGAAACGGTGACAAAGAACGGCTCAAACAGGTGCAACATGAGTTGAGGAAGAGATTGAAGATGGCAAAGTTGGAATACAAAAAGAAGATAGAGAAGAATTTACAACACAACAACATCCGTGAGGTGTGGAGAGGAATCAACACCATCTGTGGCTACAACAAAAAGAAACGACAGCCAATAATGGGTGATGTGGAAAGAGCTGATGAACTCAATCAGTTCTTCAACAGATTCGACACTGAGGTCCCATCCCATTCCACTCCTTATCCACCTCCCTTCTCCTCCTCAATGTGTGGGCATCTCCATTGTGGCTCCTTCTCCTCCATAAGCATGTTTCTCCACCACGGCTCCTCCTCCTCCTCCTACACCTGAGTGCATCTCCACTGCTGCAGCTACTCCCCTTCTCACACCTGTTCTCACACCTGTTCCTCCACCCCTGTTTGTCACAGAGACAGGGGTGAGGCTGGAACTCATGAAACTTTGCTCTGGGAAGGAAGCTGGCCCAGATGGTGTGTGTCCAAAGCTGCTTAAAGACTGTACTGCCCAACTGTGTCAACCTCTCCACAAGATCTTCAACCTGAGTCTACAGTTGGGGCGGGTGCCGGCTCTGTGGAAAACATCTTGTAAAAGAGTTCTTAGATGAGGGCAAGGTGTACAGAATCAGGCAAACCAAGAAGTGCAGTTATGCAAATTTATTGCCGTCTTTGCAAGATTGAAACAAAAAATACTCAAAAAAATAGCTATTCAAAAAAAAAAATAAATAACAAGAGTACCAGCTTTAAATCAAGTGAACTGCATAGAGCATAATCTGGCTCTCATGCCATACAAGGGCAGCGCTCCTGCAGCATGATGCCCAACCTCTCTCCTCATTGTCAGAGACAAGACTGCCTGAAACTCCCTCTGCCAGGGTCTATCTGTACCGGATCAGACCAACTCTCCCTAATGAAGGTCTGATACACAAGGTCATCCACCATTAAAGTGACCATAATCCCAAAAGAAAACCATTTCACAACATCAGATACATCATCCACACACGCAAGGTAAGTATGCTTCTTCTTTCTAGTAATACAAGTCTTTAGATGAACAACTTAACAATACAACCACTGACAAACTCCCCTGCCCAGATGGTGTGTTCCAATTGCCTTCATCCACTATGAAAGGAGCCCTGCAGTCATGAGTGACTCTTTTATGAGGATCAGACCAGTACCTGAGGTAAGTATGTGTGTCTGTATAATCTACAGTTGTGTTCAAAATTATTCAACCCCCAATGCTGTAAAGGGTTTTAGGGAATTCAATGTACATTTGTAATTGTGTTCATAATGAGATCTTACAAGGACTTGTTAATGAACCAAATGCAACTAAAATGACATCAATTGTTTTTGTAATACAGTATAAAATGTCCTTTTTGTGATTTCTTCATTGACACAATTATTCAACCCCTTAAAGACTACCACTCTTAAGAACAGAGGTTCATTCAAGTGTTTTCAATCAGGTATTGAAAACACCTGTGCATGTCAACAAGCAGCAATCAAGCATAAAGAGCACCAATCAGGCAGATTTAAAATGACTGTGATACTCAGCTCCTTCTAGACATTTACTGGTGTGTTTCCAACATGGTGAAGTCAAGAGAATGGTCCAAGAAGACAAGAGAAGAGGTGATTTCTCTTCACAAGAAAGGCCGTGGTTATAAAAAGATTGCAAAGATGTTAAACATCCCAAGAGACACCATTGGAAGTATCATTCGCAAATTCAAGGCAAAGGGCACTGTGGAAACGCTACCTGGTCGTGGCAGAAAGAAGATGCTGACAGCGACTGCTGTGCGCTACCTGAAGCGCAAGGTGGAGAAAAATCCCCGTGTGACTGCTGAAGAACTGAAAAACGATTTGTCAGATGTAGGTACTGAAGTTTCAGCTCAGACAATAAGACGCACACTGCGAAATGAAGGCCTCCATGCCAGAACTCCCAGGTGCACCCCCCTGCTGACTCCAAAGAATAAGAAGAGTCGACTCCAGTATGCCAAAAATCACGTGGACAAACCACAAAAGTTTTGGGATACTGTTCTCTGGAGTGATGAAACAAAATTAGAACTCTTTGGGCCCATGGATCAACGCTATGTCTGGAGGAGGAAGAACAAGGCCTATGAAGAGAAGAACACCTTGCCTACTGTGAAGCATGGTGGGGGGTCAATCATGCTTTGGGGCTGTTTTGCTTCTACAGGTACAGGGAAGCTTCAGCGTGTGAAAGGTACCATGAATTCCATTCAGTACCAGGAGATCTTGGATGAAAATGTGATGCAGTCCGTCACAAACCTGCAGCTTGGGAGACGTTGGACCTTTCAACAGGACAATGATCCCAAGCACACCTCCAAATCCACCAGAGCTTGGTTGCAGATGAAGGGCTGGAGCATTCTGGAGTGGCCATCGCAGTCACCGGACTTAAATCCTATTGAAAACCTCTGGTGGGACTTGAAGAAGGCAGTTGCAGCGCGCAAGCCCAAGAATGTGACTGAACTGGAGGCTTTTGCCCATGAAGAATGGGCTAAGATACCCGTAGATCGCTGCAAGACACTTGTGTCAAGCTATGCTTCACGTTTGAAAGATGTTGTAACTGGAAAGGGATGTTGTACTAAGTACTAAGAATGAATGTCACTTGGGGGTTGAATAAATTTGATGATGATGTGAGCACAGAAAAGACATTTGTGGTTATTTCACCATAAATGTTAAGTTGCATTTGTCTAATTTACAAGTGCCTCTTTGATTTAATTGTAAACAAGATTAATGAAATGAACAAAAAAGATGTCAAACTTGCTAAAACACTTTATTTCAGTGGGGGTTGAATAATTTTGAACACAACTGTATCTATCTATCTATCTATCTATCTATCTATCTATATCTTTTAACTAAATATATTTAAACCAAATTTTGTCTGTGTGTTTTTTGTAATTCAAATGATCTATTAAATGAACTTGTGAAATGAAAACCCTACAGCAATCTGAACACTCACTAGCCGGCTTAGCTGCATTCAAATTGTTTGGTGTTGACCATGTGACTGTAACAAAGGAATTGTGATGTCTAAACATGAAACCATGGTAGTGAGTAGCACGAAGAAAAAAAATACTTAAGATAAACAGAGAATAATCAGTGTATTCAAGCAAAACAAAACAGAACTGAACATGTGTGACTTGAAATAGTGGGAATGGCAGTCTCTGACTTTACCACACATCCTGCGTAGTACCGGTACCAAAAAGAAAATGTCGGCTGAACTAAATGACTACAGACCGGTGGCCCTGACTTCGCACATCATGAAAACCCTTGATTCTCCGCCTACTGAGGCTTGAGGTCAAAGACAAACTCGATCCCCTACAGTTTGCATACAAAGAACACATTGGAGTGAATGATGCAGTCCTCTACATGCTCCACAGTGCCCTCTCTCATCTGGAGGAATCTGGCGCTTATGTAAGAATCATGTTTTTTGATTTTTCAAGCACATTTGATACCATCCAACCCAACATACTCAAAAACAAGCTCAAAGAGATGGGAGTGGATTCTTCCTTTGTCTCCTGGATCACAGATTACCTGACAGAAAGACCACAGTTTGTCAGGTTGGGGAACTGTTTTTCTGGGACATTAATGAGTAGCACGGGGGCTCCACAGGGGGCTGTCCTGGCTCCATTCCTGTTCACACTGTATACAGCGGACTTTAAATACAACTCTGAGTCCTGCCACATCCAGAAGTACTCAGATGACACTGCTATTGTAGCATGTATTAGGAATAGACAGGAATCTGAGAATAGGGATTTGATAAAAGCCTTCAGTGACTGGAGTCACAAAAACTGTCTCATGCTGAACACCTCAAAGACAAAGGAAATGATCATGGATGCTGCAGATGTTCTATCAGTCTGTGGTGGCAAGTGTTTCATTTTATGCTGCAGTCTGCTGGGGAGGAAGTTTAGGAAAAAAGCAGGCAAAGAGGCTGGATAAGCTTGTCAGGAAGGCTGGCTCTGTCATCGGAGTAAAGATGGACTCTCTGGAGGAGGTGGTGGAGAGATACACAATGAGGATGGTGGAGGCCATCCTGAACAACAAAGATCATCCACTTCATAACACCTTGATGGATCAAAGAAGCTGCGGTGGTGGACAGCTCCTCTCTCTTCGTTGCAGGACAGAAAGATACAGAAGATCTTTTATACCCACAGCCATCAGACTGTTTAATTCTTCTGCAAATGGTAGATGGGCTGACAGACTAATGAATTTCCCTTTGGGGATCAACAAAGTATTTTCTATTTCTATTTCTTTTCTATTTCTAGTGTGCAGTGGTGCTTAAAGTGATGAAGTTAGCAGAAAGCTAGACAGAAGATTGAGGGAGTCTAACACAACAGGCACAACAGGAAATGATGTAATCAATACGCTCACCGTTAGCAGGAAGGCAGGACGGCAGTAGAAGGCTCAAAGAGATGGACATTTACACCTTAGTGATAATCACAGACTTTCTGGTCTCACTTGAAATGAAATGATGAAGTGACAGCACTTTATATCCAAAGTATCAATAGTGTACTTCAATGCTGTAATCCAGGAGCAGATTATGACCATATTACTTCTACAAGTAACAGATCCACAGATCTTTTTATGCTGACAACCAATGCCATCCATGAGTCTGCTGCTGTAGCTGACAGACATGAACCGCATTGTGTTGTAGAGACTGCAGAGTAACTGAGGCTGTTGAACCTAATGGGATGTGGTGATGATGAGGTTGTCAAAACATAATGGTAATGTGACCTGGCATGTAACCACAACTAGAATGCTCCAAACCAGAGATATAGTAAAATAACATACTTTTTTTGTTGATTTCCTACTTTAGCCATTTTTAAATTACACAAACACATTGCTAACCATTTTTACTCATGTATAATCTAGTGCACTTAAAGGGGATCAAGTGAAATGGGGTTTGAGTCCTTTGCATCCTCTCTGTTATGTGATCTCAGTTACAGCAAACATGCTGATGGGCAGCACTGGTTTGTGTGTATGTGGAAGAGAGAGCATGTGTGTGTGCTAACATGTCATAGCAGTGGAGGATGATAGGACGTCATGTTTTATTTCTGCTATCTTTCCCTTTTCATTATATCTCTAGAGGTAGACAAAATAAGGCTCCATTCCCAATTTACCCCCCACGCAAGAACCTGTCAACAGGTTCGTGTCGCCATGCAGAGATCTCATTCAGGACGTTAACACACACACACACAGTCGGTTTTATGTCTCTCTACCTCTTGCTGACATACTCTCTCTGTTTTCTGATCCTTATAGACTGTATCAGCTCAGCAATTCTCTCTCTGCAGCCAAAAAGATTGTGAAAACAAATCTTATGGCCTAATCTTACCTGTGCTTATGTCAGTGATGTTGCCGCTCGTGTTTTCCAATCTCAACACTGAGCATTCATATGATTAAATTACTGAGGCAAATCAGATATGGAGGGTAGGCAGTGAGGAAGGATAAGTAAATGTGTTTTGCAGCTCTCATTCCAGCCTATATGTAGAATGATCCCTCTAACTCTGCAGGATAGCCACACCAGATGAAATCTGTCCAGATCAGGGTGTTTTGACGCGGTGCAAAGTATAATAATAGCTGACAAACAGAACAATGATTCTGGCAGATGTGGATGTGGTGGTATTGATGCAATCTGCTGCAAGTCTGGCAACAGGGCGAGTAAAAGCCATGAGCAACGCTGTATGGGCTACATCAAGCGGTGCATGTAAAATGATAATGGATAGCAGCTATGGCCCGACCATAGGATTTCAAACATGACATTATTGGGATACACTTGCTCTTCTGCCTTGAAATAAGCAAAAGAATGTTACAGCCATACATTTAGCACTTAATTGTTAAATGTATAAACTGCTGTTTTGGAAATGGCTGCGTTGACAGACAGAGTGAGTTAGTTTGACAGAGGGAAATGCACACCATCACGGAAAACAAAGAACCCCATGCAGGCCACAGTTGGCCCAGCTTGGGCCCAGGATTGCTGCCAAGATCCGAGAGCCGTTACCCCATAGTTCTCAATGTAATGTGGAACAATTACAGGTTAAAATAACCAGAACATTCTGGGGCACTAAAATATATATTTTATTCTTTTTTGTGGGGTGAACGAATCTTATACTGCAGTGGATTCAATGAGCCAATATAAAGAATCAGGTCACATAAACTCAGACAAGCCCATCTGGCACCACCAACCATGTCACATTCGACCTCACTAAAATCACTTTTCTTCCCCATTCAGGCTCTTTTTTTTTTTTACTTCATGTCTATAAATTGAGTTGCCATGTATTTGGCCTATTAGATACTTGCATTGACAAGCAGTCGTACCAAAATAATTGTCCTTTGAGTGTGTTTCTGTGTGTGTAAGACTGTGTGGAAATCTGGGTTTTCAATAGAAAGTATCAGAAATCAGCTAATCCTGGATCTGTGGAGGTTGTGAAAGATGTTAAAAGCTGCTACTGACACACATGTAGCCTTTCCTTTTTCACACAGCCCCTGTGCATTCTGCTGGGCCTGTGTGAGGGTCATACTTATTTTTGAAGACATAGCTTTGAACCCAGAGCCCAGGTGACCAAATCCAAACACTGCAAATGATGGGCTTCACATTGACTTGTTGTTTTTTTTAATGTCAGGACATTGCACCACTGCACAAAAAAACAACATGATCTGTATGGAACAGTAATGTACAAATATAGAATCTCCAATAATTCTGCAACAGACAACATCGCTTGGGTTGAAAGCTGTCTCTCTTACATCATGGAGGTAGATGTGTCCAGAAACCCTGAGTCAAGTCAATTTTACATTCATCTCGAGGCACTCCACTTTTTAATACCGGGCAGGTCCAGACTTTACTCTACACAATATTATTCACAGATACCCACATTTCCCCAATGGGCAAGAGTGGTGAGGAAAATGTCCCCTTTACAAGTAGAAACTTTGGGCAGAACTGGGCTCACAGTGGCCGGCCATCTGCCTCAAATGGTTTTTCACACATTCCCATTGATCTGGGCCAATTAGTTATATAAATGAATACAGTTAGGCCACAAGTGATTTAAGAGCTGATAATCATTTACAAAGTGAAGCTAAAACATCAGCATCAGAGGTGGCCTTGCTAACTGTGGGCAGAGAGACAGAAGCACTTGTCACTTGTCATGAAGTTGTGAAAGAAGCTTGATCACAGCATGGGGGAGAATCAACAGCCGTGACGAGGTTATAGAGGCAAAACGGAGCCCGCGAGCAGGAGTCACTGAGCTGAAGACACAGGAGGTGGGTGATCACTGATTGAGAAACTGCACCACAGCTTCTCCACACATGCAGCTCCTCCGTCCTCTCCCCATGTAGTGTTGGCTGTCACAGCACCCCAGCAGATGGTCCCGGCAGGTCACAGAGATGTTGTCATGTTCACCATGCTGTGGGGGTCGGGGAGTGTCTTATACCAAAGACCAATTTGCTGCCAAGTTTATAGAACAACAGCCAATAAAAACAATATTTTTCTCACCTTTCTGTCATGACAGTGTAATTGTTATACATGCACAATGACAAAACATTGTCCATCCAGGTGCAGGGTGCAGGTGACTACTTTATTATGCAGCGACATTGCAAATACAAAGCTAAGAGTCATGGATGAGTACAGTCTCCCAGTGTTTCCATCCTGCATCCACAGCTGCAGGCCTCTGTGCATGCCAGAATTACAGTCCAAGATAACACACAAACACATGATGCAACTGCTTCTGTCCCAAAATTAAATGTGCACTACAAAACATGACATGTGTAGCCTACTCCCCAACAATGCTGGTGAGCTGCTTACAAGGGTTTAGGTTATAATGGTTAGCAAAGATAATGTTTACACCCATCAGGCAGAACATTCTGAGCACTGACAGGTAAAGTGCACTGTGTTTTTAAAATAACAGTAAAATACTGGCAGCAGAGACGCCAGCATTTTACTGTTATTTTACAGCTCATCAACTGTTATTTATTTTAACAATATAGTACCGTATTTTCAATTACAGTATATTACCATAGAATCACGTCAGGTGCTGCGGTGATTTCACAGCGCATTTACCGTCATTTGTTAACGGTATATTACCGTGTTTTGGACTACAGTACAGGATCGTATAATAACTGGCCTAATGCTGGTCTGATCTCACTTTATTTTAAGTTTTAATATTTTTTCATGTGAGAAAGGTTCCATGTAGATCCCCAATATGTGGTCAGTTTATCCAAATGACGCTGTTTGGAAATTTGCTCCGACGGTTTCAGAGATGTGAAGAGCCACCTGTGGGACCAGCCGACCGGCAGCAGCAGGTCATGTCAGAGGCGAGCAGTGATCGGCTGGTTAACCTCCGTCATCATCCCGGGGGACATAGCGAGCCGACTAAATTTACCCGCAGGTCTTTCGAGGTTTACCACCGGCTGCTTAAATTCTTTTTGGAAGATACATGTTGGTCTCATCAACTTCTCACAATTGTGGCAGCCACATTAGTTTGTTTGAATGAAACGTGAAGAGCAGCGCTGCCTCGGGGCTCTGTATGTACACAACCACAACATCTCAATAAATACATATTTTACAATGAACCGACTGGTCCTCATTAAATTTTATCTTCTTTTTGCTTTTGTTAGCATACTACACTGCATTTTGGTCAAACCAGTATGTATACTAGCAGCACCGTATGCGGTTTCAAATACAGTTTGGTCTGTTGTAAAAAGCTATGTGTACATGCGCTGGTCTTACGACAGTTAAATAACCATGCACACAAAACCACATTTTGTGAGATAAAATTAGCCTTAAGGCGGGCTTACACTGCACGATTATTCGTCTGTTCACGTCTCAAATTGCACGAGCTTCCCTCTTCAGTCGTAGTCTCAGATCAGTCTCAGACCCCCAATAATTGCACGTCGTTCTACGATTGCTCTCCACCACGATTATACTTACGATGCCGCTGAGATTTGTGCTGCTCTATAATTGCTCGATTGTAAACCTCAAAGTGACATTGGTTCCTGATGTTGGTTCCTATAGATAATGGCTGACGAACAGCAAGTCGCGCTTTTTGTTTGTGCTTTTCTGTGCGCTGAAAAGGAAAAAGCCGCCAAGCGCAGACGGAGATTGGGCTGGAAGTTGGTTGCGGAAGCGTGGGATATATATATATGATATATATATATATATATATATATATATATATATATATATATATATATATATATATATATATATATATATACTACTCACAAAAAGTTAGGGATATTCAACTTTTGGATGAAATTTCAGCTTTTGTTTCAATACATGGTTTGAGATGAAGAAATGACCATTCTCCATACTTCTACTTCAATGCCCTACTTTCATGATATAATATCACTGAAGCATGAACATTTTAGATTTTTCCACAGATTTCACATGAAAGTCAAATATTCCTAACTTTTTGTGAGAAGTGTATATTTCTGTGTGTGTATGTATGTATGTGTGTGTGTGTGTGTGTGTGTGTGTGTGTGTGTATATACATATATATATATATATATACATATATATATAGATAGATAGATGGAGATATATCAGTGTGGAGACTTTTGGGGGCAAAAACTTGTATGTACAGGATCGTGACGTAGGACCCCATATATTGTCCGTCACAACGAGAAATTTTCTAGCATGCCAGAAATTTGTCGGGAGGTCGGCGACTCGTCTTTAGGACATCGGGACGTGACGCAGAGCCTCACTAACTATGCGTCCCGATTAAAGCTCACGACTCCGCGATCCCTCTACGATTATGCAAATTAGGCTGCAACTCACCTGGGACGACAAAATCATGGCAAAATCGTACAGTGTAGGCCCGCCTTTAGCTAGCTCCTCCCCTGAACTCCACAGGGCCTGCTGGTGGACAGTGAAGGACTGCTCCGCCACTTGACACAAAATACTGTTTTATGCTGTTAAATTACATTTTGTTACCATTAACCCAGCCTTAATTGTTACTTTACATGTGGGGATGAAGATTTAACAGTATTTTACATTTTTTTCAAAAACTCAGACGGATGCTGTTATAACACTGTTAATTTACAGCAATCCATTTGTTTTCTGCTGTTAAATGGCAGTTATCTACAATTTTACAATTATTATAAAATACAGTAGGATACTGTTGTAAATTCACAGAAATTAGTTTCAGTGTCAATGACACTCAATAACACTTAATCATGACGCCTGTGGATGGGGTATTTTAAGCTGCAGGTGAACATTGTCCTCAAAGTTGATGTGTTAGAAGCAGGATAATGGACAGTGTAAGGATTTGATCCAGTTTGACAAGAACAACTGGGTCAGAGCATCTGAAAAGCTGCAGCTCTTGTGGGCTGTTCCTGGTCTGCAGTGGTCAGGATCTATCAAAAGTGGTCCAAGGAAGGAACAGTGGTGAACCGGCCACAGGCTCATTGATACACATGGGGAGAGAAGGCCGGCCCGTGTGGTCCCATCCAACAGACCAGCTACTGTTGCTCAAACTGCTGAAGAAGTTCATGCTGCTTCTGATAGAAAGCTGTCAGAACACACAGTGCAGCACAGTTGCTGCCTTGTTTTCTGATATTCATCATGTTAATGTTGTAAATGTAAAAATATGGCACCACAAAGAAGGGGTAATGTATAAGGCTCCTGAACCTGTGAATACAATGAAAAGACAGTCATAGATGTGTACATGGTTCCCAGTTTTTCCATCCTGATTGTCCCTTGTCCACTTCTGGGCTAACCTCTGTGTGTGCCAGGATTACAAGCGAAACAAAAATAAGAAGAAGAATCAGAACAAAAAGAAATAACAATAAGTGTCTTTTGCACCCTCTGTTGTGCTGGAGCCCTAGATCCTGTAATATCCAGGCTGCCACATACAGTGATATCACTGGCATGTGTGGTTACAACTTAACACATTTGATGACATGCAGTGAAACACTCCCATTAAACCTGCTGTTAATTTGCTCTGTAATTTTTGAATAGCAGGGAAGGGAAAACTGTTCACACACAACTATGATGAGCATGCCAAGTCAAAGTTGAACCCGGAGGCTGTGATAAATGTAACACAGTTTGGATATTAATTACAATTAACTTGGTCTCAGCCAACTCTTTTAGCAAGTCTGACAATAAGAGGGTGACAGTAAGACTGGTGAGCATAGAGTTCTTTAGCATTAAAAAAAATAAAAATAATGGCCAACAGTATAACAAGATGTCCAGGATTTTTCTTTAGAAACCAGAGCTGCTACAATGCTGAGAAAATCGGATTGATTTTTTAAGTTCAGCATGTATGGAGAGGGATGTAAATTGGACTGTTTAAAATGGAAGAGGGGAGGCAGAGTAATGTGTTTGGGAGCTCACCACTCTGTAACTGTTCCCCTTACTCATCGTCATGCCCTGGCCTGAAACAGTGGTAAATGGACAAAATTGTGATTCAGACAGCAATAGTGGCCCAATCAATTGCTTTTCAGATGCTTGTATCACTGTTGAGGCATTTTAAATACTTGTGTGTGTCCATGCTGTTTTCCTGTGGGAGATGTTTCTGCTGCACTTCCTCCTTCTTTCAAAATTATGCATAGACCACGTGAATGCAGCCATATGATAAGGAATTGAGGAATTCAGAGGATAGAAAACAGTGATAATGATCAGCTCATTCTGCAAATAAGAATAAAGCTTTTAGACTAAAACATGTCCATGATGGTGTTTTGATAGAATTGCATTATGTGTCCTCACATATAAAGTAAGATGTCCATGTCATTTTTATTTATTTATTTATTTATTTGTTTGTTTATTTATTTATTTATTTTTTTTTATAGAGCAGGTCTAGGTACTGTAAAGTAACTAAGTGCTCAGTACACTGAAAAATGCATGAAATGCAGTGTGTGTTCAGAAGACATCAAGACTTCTGTAAATTTGCGATGTCACAACAAAACAATGTGTATAAGAAATCTAAGAATTTATAAGACTGTCAACTAATGGATGTATTTAAACCATTTGTAGCTCTGTCCCTTGGAACAAGTTGAAGAAAATAAGGTGTGTGTGTGATTACTGAGCATGCACTGTGCCTACAGTACAGTATAGGTAGCCTGTGTGTGATTGATCATTTAGGTAAGCAGAGAGGCTGTAATGTTGATAGCCCCCTGCCTCCAAGTGTAATCAATACCACAGACTGGAAGCCAAAGCTATTTCTCAGCTTCCAACATTTCTATGTATCTATATAAATTCTCCCCTTGCAAGTTCACATAAAACCATGTGCCCCCTGTGCAAGTAATACCATGCACAAAGATGTCCACTGAAAAAAAATGTTTATCAAAAGTGCCCCCAATCTGATCCCTTTCATCGAGCCAAGAGGAAACAAACTGAGGCAGTGTGTTTTATTCATTAAATCAGGTTCTCTGAGAGCTATAGATTCTACACAGCAAGAGGTCACAGGGGGAAAAAAAAGTTTTAATCTATCATCATCATTCAATTTCTTACAAACAAAATAAGTTCTGAGCTAGTAGTGGACTGAAGAAACTAGAAGCAGCTCCAACGGTGATGGTTGTTGCATCTTGTATGTTTTAACATCTAAATAAAATAAATCTGTTGCAAATGTTACAGTTGGTGGTTTGAGGAATTATATGCTGGAACTAAAATGCTTGATTCTTTGGCTCTTCCACCTGAAACTACACATTTTCACTTAGCTTTCACTTTAGTGTGGATTTAACGAATGAGGTGCAAAGTGAAAATAAATGAGCTTTGGAGGTGTTGCTAATAGTATTTTTCGATTTGGAGCCAGCTAGGCAAGCTGTCTCCCCTGTGTTCATTCCTGCTACTAGCCATATCTCAACTCCTAAAGTTGCATTAACAACAGATCTGGGGCCGTATTGATCAAGCGTCTTTGAGTGCCATTTTAGTCTTAAGTGCTGAGAATTTGTGAAATTTAGTCCTACTCTCAAACTTAAGAATAAAAGCTATTTATCAACTCTCTCAAGTCTAAGAATCACTCCTACTCCCACAGATATTTAAGAGAATTTCAGAGGTGTCCTAAGTAGTTAGGAGTTTCCAGTAGGGGGACGGCACTGAGGCCAGAGAAACGTGCGCAAACATTCAGGGAGCAGAAAGACGTTGTGGCTTTGATTGATGATGAGCATTGATCAAACAATGTCACTTGGACGGAGTGGGTATCATCCGTGTCACGGATTTAATAAGGGACATCATCTCACCAGTGACCTCACACAGCAGAGCTTTCAATGCATAATTAAAGATCATCACAATGCTTTGGTTTCTCTCCAAAAAATGACACTCTAAGATGCTTGATAAATACGGTCCCAGTCCTACACTTCACTAAAAGTCTGAGTAAGACACGTGATAACTAACTTTTAAGTGCAGCTTTCAGCAAAGATTTTTTTTTCTCAGAGGTCAACTCTTAGCAGTGTTCTTAGGAGTAATTCTAAGAAGCTTGATAAATACGGGTCCTGATGACTGCATATGACATAAACAGGAAACAGAGCTGGTAACTAGATGGTGAACTTAGTGGATCAATTGCTGGAAAGTCATATTCCCATGTTGTTGGTGGTGTTGTTTTGTTGCAGAGCAAAACAAAGTTTATTGAGAGTGGAAATACCTTACCACAGCTAGTCAGGTAGTAATGCAGGGTTACTACACTGACATACTGATATCAATCTATTTATCACACTTCTATAAAGAAAGTAATTGAGCGTGTCTCCTGAATTGTGATCTACTACTCCTCATTCTATCATTACTTTCACACACTTTCACACACTTGCAGTTACTTCCTGCCCTTTGAAAAATTTGATGTATGCATAATGGACATAATGGTGCGGAGCAGAGGAGAGGAGGTCACAGCCCAGCGTGAACTGTACAGCACAGCACTCAGTGGAGATGGAGTGATGGAGTGTTTCTCTGTCTGTGTTTATGGATCCACACGTGTGCGTGATTGTTTGTTTGCACATGTGTTCGTGTACAGAATGCATCTGGCTGTCTATGATATTTCACAGTACCTTTCTGGTAGAAAAATAAAGCAGACTGGCACCTAATGAGCTGATCACTCCGAGCAGCATATGGCCTGGTGTGTATTGTTCTCCTGGTTTCCACCATTAGCAGTAATGTGAGCTGGGAGAGGTGTGGGTGGCCAGCATGGAGAGAAAATGAACAGATATGTGTTTCACAAAGGTGTCTCATGATAACATGGTCTATATGGGATGGAATGCGCAATGAATGGAGATGCAGAAAGGCCTGCAGGGTTTAGCAAATTTCTGTCATTTCATCTCATGTCATTATGAAATTCCAACAAGTCTACTTCAGATGACAAATGTGGCACAGTGGTTAAAGAACTGCTTTTTAATTAATGAAGAAAGGCTTCTGGGGGAAAACATGCCTTTTTTAAACCATTTCACATGAAAAGACTATGCTCATTAAAAGTAGCAAACGCGACCAGCAGCCATTTTCTACAAAGCATCAACAAGCATCTATATGCCTCTGCATGATTGAAGTTTAGTTCACACTTACAGTCCAGTAAATGCCGTATATGCAACTGAGGTCTCAGAGCCTGCTGTTATTTAGACTGTCCTCTACAAATTCAGGTTTCACTTGGTTTGGTTTTTTGACCTACAGCTTAAGTGTTTTGAATCAGTTTCTCATCAGCCTCACATGTTGCGATGCAGTTGGCAGCTGAAGCAAAAGCCAAGCGTGATCAGATGATGGTGCATCATTGTTGTGTGTGCATCTTCCTCCTCTGTGCTCTAGTTACGCACTAGTTAAGCACAACACATATGTGTTGTCCTGTTTGGACAAATTATGGTCATTAATGCAAGACATCCTAAATGTGTGTAATATGTAAGCACCGGGTTCCCCTGCAGGTTTGGGGTGAAGAGGGTGCCTTTTGCTCCATGTTTGATTAAATAGAAGGTTGGCTTTAGCATAAAGTTATTCTAAAGCCCTCATTATCATTGGAATTAAAAAAAAAAAAAGACCATATGTCAAATTGAATTGGCATGTACCAAGTGTGGATATAACATCTCCCATGAGCACCCAGGAAAACTCTGAAATATCTAAACTTTAATAATAAAACAATCCAAAATGAGAAGCCTTTTTATTAGTGCATAATTCAGGCTCATTGATTATTTATCAGAGCTGCTGGGGACTGACTGCAGTCTGAAAGGTTACTGTATATAGCAAACCCGCCTGCTACAGAAATAACCTAGAAGTAGGAAGCATGATAGAGTTTTGATTAAATGAATCCACCATGTGTTTGAGCTGGATCATCAAGAGAAGGGCGCTCTGTCTTCCCGTGTGATGTCATTGACAACTCAGTCGCTGTCTTTTCTTGTGCCTCCTTTTTTTCCCTGTTTGCTCTACAGGCCAAATACACTCCAAAATACTGGGCAACATGAACTTTTGACCTGATGTCAGTACTATATGAAAAGACAGAGGTTCAGATGCATATAATAACTGTGTGGGATGATGGAAGTTAAGTTAAGATGATGAAGTTAAGATGAAACTGAGGACTTAGTTATCAGTTCTGAAGCTGTGAGAGAGGAACTGAGTTGGAAACTGCAAGCACTGGCACTAAAGCCATGTCAACAGATAAAAAAGGGGTCATCTTTGACTCAGACCTCAGTTTCCAACCTCACATCAAAAACATAACAAAAACAGCATTTTATCATTTGAAAAACATTGCCAGAGTGCATCCACTCCTCTCTAAAGCCAATGCAGAGATATTAATACACGCTTTTATAACTTGCAGAATCGACTATTGTAATGCTCTACTGTCTGGTCTTCCAAAGAAAACAATATCACAATTACAGCTCCTCCAAAATGCAGCTGCCCGAGTGCTAACGAAGACCAGAAAGAGAGCTCACATTACTCCAATTTTAAAGTCTCTGCATTGGCTTCCAGTCTCCTTCAGATTTGATTTTAAAATTCTTTGACTGGTTTTTAAAGCTCTTAATGGTCTTAGCTCCAGCTACCTCTCAGATTTGCTCACACACTATGAGCCATCTCGCACCCTCAGGTCCTCTGGTAGTGGCCTTTTAATTGTACCAAAAGTCAGAACAAAAACACATGGCGAGGCATCTTTCTGTCATTATGGCCCACGACTGTGGAACAGCCTTCCTGAGGACCTGAGGGCAGCAGAGAGTGTTGATATTTTTAAAAGCAAACTGAAAATGTACCTTTTTAGTCTTGCTTTTAACTGAATTTCCCTTCTTTTTGTTATTATTATTTTAATTATTATTATCATTATTACTACTACTATTTTTAATATTGGCTTTACTGTTTTTATTTTACTTACTCCCTGTCCTAGTTATTTACTACTTACTTACTACTTACTAGTTATTACTTATTTATTGTTGTAATAGTTAACTGATCTTATCTTTATCACTTTTTGTTTTAGCATGCTTTTATTTGATTTAGTTATGTACGTATTTATTTCTCTTACTCTTGTTACTCATTTTATTCCTTTTATTTTTATTATTTGCCCGAATCTGTCTTAGCTCTATTTATCCTTTTTTACACCTCATTTTTTAAGACTCCAGTGCTTCCTCATAAATGATCACCGTTAAGATAGTTTCCTGAGCTCAGTATGGACCCCGCTTTTAAATATTCCATGTCTATGTCTAAATATTATGCTGTATGTGGGTGTTGGGTGGTATGGGGGGGTGGGAGGGATGGGGTGTTTTAACTATGGAAAGCACTTTGTGTTGCATTTTAATTGTATGAAAAGTGCTATAGAAATAAAGTTTGATTGATTGATTAAGAAGATGTTTTTCTTTGACACAGTTATCAGGACTAAGTTCTGAGTCTGATAAGATGAGCAGCAGCAACCCTTTCAGCCTGATTATCACATATTGCGTCAATCCAGTTCAGAGGGGTTTAAAAACAATCACTGGCACTACACCTCAGCATCTCTCTGTAAAGCAGCCCCTGATCTTGCATGGCCCTGCTTCCACTGTCAGTGTTTCAACTTAGGAGTCATTAAACTTCCAAGCAGTGCTTCTAAAAGAACAGGGGAAATGAACAGCTTCATCAACATAATTATCTTTGGCTCTGCTTAAAAAGATTGCACGATGACGATTGTGCTAGTTGATTGGAAATGTCAATATATACAGTCACTTGCACTTTTTCAGAGTCAAGTGGCAAGGATGAAGGCTGCCACGCTGACATTCAACATCAAATGCCCCATTTATCTGCCCCCAGCAGTGTATTGTGTGGGTTTGGTCAGGGTCTATTTGGTCACCTGTTGACAGCAGCATTCTGCGTAACAAACACTCCACCTGTTGTGTCACAACGGGGAACTTGAGAGCTATATTCAGACAGCTGCAGTTTACTTGGTGCAAGGTTAGCTAGGTCGAAAAGGCCTTTAGGCTTCAGTGGGAGAGGCTGGCTCTGTGTTTAATGAGCTTGGAGCAGACCCAGTCTTTGGTCTCTTTCATCCCTGTAGCAGTCAGTGCAGCCAGTTAGCTCAGTGAAGCAAGGAAAGACCCCTTTAACAATCCCTTTCTTTCCCCTTACTCTTTCTCCATCCTGTGTTTTTTCACATCTATTTCTCTCTGTGTCACGCTGTGTCTGTACCTCTCCTGGTCTGTTTCTTTACCTGGTCCAGTTGTTTCTTCTGTCGAATCCACTCAGTGTCAGCATTGGCTGAGACCGTGCACAATTTTGGTCCTCTGCCTTCTGGCTGTCAATGCACAGCCTTGTTTCCTCCTCCTGCTGCCTCATTAGCTGCAGTTCCCCCTGTATCAGGACACAGACAAAAAGAAAAGGGTGGACTCACACACAAACATAGGATTTACACCAGAGCTGTATTTCTAAAACATGCCGTACAAGGAACAGAGGTCGCCTTCAGGTTAGAAATGCAGACTAATACTTTAATATTAAGTATAGGTTAGAATCTCCAGACAGGGTGATCTGTGGAAAATAATCATTCATTCTTCCCTTGGCATCGACAAGCCCTTGACCAATAACTGCACAAATGCCGGTGGCTGTTGTTGTTGGCACTATGCAACTCTCTGAAGCTCTTACTTGTTAGTTTTTAAGGAAAATGCATATTCCACAAATGAAACTTTGAGAGCACCTGTTGTGAGAGGTAAGAAGAAGAGAGAGAATTTGAGACAGAAGTTATGAGATGAAAGAACAGGAGAGGGAACTGAGGTATTTTTCCTCAGAAGCCCCAGAAGCCTTTTGCCTTTTGTTCATGTTAAAGAGGCAGCGAGGCCAGGCTGATGGTGACAGAAGGCCATATTGCTGTGGTTGAAATGACTAAAGATCTTAGTTAGTGCCCATAGCAGGTGTCCCATGGTCTGGCTGGCTCCCAGTGCAGGCTGTGGTCTGTGGTCAGGCCCCGCCTACTGTGGGGGAAAGAATAACTCCTCTACTACAACAAGAAGGAACACCCTTTTCTTTCAATTTGCATCCATATAGGTTAAGTTTCCTTGGTATCTACTCCTAACTTTCTACGACCTCTATCCTGAGTAAAGGGCAGCCTATTTATTGCATTGGCACAGAGCACTGGGAGTGGCATTAAATCATAAAGCGAACAAAAATCTAATATAGACATTATGGTGACTAGGAACTGAAACAATATAAACAATGTGTGTTTGGTGTGGAAATTTGAAATGTGTGACTTATTTATAACTCAAGATTCTGCAACGCTGAAGAAGAAATACAGAATAATGTCAGATGCAGCGTCAGATCTCTGTGGAGTGATAAGGAGACTGTAACCTTTCTCAAATTGATACATGAAACAAGCATAAATGCCACATTTACATCATGCCACCAACTTTTCTCAAAGAATATCTGATATTCACATAACCAGTAGCACATCCAGCTGCTTATTGACATAGTTCTTTAGCCAAGATACTGACATAACACCTGCATGGAAGCCTGGTTACTGCTATGCTGCAGCGCTGATGGATGTTAACACTGATGACCTGTGCAGTGCTGATTAGCACTTGACTTATAATTTTTGAGTAAGGTGTTATTCAGCATCTAAAGCTTCCATATTTGACACATTTCCTGTGTTGTATTGCCAGTTCTGATTAATGCTTGATACAACTGTTATTTTGGAAACCATCATATTGAAATTTTACATCTCCTCTCTCAGATTTCACACTACAACAGGTTTCTCTGATTGGATATAGCAGATTCCAGGTAATTGCTATAGAAGAAACCAAATCTCCACTTCTTCTTCTACCCCCGGGGTCTTTTGGTCTCCTGCTTCTCATCAACCTGAGTATCTGCCCAGCACATCACACCTACAGCAGTTATAAACTGGTCTCATCCTTCACTCATCGTCAGTTTGTTGTTTCATCCTTTGTGGTAACGCTCTCGGCTCTTTCATTGCCTGTCTTTTGTCCTCAGAATAACTTTTGACTACAGCTTGTCTTTTGACCTTGTCTCTTGGATCTCAGATTGGGACTTTTGTCTTGGACTCACCTGTTTTGTGTTTCTTTCTTCCAGCTCTGCCACTTGCCCACCCTCAGCGCTGCCTTGCCCAGCCCTATTATCACCTGCTTCCTGTGTCACCTACCTGACTTACCTGTGTTCTCAGCCGTCTGCATCTTATATGTATATTTTTTCAGCACCTTTGTCACAATAAACTGTATCTTGCACCTGATCTGTATTGTGGTCTCAGTCTCCGCCCTGTTCAGCCTAGTGAATTCCTGACATAGCATCTCAAACTGAAAGGTTTGGCAAATATTTACAAGAGGGGAGAGGGAAAACTGAGTCCCTCATTGATTCATTCATTGTGTGTCACACAGCATCAACAGGAAAATGAACAGCAGGTGGCCTCTGAGAAATAAAGAAATCTAATTTGACAGTTAAACACATCTTCAAATAATGGCAAAAGGTTTATCCATTAAAATGATTGAATAAAATAGTTTGCCCACTGGATGAAATTCAGCACATGGGTGAGAAAATTAATTACAGCTCCAAAAACCATTCTGGAATTAAAATCTGTTAATGTCAAACATATTTCTGAGGGTATTAATTCGGGCTTTCAGCTGCATACATTAAAGTTGAACATGAATGAAAAACAACATGGTGGCGAGATTTAGAATTAGGTTAAACCTGATGTGTTTCTGTGAGGAAAAGCTGCAGCAAATACAATTTAAATGACAGGGTGGAACATGGGTCCTAGTGGGGCCACACAGACAGGAGACCTGTGTGGGCCAACAGTTAGTGTGGAATAATTCAGCTGGCACCGCAGTGAAGTGTTTAGCAGTGACTGGAGGTTTCATGCAATTCTGAGGAAAAACCTGCTGATGCTGACTCTTCCTGACAGGCCAAAGAGAAGGAGCTAGCTGGAAATTCAGCAGCGATGGTTAAAAAAATTAGACAGTAAAGAGACAAAGACACAAATATGACAGGATATTTCCCTCCTACATTTTTGTTGGGTTGGGTGTAAAGCAGAGACCAAATTTGTTAGCATCTCCAGAGGTACCTATTGACATCCTGTCAGAGGACTGGTAGAAGGGTAATTGTTTAATGAAGAGTGAAATATGAAAGGTTGACAGGAGTGGAGAGGCTGACAACTGACAAATTGGTAGAGAGAACTTGAGAAGGGAGAAATTATATTTTTTTAATGGTGACTCAAAATGTCAATATCCTTTTATAAAGGTTCATGCATTAATAATGTATACTGTCATGCAGATTAGAAAGTGGCATAGCTGCACTGCATACTGTACAGTATGTGAGCAGGCCTGTGATTTTTACAACAGGCCTGACACCTTCATCAGGAAAAAAGGTTACTGCTCATTTTATGTCAAATGTTACAATGCTAAATGATGGAGCTACATGATGGACTGGCACATTAACTCCAAACAGACAGTGTCTTAATTAAGCCTGAATCTTAGCAAAGACAGGCAGGTGGGGGGAACTCAGAGGAGGAATTAAACAGAGAGACAGTGGAGTTAAAAGTGAATGTCAGTTATAAGCTTCGTTAGCTTGGCGTTTACAGTAAGTCAAAATCTGATGAAAGAAAAGTGAGAAAAGGGAAAATTACAGGCAGATAATGATGAGATAAGACAGCAGAAAGCCAGCAGAAAATGAGATGGGATAGAGTTTTCTTTCCTCTGGTCAGTCGGAGATTTAAAATGTTAAAGTGAAAAGGACACTGGTAATGTGAAAATATGAAAATCAGTTAAGGGGAAAAGAGTGTCTTGGTTGAATTTGCTTAACAATTCCCATGTCCACTGAATGCTCTATTTCTGTTTCTTTTTTTTTTTTTTTTTTTTGCTCTCTTTAGTTTTTGTGATCAAAACATTCCTGCCATGTATTATATTAATAAATAATAATAATAGATTGAATTTGTAGTGCACTTTTCATCAAGTGATCTCAAAGTGCTAAAACAGCAAAAAAACAAAACAAAAAAAAACAAAGTAAGATCAGCAATCATAGGTTTTCTTGAATAAAAGGGTTTTCAGGCCCATTTTAAAAGAGTTCAGTTCTTGTGTGGCCCTTAGCTGGAAAGGGAGGCTGTTCCAGAGGCGTGGTGCAGCTGAGCAGAAAGCTCGGTCGCCCATGGTGGCCAGTTTGGTGTTGGGGACTTTGAGGAGCAGAGTGTTTGTGGATCTAAGGGTGCAGGTGGTGGATTTCAGGGTGATGAGTCCTTGCAGGTAGATGGGTGCATGACCATGAATGCATTTGTGAGTGAGCAGGAGGATTTTGTAATTGATCTGGGATGAGACAGGTAGCCAGTGTAGTGAATGGAGGATGGGGGTGATATGGTCATGTTTACGGGCTCTCATCAGGACCCTAAATCAATAATGCAGACAAGATGCTGCCTGTGTTCTGTATTTGAACTAATATAATATAGGCTGTCAGAGCATGGAATTTAACATAAGCAATGCAGCAATAAATGATCGCAAATGAAACATCATAAACTGTTCCAAAGGTTGTGCAGGCTGCCATAACAGGTGGCCATTAGCTGCTCCTGATTACTCAAGACAATATTGCACACCACACTCACCCAGTAGTTGGCTGGACCATGGCCAAATCTTAATATGAAATAGCCTACTTAGAGAAATGAGAGAACGTTAGCAGAGACAGAGTATCTTTCTTATTTCCAACATATTTTTTTCAGGGATTTCCCTTAATTTCAGCCTTAGAGAATAAGCAAATGGCCATGGATTTAACGTAAACCTGGGCAACAATTAAACATTAAAATACACATGGTTAAAGCACCACGGCCGCTCTCTAATAGACCGGATTAGTGTATTGGAAGTGGGCCCGGCAGCACAAGATGACCAGTCATATTTTGATTTTAGAAATGCACACACTCTGTTATGGTATTTTTGTTTTGATGATCTGATTGTATAGTTTTTGAAATTTTATACATTATTTGATTTTGAAACAGTGGTCTTGTGATGCTTTTTATGTTGTACTATATAAGAAAGATTTGCCCCCTTGCAATTTTTGACCTCCCCCTCAGTTACTTCATTCTGGTGCTGGGCTTGATTGGAAGTGCTTCTCTGCTTCACCATAGTTCCTGCGTAGCTCGGTACACTTCTGCTGGATGAGCAGTGGTAGAAGTACAATCAGTCTGTCAATCAGTCAGTCATAATCATTGCAGGCCTGGCCCTGCTGGTGCAACAGTATGAATAACTTTGATGTGGGTTGCAAGATAGCAACATAACAATAGCAGAGGACAAAGACAAAGTGAGTCAATTGGTTGAATGTCTTGGTGCAGACTGAAATATCAACTACTGGATGGATTTCCATGAAAGTTCATGATATCTAGAGAAAGAATGTCCTCACTATCTTCCACAAGGATTGAGAAGAGGGCTAAATTATTTATGGTTCCCAGAGGATGATTGTCTCCCTCTGATTTTTCACTTAGTGTTGCAATACTAATGTGTCTCCCATTTTTTCCCTGTTAAAAGGGTTTTGCTGGGAGTTTTTCTTCAGTCGATGTGAAGGTCTAAGGGCAGAGGATGTTGTGATGCTGTGTAAAACCCTTTGAAACAAACTGTTCTTAAAATTGCCTTATATGTGATGTTTAGTAATTGTCATGAGAAATGGAGAGACACAGGTTTGTTGTAACTCTGTTCATTCCACTAGCACACACCACCAGCTAACAGACACTCTCGTGCTAAAAACTCCTGACTCTTCCGGTGACGTTCTAACACCCAGCCCCCCGCTGGCTACGGTAGCCTCATCTGAACAATAATCTCACGACATCTCCACTTTTAAGAAGAAAAATAAACATTATAAGGAATCAGTGAAATTACTTCTTGCCACTGAACAACAAACCATTTTCTCTAACAAGGCAGACAACATTTGTAACTATTCCACTGTACATACTGTAAATAAACAGTAACATGCAAAAACATGACAGTATAAAACATAACTTTTTTTTCCATAATAGTACTCTCCCATTCTCTATCCTCAACTGAACACTGGATGTCATCAGGGTAGACTACCCTCAGTCCTGAAAAGGGATTATTCTGCCATTACGAGAGAGAGAAGTTTGAACCCCCCCTCAAAAAAAAAAAAAAAAAAAAAAAAAAATTGAGTCCTCTTCCCGTCTGTGGTTCCTGTAAGAACAAACACCAACACAGATCTAATAAAGAGAACTTTAAAGTCATTGTCTCTACCAGTCTATAAATCTGAGAGGCAGTTTAACCTCGGGGTCCTTGAGGTCAGTCTCTGGGGAGTGGTAGACTGGAGAGGAGATGGGACCTGACCTCATGGTGATGACTCCTGTGGAGTCATTACAATCGTAGCTGCGGAACCGCAGTCCTGCTGTGGTGGGACAGGAGCAGCACGCTGCCGTTGCTCCACTGGATTGGCCATCTCAGGGATAGCCTGAAGATGTTACCTGTTGCAATGAGTCACTGTACCATTGTTCATTTCCACCACATAGGATTTCGGCTCCTCAGACTTACTGATGATTGTAGTTGGTGTCTTCCAACCTTTGTCCCTGTCAAGCTTCACCCTGACAGTTTGACCTGGGCAAACCTGTAAGCTTCCTTAGCTGTGGTGTCTTTCTGGTTGACAAGGTCCCAGTTGGCTGGATGTGGCAGTAATGACTCCTCTAGTGCTGAGACAGTGGTGTGGATTTGTCGTCCTGTCATCAGCTGAGCGGGGCTTGCTCCAGTCGCAGTGATCAGTGTAGAGCGATAACACATTACTGCTAGGCAGGGGTCAGGCTGTTTGAGGATATGTTTAGCTGTTTTGATGGCTCTCTCAGTGGCCCCATTGCCCTGTGGATAATGGGGACTGGAGGTTATGTGGGTGAAACCATACCTCTGTTTAAAGTCCTAGAACTCAGCCCTTGTGAACTGTGTGGCATTGTCACTGACTAGTTCTAATGGAATTCCCCATCTCACTAACATTGTGAGCTTACCAATAACCTGCCTGCTTGTAGTAGTTGTGAGAGGAGCAATTTCAATGAGGAAACTCTTACCCTCCAGCTTGCACAGGTCAGCTGCAATCCTTTGCCAGGGGCCACTGGGTAGGAGAGTCATCACCAGTGGTTCACGTCTCTGTGTAGTTTTATGCTCTGCGCAGAAGTCACATATTCTCACTTTCTTGGTGGTCTGTGCTCCAATTCCAGGCCACCAGACCGTTAACCTGGCTCGCAGTCGACACTTGGTTAGTTTCTGGTGACCCTCGTGCAGCTGGTCTAGAACATCAGATCTGAGTGCTGCGGGGATCACGATGCAATCTTGGTAGATTACTAGACCATCTGATTCAGAAAGGTGAGCCCTAGCTGTGTGAAATCCTTGCAAGGGTGAAAACTCTGCCATTCTCTGTGGCCACCCTTTTCTAATGAAGGTGATCACTTTTGAATGCAGACCCTGCCCATCCCCTGGATGTAATGGGCAAAGCGCTCGCAGGCCCACACACATGCCAAGCACTCCTTCTCGATCTGGGAATAGCTTTTTATTGCATCTGTGAGAGTGCGAGAACAGAAGGCGACGGCCCGCAACTCTCCCTGGTGGTCCTGTAACAGGGCAGCGCCATGGCCATAGCTACTGGCGTCCGCACTGACCACGGCTGGCTGGCCTGCGTCATAGTAACATAGTGCTGGTGCGGCTTTAGCTTTGCTGAATCCCTGCTCCTGAGGCAAACCCCAGACCCATGCAGTCTCCTTTCTGAGCAGACTTGTGAGTGGGTGCAGCAATGGTGGACAGGCCAGGAAGGAATTTACTCACATAGTTTATCAGTGCTAGCACTTGGCTAAGTTGCTCCACATTTGTAGGGCTGGGCAGTTTGGCAATGGCCTCCACTTTGCTGTTATCAGATTTCACACTGTCAACGCTGATTATGTGCCCGATAACTGTAGTTCAGTCCATCTGAAGTGGCACTTTGCTCTGTTGAGCTTAGGCCTGAAGCTTTAATTGTGCGTAGCACCACATCCAGGCAGTGGTGTGTTCCTCCTTATTAGACCCATAGACAAGGAATATTGTCCATCACAGCAAAAGCCCCCTCCAGGCCCTTGAGCATTGTGCACATCAGCCACTGAAAAATCTCAGGCGCTGATGTAATCCCAAATGGCAAGCGTTTGAAGCAAAACCTGCCCATGGGAGTTATGAACGTGGTTAATTTCTGGCAGCTGGGGTACACTGGGATTTGCCAGAACCCACTTGAGGCATCTATGGTGGCTCCAGCTAGCTTGGGCATTATATTGTCCAGTGTGGGCAGAATGTAGCGCTCCTGCTTTACTCCCTTGTTCAGCCGTTTTAAATCCACACACACTCTGACCTCATCCTTATTGCGCTTTGGAGCAGACACCATTGGTGCACACCGATCTGTGGGTTCGGTGACCTCCTCTATGATACCCAGGCTGAGCATGCGCTTTAACTCTTTTTCAACTTTTGGGAGAAGTGGAAAGGGGACTCTGCATGGTGTGTTTACACTGTATGGCACTGCATTGTCTTTCAGTTCTATTTTAACAGGCTCACAGTTTAGTAATCCTATTTCTTGAACACATCTCCTGTTAGGCTGCTGTTGATTTCATTGATCTTATTTCTTATTATTATTGATCATATTTCTGCCCGTTGTACATGATAGTGGCAAGGAATTTTCCCACACACAAAACTTTCCCCCCCTGGGCTGTACACTGTCAGCCTGGAAAGGATCAGTCTGGGCCTCTGCCATAACCCACTGTCTCTTCTCTCATAACAGGTGTGTCAGTCCCAGTATCGATTTTGAACTCAACTGGGTTGCAATTCACCATCAGCTCGACGTCCCAATCTGTCTGGATCTCCCTCTTCAGCGTTAAATCCGCCTTGAACTGTAGCCTTTGCAAGACCTCTTTGTCCATTGTTCCTATCACAATGTGGTCCCAAATCTGTTCTTCCTTACTGTTGCCAAATTCGCAGTGCTGCGGAAGCTCATACAGGCTCTGGACAAACGCCTTCACGGTCTCACCAGCCTGTTGGGTCCTCTTGTGAAAGCAGGCACGTTCCGCCCCGTTTGGGTACAAAGTGTTCATCAAACTTTTCTATGACAATTTTAAATTCATACTTGGGGTGTGGAATAGCCTCTGTGGCAGCATGGGTTTCTTGTAACTCTGTTTATTCCACTAGCACACACCACCAGCTAACAGACACTCTCGTGCTAAAAACTCCTGGCTTTTCCAGTGACGTTCTAACAACCAGCCCCCCGCTGGCTATGATAGCCTCATCTGAACAATAATCTTATAACAGCAATGATCACCAAATGTTAGATAATGATAAAACTTGACTTTTTTCCATTTAGACCAAAGCCCTTGTGTGCTGCAGGCTGAATATCCAATTTAATCTAAATTTGACCAATGTTGTGAAGTTACTGCAAAGCGAGTCATTTTTTGTCTACTGCACTGCCGAGCACATCTGTAACCTTGGCTGTAAAAGTACAATATGTGCTCCTCCGGTGGATTTACTGTATTCAATCAGGGAACCTGAATTTGTGTTAAGATATTAAAATATGTTGCTACGTGCAAATGAGATAAAAGGTGAAAATCTTTGGTATTTACACTCTATTGTGCCATTGTCATCATATGTGAAAAGAGGGTGAGACTGTGCAAGGTAAGGACTAGACAGAAGAGGAAAAGCTGGGGATCTGGTTGTAATGATAAGCTTGGCCTGACTGGATATAAAGACTGGAGCTGCATGAACAAGAGGAAGTTGCCATGATCTGCCTTGATATGAAGTCTGGAGGTGAAGGGGGTAGAAAAGGGTCACAGCAAGTGCACTGAAATAACAGCAAGAGGGGGAGAGGGGAGAACAGATATTAAAGTATGACAAGAAACACTTGATTGGCTAGTTTAGATCATGGCTGGATTTGATTGGGCACCAAACACCTGGAGTCAATCGATTACAAGGAGTGGGGTGAGAAAGAGAGAGGAAACCAGGGAAAGGTGAATGGGAGCAATATAGAGGTAGTTGTCAGGTGCAAATATAATTATGCTGTATGTCATTTTGGTGTATAGTTTTGTTTTATGTGTCAGTGATGTGGTGCAATCAAATGCCAAGTGGTGTAACCAGTATTTTTTTTCACAAAAATCAGACTGTATACAGTAAAATAAATCTGGACTCAAATGTGGAATAAACATCATTCACTTTTGCAATGTGACACAAAATAGTTCAAATGTCATTTCAAATGACATAAAACCAACATTATACAGAATGTGCATTTGAATAAATCTGATGCATGCTTTTAAAACACTTTTTAAAGATATTTCTGAATTTCCCCACTTGCCAACCCATATTGTCACTGACAGGCGGCTGTGGCTCAGGAGGTAGAGCAGATCGTCCACTAACCGGAAGGTAGGTGGTTTGATTCCAGGCTCCTCCAGTCAGCATGTCGAAGTGTCCTTGGGCAAGACACTGAACCCACACTTGCCCCCCGATGTGTGCATTTGGTGTACAAATGTGTGTGAATGGGTAGCTTTCAAGCACTGTGTCAAGGGTTGTATGAATGTGTGAAAGAGTGAATATGACGACCAGTGGAAAGCGCTTTGAGTGGTCCGAAAAGCTATGTAAGTGCAAGTCCATTTACCATTTACTGACCCTTATAATGCAAATGAATGAGATGAGAACCATCCAAAGTGACACTGTAGTCAGTTAGCTAATGTGCCTTCATGTCTTGAAAAAAAAAAGATTTTGTCTTAAAACTTTAGAGCCTACATACGACTCACCTATATTTTGTTATAAATTGTCATACCAGTGTTTCCACTAACTGCAGCTGTTGCCTGACTGTGCAGGCATCAGTGTCTTCTATAATAACCTGAGGTGAAATGTGAATTGGGTCTCCCGTACCATCCAGTTGATGATCCCCATCCTGAGCTCACTGTCTACCTGATACAAAACGTAAGTGACTCACTTCCTTCCTGTTCTGCTTAATCAATGTGTCATGTAATCGTCTAGGCGTGATTAGAAAGATGAAGCCCACAGCAAGTGTTCCTGCAGCTGGCTGCATGCTTATTTATTCAAAAACCTCAGTGGTGGGTTTTAGGGATGGTGAAGAAGGCCCTTGCGACGTTGATTGGTGAGTAAAGGGCCTGAGGTTCAGCCACCCTGCTGGTTTTATGTCCTCTCTCGCTGAGAGGCTGGACAGATAACAGTGCAGCCCGAAACCACCATGCTAATCAGTTGCTGAGGGCACAAGTAGTATCCCCTGGGGTTAACAATAGCTGTTGGCTTCCCATGGATCACGGTGTGGTAGATTTGAGAGGGTGTGAGTGAACCCTGAAGCATGTAGAGTTAAAGCAGAACGGTGGGTATGAGTCCTCCAGTAAAGTTAAGATCACAAAAAATTAGAGCAGAGAGGTTTGGAAGAGATTATGTGGCAGCAGCCAAGGGACCCACTGATCAAACTGAAACCCTATTGCTTATTACCTGACTTGTAATGCCTCAGGCTGTTTGGTGCCAGTATAGTACAAGTTAATAAGAACATGGTCTGCCTCTAGAATTCTGCACAGGCCTAAAACTTGAGACCCCAAAATTAGCCTGTACCTTCACCATGGAAGCTAGAGCCTGTCAGGTACTGCAGAACTTCATATTATTTATTTATGCTTAATTTTTTCTCCAAAGACGAGGTTAGATGCTTGCATTAAAAGACACTGGCATAGGTACTAGGTGATGAACCATGTATTCACTGGCAACAAATTGGTAGCAGCCAACAACTACTGCTATCAATTAGGTGAACAACTCAACTTTTTTTTTTCCTTTTTTCCAGTATCAGAAGTTTACACAGTCAGTAAACTTATGTTAGAGTTCTCAACAGGCCGAGCTGGCCCGACCCAACATGATCTGTGGGTTTGGTCCAGGTTCAAAAATTACTTGCGTCAGTCTTAGGCTAGAGAAACCTTTGGCCACCTTATGCCTTGTCGACTAGCACCAAAAAAAATTCCACATATATATACAAGTTCACAAGGCACTGTTGCACGCACCTTGGGCTTGTAGATCGGTCATTTTCACTGTGAGGCGAACCACATAGCACAGAACAGGGCCAGGCAGGCAATGGGGATGGCTACTACACGGTTCTCATGCTGGCCTTCAATATTATTCTGAATGTGCAGTCCAGTTTGATTTCTTTTTCTTTTATTGGCTGGGTTCGGGTTAGGGTTAATGCTACTGAATTGGGCTGTGGGTTGGGTTGGGTTTTAATTTCCAGGATCATTGAGAACTCTAACACATGTTACTCAGTTAGAATCTGGCAGTTGTGTTTATGGCTGATTTGCTCTTGACTTGCTTTAAATCCTGTCCTGCAATAAGGTTGAAGAGCCTGTCAAGTTTGGGTCTGATTGTTGAATCCTACAGGTATAAGTCTGTGCTAAAACAGCACACAAGAGACTGTGAAGCACAAGCACCTGTCAGTTTCAAAGGCTAGGTTAAAGTGTGAATGTGCTTAATAGTCAAATTCAAATCACTCTCATTTTATGCTTCTGGATCTGATTCGTTGGCCACAGCTCAGTTTATTACCTGTTGGACTGGATAATTCAACAAAAATGTTATGTCATTTTTGTTGCCCACATTGTACTGAGACCAAAACAAAGATAGAACCGGTTTCTGTGAAATTGCAAACATGCAATAGTGCAAGTCTGGTACACTGCATGACAAACATATTTCAGATATCTAGCAAATGTCAATGTCTACCTGGTGGGTGGGCACAACACTGTGTACAGTACAGATGGCACATGGTTGATGATGATGAACCTTAATCCTCATCCTTTGGTGATGTGCTGACCTTTCATCACAGCTGACATTACTCTTTTACTTCTTGATAGGCAGACCTGTCTTGCATTATCCTCACATCAAATTTTAAATCAGATGAACAAAACCAATGATGCTCTTTTTATTCTCTGCCATAGGATTTGTTGTTTTTAGTTTTAATTAACAAACATTAACGTGTGTAATAAATTAAGATCATATACCTGGTAAATTGAACTTCTTTCTTCTCTTTTATCTCGAATTTCCCTTGGGATCAATAATCTAATCTAATCTGATCTAACATATACTTTTTGAACATCGATATGTTAAGTAATCTTTATGAATTACCACATTAATATTAGAATTTAGCATATTTACTGCCTTAACCATTCAGCACACCTTAAGAATGTAATGTTGTTTCTATCCACACCAAAGTGCTACCAGTGCCACACAAATGGATAGATTTCATCCTAATGAGAGAACCTGTAAGTGGACAGTTTGATACTCTAACCAACATAATTAATTTCTCCTCAACTGTGCTGCACCTCATGAAGACTTTCAGGTTTATTTTTGTTGTTTATTTTTGGCGCCACACAGTTCAGCTAATGAGCTGAACTGTGTGGCGGAGGGCCGACTTGTCCACATGGGGAATCACAGAGACAGACAAAGCACAAATCCCATGTGGAGGACCACATTTCACTAATTAATTTACACTATTGCCACTGCATTCACCTCCGTGAAATCTCAGTTGGAAATTATTTTTATTCCATCAATATTTTCTGTCAGTGGTGTCAGCTTTCTTGCTGACTGAATGATGGATGTACAGTGAACAATGAACTCTCATATCACCTTGTATCACTCTGACTTGTTATGTGTCACTTTCTTCATTTGTGCAGGAAACAAATTTGGTTGGGGGCATTTTCATCATTTAATTCAGTCAGACAGATCATGATTGCATAATTATTTTTTTATAATCATGGCCTGCTGTTCAACATGGTAAACATGGACCAAAAAAAAAAGAAAGGGGAAGAGAACATTTCACCTTCCACATCATCAACACATACACAAAGACATATTTTCTTTTTTGTCATGTCCCCTCTGGTCTTCTCTACTGGCAGCCCCCCCCCCCAAAGATTTAGGTCAGCTAGCCATGAACATCAGGACTATGCTCTCCCTGAAAACCTTCCGGTGCACCCCACCAAATCCATCTGTTCAGACCTCTGGTGCTGGGCAGCTCCACAATGTCTCCACACAGCCAGGGAACTGTTGGACCCACACACCTTCCTGTTGGCTGACTGGCTGATTGTTGTCTCTCACTCTCCTGTGCACACACTCTCTCTAAACCCACACCCACATAAACCAACACACACAGACACACTTTTCCTCTCTGAGCTTCTGCTAGTGGTTCCTGCCATGAATATGCATGGTGGTGTTTTGTACACACAAAGGTCTTAGATTAGCATGTGTAAATGCATATATCATGATGAATGTGAATGGGTTGGATGTCAGTCCATTCATTTGTGAAATTATGCTAAGGTAATAGGTTAGTATGATGTATCCTTCATGCACAGCAACTGGACACTGGGACGATCATTCTCTAATCATTTGTACAGAACATAGACATGTGGTGGCCTTTTCAAATTGAAAGTTAATTAATTTATACATATGCAAAACAAGCTAAACAAACATGCATTCATTTGCAGCCACACTAGTGGTAGTAACCTCTCTTTTATTGGTTTATTTAGTCATTTTCCCAGCACAATATTTAAATCTCATATACACAAACAGATGAATAATTCTATGCAGGCATTCGTTTGATTTAACATATGCTGTTTTGTTGGTAATTTTTCAATCAACTATCTTTGTTAATCAGTTTCACAAACATGTATGTATCTTATATGATGAGCACTGTACTGATGTGAATTGTGGTTATTGTACTTTGTTTAGATGGTTTAGATGTCTGATGTCAGTTCATGCTGTTACATTCACCTCAATCAATGCTGCAGTTAAGCAGTTGTGTCAGCTGTGTCTGTCGTGGGCCCAAGTATTTTTGATGTTTCATTTAAGTCGACATTATTTTTCCAGTGTCTCTCTACTCTATCAGCCTGGCCTCCCACCTCTCCACTCTCACGGAGTGCTGTTCATGATGGAAACTTATGGGTTTTTCTCTAAAATATTGTCAGGACTTAACCTTGCTATGTGAGAGTGGGGTAAGATGAGCCACTTTTCATATTCAGGATCTCTACATAAAGAAAATCATAGTTTGGTAGCTAACTAATATATCTGCATATATTTCAGGATCTTGTGCATCCCTACAAACAACAGAATGTTGAAGAGTGTAAAATAACTCTGTTGATAATATAGCATGTCCAAAAGAAGGGGTCTTGTGGCACAACTTACCCTTTGTATGGGGTAATTTAAGCATAGGAGTGGGGTAAGTTGAGCCGCCCCCCTCCTTTCCTTCCATCCATTTCCCACGTCCCCCTTTACTTAATATTCCACCTGTCCAGGTTGCAGGTGAATACAAACAGTTGGGACCTTCTCAGTGAGCCATCACCTCAGTGAAGTTTCATCTTGGGAAGAATCCCTCATCTCTCTCTTTGAAAGTAAAGTTTGGCTTTATCTCTTCTCAGGAACATACTTACTGTAATTATAAACATCCAGAATCTTGATTTAATAATTAGGACATATACAGACAAAATACACTCATGAAGTGTATGGGGCAGGTGGCTCAACATACCCCTGGCCAAATGTCTCAACTTACCCCAGAGCTACCATATTGACTTTATTACTCCCCACAGCCAAGATGGCGCACTTTCACACTAGGTTTACTACATCATGTTTTAGCTCATAGATACCACAACTCATGTATAAAACAAATCTACAGTATAATTATCTCTTTTGGTCTAAACGCAATTCTCATGAATCCTATCAACTGAATTCACTTTCAGGAGTGAAAAATGAAAAATGTTCTAACCACGTCATTCATGTGGTTTTTACCTTTACAGACTCCATGAAATAACATCATCCTCCTAAATATTTGGTCACTTGCTAATTTTTCTTATGGTTTCCTAGCAACAAAGGGTGGCTCAACTTGCCCCTACTGTATAGTATGCTCAACTAACCCCACTCTCCCCTATATAATTATGTGGTGCTGTGCAAATAAAATTCACTTTGAATTGGAATGCCAATGTCTTGGTGGTGCAATAAGAAAAGTCCAGGGATCTTTATAGTCTTTAGGATAGATCCCCCAATTTAGTGTCACTGCATCAATTATTCACTAGTGAACACTTTGGCAAGACAAGTTTATTTGTATAGTTCATTTTTACTAACAGTTTGTCTCAAGGGGCTTTACACAGCATCATGACAACATCCTCTGCTCTGACCCTCACACTGACTGTGAAAAACTCCCAAGAAAATCCTTGACAGGAAAAACACAGGAGAAAGCTCAGGGTGAGCAACAGAGGAGGGATCCCTCACCCAGGACGGGCAGATGTGCAGTAGATGTTGTATGCAGACAGGAAAACATATCTAGGAAACATATACAGGGAAAACGATATGCTAAAGCAAAAATCAGGATATCATTAAAGACCTTATGGTTCATCCTGTAGTAAAGTATGAACGTGTGTATGAAGAACAATCTGTTAGATAGTTGTGGAGATATTCCAGTCTGGACCAAGGTGGGGGGCAGACAGACCTCCTGGAATGCTGGGGTTATACAATAAAAATTATATCAGTCAAACATAGCCATAAGAGAAGTGTACAGTATGTATTTATAATAGGATTTAACAGAAAGCACGATTGGACAGCGCACTAGTGCTCAGTTTATTTTACACAGCTTCAGCTCCGTATCCTCTCTTAATAAAGTCTATGAATGGTGTCCCTGTTTTTAAAAACAGGCCTTGATGGCTTTAGGCACTTCATATTGGTTGTGATGGCATCTCAAATGTAGTTTAAAATATTGATGTAGCACCTTTTCTGTGATAAACATGTCTAGGAGACCTTGATTTAAATTGTGGAACTGGGGCCAAATCTCATTTATGACAAGAGGCAGCATCTTAGCTGGAGGCAATTCCAAAAATCTGTATTTACCAACTTATGAAATCCAACCACTGAATGTTTTTTTTTTTTTTTAAATATATTTTTTGGGCTTTTTGCCTTTATTTGATAGTACAGTATAAGAGAGACAGGAAATGGGGAGGCAGAGAGGGGGAATGACATGCAGTAAAGGGCTGCCCGATGCAGGATTTAAACCGGGGCCGACTGCAGCGAGGACTGTAGCCTCTGTATATGGGGCACCTGCTTAACCCACTGCCCCACATGGCACCCCAACCACTGAATGTTTTATAGATATTAGATGAACTGACATCCTCTCCTGGAGATCACCCTATAGCCACGAGTTGAACAGCGTTTCCTGATCATTTTACTGAAGAGAAACAAAGTGATTCCCTAAATTACCTGCTTGAATCTGCTGAGACATCATTGTAGTATTTGAACATACACTATGAATTTTCTCTCCTTCTCTGCCAAAAGGTGAATGACTGACACCAATTCTTAAATGTAACTTAGTTCAATTGATTATGGTGAAGCTAACCTGATGCCACTTGTGCAGTGGCAGACCACTGCTGAGGAGCGCTCAGGGGTACTAGCTCTGACCTCAGGGGCAGCACACCAAAAGTGGTGCAAACAACATTCAAGTTGTTGGTTTTACTTTTACATTTACTTTGCAAATGGTTGATGAGCTGACGGACGAATGAATTTCTCTTTGGGGATTAATAAAGTAATTTGTCTTTGTATTCGTATTTACTCATGTGCATATGACACTGTTGTTTAGATTCATTTACTTTATTCAAAATTATTAGATCTAGATGAGGCTATCATGTACATTACAGTCTCCTCATCAACACATGTTTTCATCAGCTGCTATTTTTGTTTTAAAAACCTTGTGTGATGTGTAAGTCACATGATTAATGTGCACCAGGAGTTAATCACTGAGTCTCTGCCACATTTTCTTTTTATTCATACAACATTTAAACCCTGCCAACCATAAAAAATACTTTTTTTTTCCTGTGACATGTTTTTATTTACTTTTTTTAATGTTTCCTTTTTGTTGTCATGAGAAAACTGATTGTGCACATAAAAACAGGTGGATGGGTACAGAGTGCTGCAATTGTAAATACTTTCCCGAGCACCAAATCTACAGCTGAAAAATAATCCAATAAATGCCCTATTTCATTCAATATGACGTATATTATAACAATGCTCTTTGCAGAGACAGGCTAAAACCTGCAGTCTTTTCAAGACATTAGTTGAAAAGAAGAAACAATTGATTAGCGGTAACGTAAATCTTTTATTTACATGTCTACTGTACAGTCATTGTCAGCGTTTTCTATGACAGTTAAATTTAATGTGATAGTTATGGACCCAGGGATGTACCACAGTGTATTGTAAAGTTATTAGAGGAGTTGATCTTTGTGGAGCAGGTTGACAGTGGCTGGACCAGGGTGGACAATGGAGAGTGCCAGATGGAGGCAGCTGGGATCAAACATTGCTGAGTTTAATAGGCAAAGCAGATAGTCAGGGAACAACAGACCTGAGCTCCAGGGAGAGAACTGAGATTACTGCTGATTAGTTGTACGCCTCCCGCCAACCAGTCCATTTACAGCAAATATGGTTAATATGTGTTTTGCTGGACAATTTGATGTCACAGTTGACCCTTGAGTCTTTGGATATGGATCTGTCATCACTTAATTATATCATTGCAGTTGTTGGAGTTCAACTGTGTCATGATGTGTGGATGAATTTTAGAAACACATGCCACAAGAAATTAAATCCCCTCTGGGTGAATGTGAGACAAGCAAATTTTAATCAGTTCATATTCAGCAAAAATATCCACATGAATATTTTTGCCAAATTTGAAGAAGTTCTGTCAAAGTATTGACATCATGTTCACAAGAATGGGGCAGATGGACAATCTGAGGATACATCTTGAGCTCTCACTGTAAAAACACAGTACAAGGAAAGTTGTGTAGGAACTACAGCAGAGTTGACTGAACATTTAAACATCACAGAGAAACACAGAACAATCTGGTGAAGAGCTGAGTGAAGGACCATGTGGCAGGTGTTTGTGGGAGGAGAAAACTGAATTAACGCACCCAGGCTGAGACTCTAACACACATACACACACAACCACAGACTGAAACCAACAGGGACAAACAAAATACATAAGGAAGGGGAAAACAACAGACACAAGGAATGAAGAATAATGCATCCATGGTTTCATGTTACAGCCCGGCTCCCCAGCTCTTTCTCCCCTGATTTCCTGGCAGTTTTCCACTGTTCACAGTGAAGACCATAACAATGCTGCAAATGAAACGTAAATTATCAAAGATGTTTTGGAGAATCATCTGCCTAATATCTTTACCCACAGCAAAACCCTCTGAAGACTAGGTTAAGAGAGTGAGAGAGACAAAGAGGGAGAGTGTGTGTTTGAGAGTATGGATGCAAATCTATCAGAATAATGGGCAAGTGATAACCTGCCACATGATACTAATTATCCACTATCACCAAAGTTAGTTTTAGTGGAGCAACTATCCCAGGACAAGAGGCAGAGACCTCAGGCTGGGGAGAGCAACATTGAGTTTGGGTGTCAGCCAGTTCAACACAATCCAAATCCTTGGTTCTCGCATGTACCTGCATCTGCCTCAGTGTGGAGTATACTGTATGGTGTGTAGTACATCACTATAGTGAAAGATACCTCCATCATCAAATTTAACAAATGACGGTATATATGGATGGAAGCACAAACATCTCAGTTGCCCCTTTGGTGGCTGACTGCAGGGCAGGTCATACACCCCTGTCCTGGTACCAGCCATTGGAAACACTTCCCACCTCCTCTTGGGATTGTCCCCAGATGTTCCCGGGTTAGGATGGATATATAATCCCTGCTGTGAGATCTGGATCTGCCTCAGGGTCTCCTCCATGCGCAATGATGGTAGTAAGGGGGGGGGGGGGGGGGGGGGGGGGACATGATCCCTTCATTTATAGTGAACCCAATCCGTTCTCCCACTGTCCTTTCATAAAGGGACAGTCAGTAAACACCAGTAAAACAGAGGATTAATGTTCCATTACTTAGGCTAACTTACATTGCTGTTGAAATGGGCAGCCACAGTAGCCTTGTCAGTGATCAATCCACATTACACTGATTCAAGAGGGGGAAAGGCTGAAGCAGATCCTTGCTGAGTCAGGAAAGCAAGGTATAACATTTTCCATGTGAATTCCAAATTACAAGTTAATAGCACTGCACAGCTAATCCAATGATAGCCCGGTGTTTGTGTGGGGTTACTAATGGTGCATTGCAGTTGTAGTCCGAAGTCAGAATTTCCAAGCTCCAAGTCAGAATTTTAATCAGGAACCCCCCAAACTCAGATCTCCAACTCAGAATTCATGCCATCTGCTACTCACATAAACAGTAGTTAAATGTTTTGTTGTACATTTTTTTAGTTTTTAAACTGGGAAGCACTCAACTTGGAGGCTACGTTGTCCCTAGCTCTGAATTCTGACCCAGGATCCTGAGAGGAGCTGTGAATGTAAATATGTTCGCTTGAGTGTTTACACTGCCTTGTTCATACACATAGTTACATATGTTCATAGTCATATACATGAAGGCACACTAGGTGGAGTGTGAATCATTGCAATTTTATTTTATTTTTTGTTATTACTATTTTTTTACCCATAAGTTTTTTTTGCTGTTCATAATTATAGAATGTTTATGCTGAGATCAGATTAGAAATTATATTTTGCAGGAGGCATGATGTTTTGGTGGGTGATTGGCCTAGGCTACCGGACAAATAACAGTTTGATGATGTATGGCTAGTGTTGATCAGGAAGGCCTTTGTTTCCCAGTGTTCATTGTTGTTTATCCATGATTTCAAATAAGAATGGCTTTTTAGTGCAATCCATTGGCCCAAATTAAGAAAATAGCCACTTGAGCACTAGTTAAAGCCCAAATTACGCAAAATAACTAATTGAGTTGAAATCATTTGCTGACACCTTGGTCCCCCCCAGTTCAAACCCCCCCCCCTGGTCTCCTCTTACTGTAGTTGGACATGCCCAGGAGACATTCTTATCAGATACCCACATCACCTCAGCTGACTTCTTTGGATGTGAAGGAGAGGCAGCTCCCCTGGATGTCTGAGCTCCCAGTCTTAGGTTAAATTAAACAATAAGGAAGGATGCTATGTATTTGTGTTTGCCAAGCACATTAAACAGAGTTTGGGTTAGTGGAGGATGGTTTCACATCGGCTCTGGCGCGCATCCAGTGTTAGAATGAAAAAGATGATTTATGGAGGAATAACTTTATAACCTTCTCTCTCTGGAGAGGGAAACTTTATTGATGCATACTCACTGACATGTACACACTTATCATGTATTTCCATATATCTCATTGGCTATTGACATTCCTTCCATCCCAGACTACCTGCATACACCCTTTAAGTTTCCTATATAACAACAAGGTTACATCTTAACTGAGAGAACCTATATATCAACAGTTTGTAAGTCATGTGTTGGATACATGTAGCTACTACTACTTTGTGTCAACATAAATTTTAAAACATCTAAGTTAAGTTTAAATTCATGTATCTTTATCCATTATTGACTCTGTACAATGCATCAAGTGGCAGGTTAATGCATTAAGGTAGGGTTTGCAGAAGTGAATAAGATGTTTAGGGCATTGTGTGTGTGTGTCTGTGTGTGTGTCTGTGTGTGTGTGTTTCTGAGACAGACAGAGAATGTGTGTAGGTAAAACCAAGTGAAGATTAAGATATAACGTGTGTGCAGGTTGTGTATCTGTATGCTAATGCTGTGTTTGTGTGTTTGTGTGTGTAAGATGATAACAGTCACCTCAACACCTGCATACAGACTTTTAACTGCAATGAACTGCAGTCATTTTTATATAACACCATGGGTGGGTGAAATTATCTGTCTACTTCTTTAGCTGATAAGCATGAGCAGATGCACTCAGTGTTTCATGTCGATCAGCACATTTTATAATACTAATACCCTAAACTAAGATGATCAACATGATATATACAGACAGGCAGGTAGGCAGACAGGCAGGCAGGGAGACAGGGGGACAGACAGACAGACAGGCAGGAAGGCAGACAGACAGACAGACAGACAGACAAAGAGTCAGACCAACCAGCACTGAGAGACAGTGAATAGACCAGATGAACAAGTGAGAATCCAAGCAGACATTCAGCTGCATGTGTAGCAGGAGAGAGAGGTGTGAGGTGGGGTCAGGTCAGGGTATGCTGAGACTCTCATTAAATAATTACAGCCTGTGGTCCAAAAGCTGTGAAAAAATGTGACAAGGTCGCTCTCCTTGTCAGTGGAGGACACTCAGAGAGAAAAGTGGGAGTTGAGCCTCAGCCGCCTTTTCAAACTATCAAAGACACAATATAAAAAGATGATGAAACCAAAAAGGGAATCAAAAAAGACTTTGATATATACTATATCAGCCCCCTTCCTGTGATATGGCATTTTGTGACATGACAGCCCTCTTGTAGTGATACTCTTCCTGTATTCCCCAGAAGTCAGTGCAGTGGATTGTCTCTGGCAGCCCCCACTGACAGATTGGAAGGGTCCAATTGGACGGTAATAGCATTTTAATGGGAATCACATGGAACGAACTCAAACAAACAAACATTAGCCTCTGAGTTAATGAGCTTGGCTGCACAATATAAATGACCTGCACAAGGCTGCTGCGTCCTTCACTGTGTTCAGAGTAGCTGCAGTGTCAACCATGAGAAATTCAGCTTGTTAACAAGAAGCTGCATGCAAAATTTAAAGTGCAGGTGTGCGTGTGTGTGTGTGTGCCTGCGTGAGTGTGTGTGTGTGTGGATGAGTGAGCAAGTGAGTGTAGACAGGTCTTCAATGCTCATGTGATATAAGGAGAGGGAAAAGATGGAGACTGGGAAATAATATGTATGGAGTATGGAGTGATGGAGTGAAGTTTACACTTAAATCAATGTCCACCCTGAGCCCTGCTTTTCACCACTGGAAGTTGTGATGTCATTTCCTGAGAATTTCGTCATTTATTAGATAGCACAAAGATTTAGTCCAACAGCCCAACAGTGTCAAAGCACAATTCACTCATATTGCTGTTAAATGGCAAGAATAAAGGTTAAAAGTTAAAGATTTTTCTGACCTTTTCTTTTCTCTCTCTGTTTTCGTCAAACTCTGCTGCTGACTGTTGTTTCATTATTGTTATGACATTCATTTCAGAATGTTAGCAGCTCCTACATAGTTTGTGACTTTTACAGATTAGCTTGAGTGGACAGAGTGACAGCAACACTGGAGACATAGACGAGAATGACATGGCAACAAAGATCCTCAGTGAGGTTGTATGACATGTGACGTGACATAGCACATAATTTTCACGTCACATGAAGTTGTTAGAATTCATGACTGCATGTGTGAACCTTTGTAGACATACAGTATGGCTGTCTTTACACTACAAGGTTCAAGTGGCCCAATTCTGATTTCTTCCTGTGGCACAGATAGGTTCTGTAACATGAACATGTATGAACATGAACTTGTTAATGGGAAAAAAAAACCTATGATATCAGATATTGTCAGATTGGATTCAGGCCCCCGTTATATGTGGAAATGAATCAGATACAAATTCGATATCCGCCAGTGCTTCTGCAGTCCAAACAGACAGATTGGATATCGGATGTGAGTCGTACATCATCAATAATGTGTTGATAGGCGCATAGGCTATTGATGACAATGTGTGTTGTTAACCTGCAGCTGGACCAGCTGACTTCCTCTTCTGCTTTGGTAGCCAACCACGTCTATGCATGTGGGTCGTTTCGCGCAAGCACAGCAGGTATAAATGCAGACATCAAATATGGGTCACTTCAATAGAACATGTAAACGGATGGATGAAAAAATCGGATATAGGCAACAAATCGGAATTGTGCATCAAGGCCTGTAGTGTAAAGACAGCCTATGTCACAGCTCGGTCACCCAGCATCCACTCAGTACATTTCCACTCACCTGCCCTTGCCCCACTCCGCCTGCCGAGCCACACCCCCCCATCAAGCCAACTCAACTCACCTGTGCACACAGCTGCTCCTCATCTCCTGCAATCAGCTGAGCATATATTGACCAGTTCCACACTCACACACCAGATTGTTTTGTAATCTCTGTGCAGTACTTTCCAGACCCGGCCTGTCTCCAACTTACCTGCCTCCCTCGAACCTGAAAATCACCTCAGCCTTCCGTCCCTGACCACGTTTTCTGCCTCAGTGTCTCCAGCCCGTCTGCCTCCTCCCTGGACTGCTTGGTGGGCTCCTCCTGTGTTTCCTCTGCCTGCTCCTACTTTCCTGCCCCTCTTCCATCATCGAAGAAACATCATTCACATCTGCCTCTCTGTAACTGTCATTCAGAGCTCCCACTTACTTGCCTGTTTGCTCCCTGGATATCTGCCACTCCTTGTCTTATGATAACGTGGCTGTGTATTAAGAGAGCTCTTACTACACTATTTCTGTTGTTCCGCACTGGGTCCAAACACACCCCCATTGCACAGTAATGGAGTGCAATGCTAGATAACTATTCAATAATTTTAAGCTAATGCATACTGTCCTTATAAATCATGTGATGATGTCTGTGTAAGAATCTCATTGTTAGGTTGTTTAACCTAAACAAACCATGATTCAGCAGCTTTAACTGTATGTTTATCATTGTTTGCATGAAAACAAAAGTTGATACACCTGCTATCTGAAGGAAGGGACACAAAACCTATATGCTTGGCACATATGCCTATGATAAGAAAAGCATGGGAAATTAAAAATATCAAATGTCAATATATGTTAAAAATGAATGGAAAATACGTGATATATTATGTGGTTCAACAGTGATGTCCAAATGTCTGAGCTTCATTTCATAATGTGAAATAACTTTCTACTTCCCAACATACATTTGGGAAAATAATGAGATCATTAATAATAAAGCAGTATTGGATAAGTTATGGAAACAGAGGAATTTAGACAAAGTTTAGTAAAGCACATTTATATAATACTGTAAGAGGGATTTCAATCATTTTCTTGTTGATTAATTTGTGAGATCTCTGACTCAGCCGCTGTTGAAGTAACAGCTTATATACTGACAAGGTGCACATCGTCAACACTCATCCTCCTCCTCTAAGCCATTAGTGATTTTTTTGCCATAGAGATTCCTGTATAAGAAAGACCTAGATGTTCTCGGGCTCAGCGACCTCCTCAATGTAATACATCTTTCTTTTGAACATTTGGCAAGTGTCAGTGCATGTGTGCATTTGTCAGAGAGAGAAGGGAGTAGTTTGAGGTCACATCAGAGGCAGGGAACACTTACAGCCGAGATAATGATGGCTGTCTGCAAAGACTTTCAAATTCAGATTTGTGTTTTTATCTCTTGTATCTGGATGACAACCATCATCTTGATAAAGCTGCAGGGGAAAATAGCTACAACTGTGTTACACCAATGTTAACGTAACAGCTCCTATTGTGGTTGGATGACTGAAGCGGTGTGTTAAAGGCTCTGTTAATGCCTTGGCCATTTTCAATTTGTATGAGATCAATACAGCTTTAACACGGGCTATTCTACACTGTTTTTTTATACCCCTCTTCTGTCCAGCACAAGGCAAGATAAGAAACTTCAAATTACATTCCTCAATCTTTTCCAAATCAAATGAGGTTTCTGGGTTGTTTTATGAAACTCCCTGTGCATGGGTCTGCTAATCCAATCATGGAGTGTAAAGTTTCACTTCACCCCAGTCTGAGATAACATGCACAGAATCAAATAATGTTATTTGAAAAGAATTTATTAATGAAACAACTGTAGAACAGCTCCCTGTTCTTGTTAGTGGAAAAAAAAAAATACCCAAGTGACATTAAGCAGAAGAGGACTCACTCTCACCGTGTCTCCTGTGACTCATGACAAAAGTGTACACTTATCTAAGCACATTCTTTAAAAGTAGCTGCCGCTCTGGATATAAAGTGAGATGAAGAATCAATTTTTAATATTTTCTCAGATTCATCTCAAGCATACATCTTGTCTCCAAGCTGAAGAAGGTTGGTATATTTCTCTTCTCATTCAAATAGGAAGAACAGGGTTAAGCAGCTTTTGCCTTTCACCTCACAGGAGTGGGGTGGGGGTGGGGGTGGGGGGTGACCACCTCAGGCAGAGATGAAACAGGAATTAATATTGCTGAAAGATGATTGATTAAAGGGGGAACACTGGATTAAAATCAATATCTGTCCTGCAATGCTCCAGTAGAACTTTATTGTTTAAGTGTGTTGCCTGCCCCAGCTACAGTTAAGGATTGATTTATCGAGCAGTGTTTTGTGCACTGGTGGCAGATTCGAAGCAAAAGAGGAAATATTCATGCCTGTTTAAGTGTTCCAGTGACTCAGAGAGTTATTCAGTGCTGAAGACGGATTCAGAAAATCATTACTAGGGGGTTGGTTTCAGAAACAGTGCAGTGCTTCATGACGCCATTCATGGTGGCAGCTTGGGGTTGTATGAGATGTTATTCACCACCCTCAGTGAGGCATTGCTTTAATGGCAAACATGGGAATATTGTCAGTCAGTTTAAAAGTTCAAACTAAAATGTGGAATTTTTTTCCTCTTTTTTTTTCTTTCATTTGAGACAAAAACGAGAGCTTAAAACCAAGCAAAGGTTTGCACTGCAATGCATAGTGACATAGGCAGGAGGCTGAATGGGAAGACACTGAGAGAAATGAAAGTGAAAGTTTGGCACTGAGCTCAGGAGAACAACTGCTTCTCATGCTACATTTGGAGAAGTGGTAAAAAAAAATAGAAAGAAAATATCACACTGACAAGATTTTTTTTTTTTTTTTTTTTTACAAAGTAAATGGGAATCATAAACCCCAGCTCTGAGTTTTACTAGGTTAAAAATAGGGATTGCATATTTCCTTTCAAGAGAGGGGCACCAGCAGCTTTAGAAAGAGTCACTGCTGCTGTTTTTCTTTCACTACCAGTGAAACACACTGACAAGAAGTATGAAACTAGATAATAAGGTTGAGTAACTCCAGTTCTAATATAATAATTAATCAGTGTACTGTGATGACTGTACAGTGACCATTACAGACTGCAGAACAGCAACGTGTCATGAGAGATTAATGTAAATAACTAAGTGTAGTACAGATGTCTGCTGCTACAGTGCACTGTACAACAAAGTCTGTCTTCAGGCTGCTGAGGGCAGGGAAAATGGCTTTAAGTGGGTGCAGGGTTTCTACTGTACTATCATTACCTCTTGGATTGGTGACCATCTTTTCCCCCGCATAGCATCAGATTGTTTGCAGGAGCGATGTAAGCACCTGACAAATGTGGCGGAGCTTAGGATAACATCTACATTGTAAGCAGTAATCTAGACAAAGTGGCAGCGTACAGCCAGGAGTCCTTGGTGATGAATGGCCATATTTAAATCAAGTTGTTTTCTCGGTCTTTTTTTTTTTTTCTTGCATCATTGACAGCACGCATAAAACATTTTATGTTCAACGCCCAGCATGTTACGATTTATGGAGCAGGTCATTAGAACGTATGCTGACAAGTGCCTGGAATTCTAATGTCATCCATGCTCATACATGCATCAGGGTTTTAAATGATGATAAACTAAATTCATGCATCAGGGTTTTAAATGATGATAAACTAAATTCATGCATCAGGGTTTTAAATGATGATAAACTAAATTCATAAATCCCAGAAACCATCCCTAACTGTTACTGTGTGGGACAGACATCACGTCTAATATGAATCCTAACTAAAACTCCCATTTTGATGAAATGAAAATGGATGTGCTCAAGCTGCCACACACATCCTGACAAACATTTATATTCACATGAGCTCTGCCCTAGTCTTTTGTAATCTGTAATTTCAGCACTTTTTTTTTTTTTTTATTCAACTAAGTGACTTTTTAAGTCTGCAACATTATTCTGCTCCAGTCTTTCCAAACCTTATATGGCACATGGTTTGAACTTGTTAATTCTTCAGGATTTGTGCTACTTTGGTGCCAGATGGAGGTTTTCTGCCATATGGGTCAGTATTTAGAGTGTCAGCTAGTTCAGGCAATAACTGTGAAAAATGTGAAGAGAATCTGTTTAAGTGATTGACATTGCTCCTGAACCTCATCCGAATCTTAACACAGAAGTTACTACTGCTGCTAGTGCTGCTTTTTGACATGGGTTTGGCTATGAGAGTGCATCAGCTGTCATATGCATTTCTCTGCTCTTTTCATATAGCAACACTCTGGATGTGCCATCTGACTTTTCTGTTGCTGGTGTCCTGACAAATTTCTGAGAATACGCATGGACCAAGCTTATTAAGTAGATGAATGGTCCAATGCAGAAACCTCAGATGTTATTCAAATGTATGATGGCCTTTAAAGTGCCACCACCCTAAGCACAAGCACAAGTATACATTTTGAATGATATTTTAGATGATATTGCAGTATAGCATTGAAGCATTATCATTACCATTCTCATCATGGTTTCCATAATAAAGATGGTTTGGTCAGAAAGCTCATGGCTTCAGGTGCAGGCACGCTTGCACACTTGGTTGAGGAAAAATCAAAATGTAGGTATCTCCCTTTGCTCCTGTCATAGTTACTCCAACAATGGTGTTGTCTAACAGCAAATGTAGCTATGGGTCATAATAACCTGCTGCACACACAACCTTTGGGCTCATTTTTGTTTACAGGATAGTCTCAGTGAAGAGAGTGACCAAGGGTTAATAATGACATTGTTATCCACCTCTGGAAACAGCTGAACTTGATGCTGTACTCAGTGTTTCTAGACTGATAAGTGAACAGCTATTAGCCAACATTAGCAAAAACCTTTTCTTTTAATTCCATGCAACATCCACACTTGAGCAATAAAATAAACAAATGGATTCATTACTTTGTGGTGACCTAAACTAGACACATCACAAAATGAATGCATAGCCATGATGCCTTGCTATGAATTGTCAGATTTCATTAATTACTAAAAAAGCTGGATCATTATCAAAAATCTATGTTGATAAATAAAAACACAATGGTGTCAGAAGAACCCTGTACTCTACTATACATCATTAGAGTATGATAGGGCAGACACTGTAGATCTGTGACTGTACAGGACAACGCTCCTCTCTCCTTTATGTCAACATCGCTCACGCAATCATGTGGCTCTTAACAGGCCAGAGTGTGGCGCAATGCCACCCTAATCAATTAAATATGAATAGGCACTCATCTATACACAACAACAACGATACAATATTTAGCACATCACGATCTGTGTGAGGAGTACTCTCTTTTCCCTTGCATCTTACATGGAGAGCCTTGAAGAGCAATTAGGGCCCTTTTTTTTCCAAGAGGAGGGAAGACGGCTGGGATTTTTAAGGGCTGCGTTTTAGAAGCAGCAATACTCCAGATCAAAGCCTGCCTGTCAGAGCCTCTTATAAACCATTTTTGGGCTCTGGCTTGTGTCTTGTCAATAAAAAGTAGGCCATGTACTTGTACGGCAGCTGTATGTTTCTATATATGTTTAGAATTCAAAGAGCAGCCCCGTTTCCCCTGCAAGCTTGAAGTACAAACAAAAAGAAACATTGTTTTCCCTTACTCCCAGTGGTTTAGAGAATTGCTTTTATTTGCCCAGGTTTTAAGTTATTTGGCTCCAACATCTCTGCCTCTTCACCTCATACAGTGGGTGATTGGCTGGTAAAGTGATGTTCAAATAAATGGTCAAATTTCAACAATTTCCTGAAAAAGTGTCTTCATTATTCTCAGTCATACAGAGCATGCAGATAGCACTTTTCATAAGGGCTCTTTCTCTGGTGCAAAGTGGTTGTCAGGATTATCCAGAGAATCCACAGCCTGTTTGAACTATTCTATTGTCATTAGTCAGTGTATCCTCATATTAAACATGCTCTGTTTTGGAGTAAATGTTATTTTGTCCTAATCAATTCAATTTATAGCAAGCACATATTATTCAGCCCACATAGGGAAATGCAATTCTTTTACATGCATTTTCCATTTACACACAAAAAAAATTTTAAAAAGGAAGAAAATATCACACTTGGTTCAGGTGGAAAACATAATGATGAAAGCCAAATGCCTAACCTGTGTGACTTCAGTGTCCAGTGTGCTGTGATGAGTGATTGAAAGACAGTGGAACACATCAGATCTGTGTGGACTGACTAATCCAATCCAATAAATGTTTATTGTCCACCATGGCGGAAAATTGACTTTACTCACCATACAAATAGACAAATGTATATATTAAAAATATAAAATCCCACACAGCATAAAATGGGATAAAACACAATTAAGATACAAGTTCTTTAAGTGCAGTGGAGCAGTTCCTGCCGTGTGTGTTTACTGCTTGGTTGAGCTGAAGAGGCAGGTGACATTCAGGATGAAAGACTTAAAAAAAAAAAAAAAAAAACCCTCCCAGACCCCAAGAGCACAAAATGATTGGAGAAAAGATCTGCTCTGATTTTTCCACCTATCCTCCTCGTACTCTGAGTGTAGATGTCAGTCAGAGGTTTTTGGGCTTTTCCTACAATTTTGCTTGCCATTGACACAATCATCTGTTCAGTTTGATCCTAAACTTACATCTTAAGTGACCAAACCACACAGGGAGATAAAAAGTAAGCACATAGCACATTTTTAAAAGACATAGTCTGTGTTTTGAAAGGATTTCATCTGGGTGTCAAACCCTATTCCAAGATATTTAAAGGTTTCAACAGTTTGGCCATCAAGTGAGACTTGTGCTGTAAGAGGGCTCTTGATTTACGCAAAATATGACTTTTTTTTTTTGTTTTTGCCACATTAATTTTCTAAGTGAACTGAAGCAGTTATATTCCTCAACATTAAATCAATGGCAGCAAAATGGGAAACTATATTGCCACCCTCTTTTTTATTGATCAACCAGCTTCACCAATAGTCACAGTGGCCAAGAGTTGCATTTTCTGCCTGGATCTTTGTTATGCTATTTGGTTGTAAGCTAGCTGATTATTCACAAATGAGCAAATAGTGATGGTTTGTGAAGGCAGTTACAATTTATGTTGTTGTTGTTGGTTGATATGTTACATATGGTTGTGTATTGTCTTGTTATAGATTTGGGTAGCCATTTTTCTACCTCTGGCACTAGAGGGTGATGTAACCATTATTCACCCCCACAAAGCTCTTATCAGCTTAACTTCATTTCCAACTGGGAAAAAGTCTCAGCTCTGTGTTTTGATTCAGATATCTGGAACCAGGATAAAGTAGTTATGGAAGTTCATAGTTTTCTGGAAAATAAGAGGGATGACATCAAAAAAGTACAATTTTTATTTTGTCTTTTTTTTTCTTCTTTTCAGCAGAGGTAGTTTGATGTAATATATGTGATATGGAATAAACATGTTTACAAAGACTTTAATACAAGCATATAAATTGTATGATATGAAATCTGACACATGATGTTGTGCACGGAACAACATGCCAAGTATGTGTTGTTGTAGTGTGACACTTACATCGTGGGGCTGCAGGATGTGTGACCTTTGCGATGAAACACAGAGCATCTCCATATGGGCTCAAACAGGAAAAAGGTAAGTGGAAGTGACAGGCTTATATATCTCACACCACTAACTTCAGTAGCCTGCAGTGAGGCTTATTTAGCATGTCTCATGGACCTGGATCTAGAAGCCTTTGTGCGTGTATGTGCGTGTGTGAGGGGGGAGGAGGGAGGTGGGGGGTCTCAAGCACAAGGAGGGTGACAGCGAGTGTGTATTGTAGTCAAAACAATTTGCTTTGTGACATTTTGATAACTATTATTTTTCTTGCATGACGAGGAGTGTGCCAGTATGCCATTTAATTTAGTAGCAGGATGTGGGCTATGAAGTCTGAACGAAAGCTTGCAGTGGTGAGAAAAAGCCTATTATTTTTATGTCTAACAGAAAATGATGAGAGTATACATAACAGAAAACAACACAATAGGGGAGAGACAGTAAAAGGACAGATGCAGTTGAAAAATAAAATGACTTGAAAGAGTAAAAAAGGTGACAGTCTGGAGCAAAAGTAAACCTAGGTAAAAACAAAGAGATGGTAAGTGTGACAGGACATGAAGGGATAAAAGGGAGAAAGAAAGTGTGAAACAGAAAAAAAAGCAAGGGATCATGTCTTTGAAAGCAACAGAGACCAGTGAACATTGCTAAGTGCATACAGTGTCAGAATGCATGAGCATCTGGGATGTCATAAGAAATGGGCATTTCGTGTACTCCCTTTGGTCGCTGTGCAGTGGATCGTGGCTGTTGAGCTGTTGACCTCCTTGTCGGATCCTGGGCTCCCATCCATCACCTCGGGGAAACATATTAATGTGGCAGCATGTTTTTAGCTCATCCATCACAACATCAGATAGCCCACACAGCAGTCAGGTAAGGACACAGGTCAGTCACTTAGACTATTGATTAATCAGACCTCGTCTGAAGAAAAGATCATGTTGCACTTAGATGGTTCTTTGGTCCTTGAAGAGCCAAAGCTGAAGTGAAATGTTTTTTCATTTGTTCTTAGGTAGTAACTGAACCATAAGGTTAATGCATTTTTTTTTTCTTTAATCTCATCTCTCCTGCTGCAGTCAAAGCACTGCTGGGCCTCATTTTTGTTTTCCCTTCTTGACCTAATGAACTTTGTTTCAAGCTTTGGTGAGGTCATTATCAGTGAGCAGGAGCTTGTTTGGCCTCCACTGTTTCTTGGAGGCTGGTGCTCCTCGACCAGATGGCAGCCTCTCCTGCATCAATTGCATGAACACCCTCAAAGAGCTGTCCAAATTGGTGCTGCTCTCCTGTGCTCTGAGAATTCAGGGAGGTCCACTTTTTTTTTTACGGTATCACCATGTTCACATTTCAGTCAGACAACTCTTGAACTCTCTCAAAAAATTTATTGAAAGCATAAGCATGGCAAGCTGAAGCATAGCATAGGTATTCTTGAGCATGGCTGCAGCAGGTTTGGCATCAGGCTCTGTCTCAGTTATTCATTCCCTGAATAATGATCTGCTTGACAGACCTAACAGGGAATGAAAGCAGACCCCCGCAAGGGATCATAGAGACAGAGCCCACAGGTGGATGCTGGGGAGGTGGTGGGTTTGCAAAAACTCATAGGCAGCAGGAGCAACAGCAGCAATGTGATGGTAAGCAGTAGCAGCAGCAAGGGCAGCAGCAGGGCAGCAGTGACAATGGCAGAAAATAACAGCAGCGGCAGCATTGCCAGGATGAGTGTGTAAGCTAGGGGGTTTAAATAGCCCGCCCTATTTGGAGAGGCAAGCATGTGACTGATCAGCTGATCAGGATGGATACAGCTCGAGTTGTCTGTCTGAACTAGCTTCGCAGGCTTTGCATCATTCACATCAAATTACATGGGATTGGTGTAAAAACATCCTGAAACAAACAACAAACAATCAAAGTTACACAACAGCACTAACTAACTGGGGTAGTAGCAGCTCTATGGACACAAACACAGCATCAGTGCACATTTCCCTGTAGATATAAACACACACCATCATTTCAATATGATAATTGAATATTGGCTACAAAGATATTGCTTTTGGAGGATATAGATCATAGCATTCCTGGTAATTCCCTTTGTATTTAGTTATATGGTTTTGATAAATCAAAGACCATTTAGTTGCTACTGGGAAATGAAGGATTCTATTTTGCCTAAACTGGAGACTAAAACTCCCTTCTAGTACATGACATGGAAATTTTGTTGTTGTTTGTTTTGTTCCTCTCAGCATAAAAAGTCATAAAAGGTCAGTAGGCCATATTCATAGCATATCAAGATTGTATCAAGTTTGATTTCATGTGATTTTCATGAGATCCGGTAATTTACAAATCTGATTCAACCCACATAGAGAGGTGGTTTCAAATGCTATTCTGATCAGATTTGTACAGATCTATTTCAATCTGAACATATCGGTTGTGTAGGGGAGGAAATATTTAGAGACATTTATCTATTATCTCTCACACATATTCTGTCCTTCTGGTGTTAAGATGAGGTTTTATCAAAGTAAAGTAATTAATTTATTTAATCTGACTCCATTTAATTAAATATTGGTGAGAATGAATAGTTAACCAATAATTAAGATTATAAGCCTTTTAAGAATTGAACTCTGCTATTAAGAGATCTGACATCAGTCTTAGTTCAGGGATGGCAGATATAGGTTAACAAACCACTCAGTGACCTTCTTAACATGGAAGAATAACCCTGATGCCTGGGTTGAAGTATTCAGAGGTATTAGGACATGATACTCAATCTTGTCTGTCCAACTCAGAGGTTAAGGTGTGAACAGCGTCCAGTGAAACTTACCATATAACTAAGGTCTTTGGGATACAGTATTTAACTAGTCCCTATCTTAGTTCAGGGATGGCTGATATAGACTTAAACTATTCAGTGACCTTCTTAACATAGAAGAACAGCCCTGACACCTGGGTTGAGATATTCAGAGGTTATAGAACATAACTCAGTAGTTACAGAACATAGTACTCAATCTTTTCTATTCAACTCAGAGGTTAAGGGTGTGAGTGTTACCCAGTGAAACTAAAGACCTACTAGGTATCTGATAACAGATCCTTCACTACAAGAGTAAAATCTCTACAAGACAGTATTAGAAATGAATGGTTAACATTCCAGTTTATTGTGATGTAAGTAGTGAACAAACTCTAGCCAATAGCAACAATACTTGAGAAACAGATATTGCAACACACTCGACATGTTGGAGCTCTGGTTGGCAGATCAACTCAAAGGTTGGGTCCTTGCTCTTTCCCTTCAATATTCAACCAGAACAAAGACACTTTTAAATCACATGTCAATAGGAATTTGCATGGAGACACCACTCACATCTGGAGACCTTTGATCATCAGGGTGTATGTCACAGGACAATAACTTCACACTGAGACCATCAGACATGGGGAAGTCAGGTAGACAGGAGGTGTTAAGGAGAGGATGAGAGTTCAGGGTGGTGTTGAACTGTCTTACAGTTGCTCAAATAGGATTTCCAAGTGCCTTCGAGACAGTAACAAAAACAGCAATGACGACAACATGGTTGTGGAGAGACACAGGTTAATTATAGTCAGTCAGTTAACCATTCCAGAACATGCGCTTCAGCTGGGAGCAGCAAAGTCTGGCAGCTCTGAGTTTTTACTCAACCTTTGCTTTATTTTATTGTTATTACTGATGAACACTTCTGTGGGGAGAGGAGATTCTTCAGGAGAGGAGCTTCTGTCATTGAAAATGGAGCAAGTCTGAAGGATGCCACCCTGTTCCAGCTGGATGAGGAGGTGCTCTCATGGTTGCTGTGCTGGTGGTGCAGAGGTTAAAGGCTTGGAAGTGGAGATGTACTGTAGGTCCTTTCTGCTGTCAGTCATCATGCAAAATATCAACTCTCTGCCCAACAAGAGTGATGAGGAGCTGGAGATATAGATGAAGACTCAGGCAGTAGACATTTTTTCAAATCAAAACAATACTTGTGTACACCAACGGCTACTGCTGAAGTACCATGTGAAGTTCTCCATGAAGTCATTGCTAGGATACAGACTAAACATCCTGAGGCACTTGACTTCAGTCACGTCTCCCTGATGGACTCACTGAGGATGTGGTGGAGAGATACACGCTGGTGGAGGCCATTCTGAACATCTCAGATCATCCTCTTCATAACACCTTGATGGACCAAGAAAAGAGCGGTGGTGGACGGCTCCTCTCTCTTCACTGCAGGACGGAGAAATATAGAAGATCCTTTGTACCTTCAGCCATCAGGCTTCTTCATTCTTCTGCAAATGGTTGATGAGCTGACAGACACATGAATTTCCCTTTGGGGATTAATAAAGTCATTCGTTTTCGTATTCATCCCCACCAAGTGATTCCACCAGACATCACTGGGCTGCCTGCACCAAAGGGCCTGTTCCACTGTCATTCCAGTGGTGATGGTAGCATGAAAGGAAGCACAGCTCAGTAGTTGCCACCGTTTCTGTTACTTTCTTGCAATTAGCAGACTATTTTTTATTATCAGACTATATCTGCTGAAGCTCCACATGAGTTGGGACAGAAACAAGCACAGTTCACTGTCTACCATTTAGTCTGTTTGTTTTTTTCTGTTTCCATAGAAATCAACGTGGATAAGACACAGGCAATATGGACACATGCTGACTGGCTAGGATCACTTGCGATATCGTCATGTGGACTGTCAGTAAAATCAGATTCTGATCAGATTTGAAAAAAAAAAACAAAAGACACTTGGGCTGCAGTCTGAACAAATTGTGGACAGGGATCAGACTGGAGACTCAAGTTGTCTTAGCCAAGGTGTGTGTCCCTGTGCTTCTCCTTCATGTGTGCCTACTGGCCATCCAGCTTGTAAAACTTGTTCTTTGTCAGTACTGTCAGAAAGGAAATCCCTTTGTCTTAACTGGAACCTCCATGGGTGGGGCAGGGGAAGCAGAGGGGATAATGTTGTGTCACTGTCATTAGGGTTAGCACCATACTCTTCCTCTTGTTGAATTTCATGAGCAACCACTCTATTTTCGAGTGGATTTGCAAGACATGTATTACAGTGGCAATGAAAAAAAATGTTATTAATTTGTCATTTATTTATTTATTTTTTGCTTTCTGTGTATCTTCCTCTTCCATAACCACCGTATCTCTTCCCTCTACCTCTCTTATCTTTCTCCCTTTCATAAATTACTACCTCCACTTCACAGGAAATGACAACAATCCTCTAGCAGCATGAAGAGAGCTACTCATGTGAAATCAGAATGCACATCATGTGACAGCACATCAAAAGCATGCTGTGTTGGCATGCTCCTCCACCTCACAAGAGACATTAAGAATGCTTGCTTGGATAGCTTTCAGTGACTGATGCATCTGAATTAAATGTAAAGTAAAATGGCAGATTTTCCATGCTCTACATTAGAAATGATCTCCCATCTCCTGGTGGTGGAATACATGTGTGCGAGCAGAGCAGATATAGTTGTTTTGTCTGGGTCTGCTTCAGAATGAACTGTATCTAAGCAGTGCCCCCTTGTGGCCGCAGGTGACAGAATCCTCCTCTGACTAATTCACACTGTAGCCTTTAGTCATGTATCTGTGAAAGAGGAAAGAGCAGAGCATGCCTCACACATATCTTATCTGAGAATGCACAACCATTGTTTCTACTAAAATAAAGATGTTGTGATTTGAAGATCTGTGCTTCTGAGGGTGTGGAATGGTTCCGCCTCAGGTCATAATTCTAAAATGAGCCATGTTTGACAGTTCTAGCTGTAAACGTAAAATCAATGGAGGTGGGGGGTTTGGGTTTGGTCCTGACAACACTTGAGCTAAGTATGAATCATACTCTCAGTTATTTTTGAGCTCTACATTATACAAGCATACAATGCAACATGTGGATGCAGCAAAAGGGTCTCCTCTCACCCACTGTCACCTTGGGCTTGAGGAGGCTTTCTTTTGATGGAGAAGAAATATTCCAAAAGAGGAATAGAATTAGAAGCCCTTGAAACCTTTACAAAAAGGTCAAAATATTCAGCTCCCACCTATCTGAGGGCTAAAGGAGAGGCAGCACCTAAAAAAAAGCATAACCAGACTCTTAGGACTGCTTAGCACTTTTCTGCTGTGAGCAATGCCCTCATCCTCCAACCCTACCCCTCCACAGCAAGGAACACTTTGAGATGAGAGCACCGTGTGTGTCTTTCATCTGCACAGTGTGAACCTTCTGTTGGATCTGTTATTCCTGCTCCTCTTTTTCCCCCGGGCTCTTGCATTCATAAACCGGATGTGCAGGCAGAGGAACACAATGCGGACAAATAAGACGCACACACACAAAACATCAGATGTCTTCATCTGCTGCTCAGGTGTGTAGGTGTGTTGGTAGTCAAGAGTCTACCTGTAGCTTTAGGTTATTTGCCGACATTCCAGTGAGAGCTGCTCATCGGCTGAGACAAGCTGCACGCATTCTCGCTCATACAGCAATTGTTCACTTTTTTTTTTTTTGGTGATTCAAGATCTGTCAGATGCAGAGGAGAGTTGCAGTGCAGGGGTAAAAACAACACGGGAAAGGATGAGATGTCAAAATGGCAGCTTAGTTGTGTAGAATTTGCGACCAGGGGCACAGCAAAAATGAGCTAGACGTGAATGAAATTAGGGCTGTTTAACAAGTGAGTTTCAACAGTAGGCTGAACGGTGGCCATTTGCAAAATGTCACAAAACACTTCAAGCTATGGCAAACCACAAATGTCAACAACAAAATCAACTATGGCATGCTGACTCAGACTGGCTATGGCAAAACAACAGAGGCGATAGCTGAGCATTTATCACTCTCCAAGTCAGCAACACATCTTATTGGCAGAGTGGGAGGTCTTGGCACGGCTACACTTTACCATGAGAACAGCCCAGCCTGGGAAGAAAGCAACTGATGGTATGAAAGAAGAAGAATGGGAAAGATTGCAAGACAGATGGGGATGGGAGTGTTTGTGTGTCTGGTTGCATGAGACTGATCATGTTTTTATAGCTGTGCCAAGCTCAAGAGTAATTTCCTGTGGTTACAGTGGTGACGTGGTAAATACCACCCAATATACTTTCCAGAGTCTTCCTCCTCAGTCTATTCACCTGTTACCAATGGAGACTGTTTGAATATATCAACCTCGGTCTTACATCCAGGTTTTGTTTTTGTTTTTTTTCCCCCACATTTTTTCAAATAAATCTTAACAGAGATCATCTCCACACTTCCTTCTGAGGATTACCAAAGCTAAAACTCTGGAATCTGTCCCTAACTTTGACTTATCTGACACATTCATACACACATGCTGAATGTTTGATATTTCAAAATGTATCTGAAATGAAATTCCATCTGTATCTATATATGTCATGTGCTGTCAGGAGAGAGTGCCCAGGTGGAAAGACTGAAAAGGTGCAGCCAGTGAGCATTAGCTGTCCATTAGCCTGCTGAGCTGATCGTAATTCATGGAAAGAACACTTGAGGTCCACTGTCACGTTTCTACTACAGGAACTTCAGGGTCATTTTACAGGGCCGGGGCCATTAGTATGTCTCCATAGCCTAAACTGCCCCCGAAGGACCCTCTCCCAGAACTTTTACAGGGGCTAAACAAGTCCCTGCCTGAGTGGCTCCAAAAATCTCCCATGTGGGTTTTGAGGTTTACTCGGTGCTGATTGGGTATATTCAGCACGGGGTGTGACACCAACAGAAAGCGCGAAAATAAGTAGCATTTTTAAAGGGGAACTATGCAAGTCCGGTGACTTTCCCTCTGTTTTGCTAACTCTCTGCTGGATAATGTTATTTATCATATACGTGTTACGAATTGTGTATTTGTGTAGTCTTATCTGTCATAAAAAAGAGCTTACGGGTCACAGGGTGCGTTTATGTTGCAGTGCCACCGAGATGAGATCTGGGACACCGGGTCAGAGGCACTGATCTTGCAAGGTTGGTTACAAGTCATTTATTTAACCATCACAATTGCTGAAGCTGTTAAATTAAGGTAAATATGTAGCATAGCTAAGGTAATAATCCTGTATATAGTTCCTCTTGCTGCAGAAAAAAAACACTGACAACAACAAGAGTAGTCAAAGACAAGATGTATGATTAGTGGACAAGTGACTACGCAATCACATGATTACGTGATATGATTATGTTGCCTCAACAGTACGGTGGGTCCTGCTCTGCAGTGGAGACAGCAGCTGACAGGGCTGAGTGAGAGGACATTCCTGTACAGTTCCTGCCTCCCCCAGGAACTTGCTCAGTGCTCAGGTCTGTATTAGTGGTGGTAATAGTTGGTTTCTATTCATATATTTGCATTAATTCTTTTTTCAAATTAAATATGATCTTATGAAGTTATAATGGCCAAGGTTTTCTCTGTCTACAGTGTTTATTTTCTGTCTTTTATTCACATGCAGGATTCCCAGCAGTGAGTCACAAAATAGGCCAGATACCGTTTAGGTACTATGTGCCCACACAACAGACAGGAAGCAAAAATACCCTTCAATTCAAGTTCAAGTTCTGGATTTGCAAGTTTTATTCACTCTCACTTTTAACTCTGTTTTGGTTTCCACCACCCTCTGAGGATATCTAGTTCTTTAGCTTCTAAACGCTTCACTTAAAACTTGTCTTAAAACTCTGTGTTTTTCTTTAAATCAGCTGTCTGCTGTGGCTGGAAATGAAGCTGATGAGAATAGAGAAAGCTAAACAATTGTGAATTATGCTAAAGCACATGAGGGACCACTTTCAAAATATACACATCCAGTACATCCATTGTTAATTTAAAAAACAATGATTCAAGCTGCTTTAAAGATACACAAACAGCCTCGGTTAGAGTCCCAGCATGCCTGTTGTGTTTTGATTATCTTGTACATATGCTCTTGTGCTGCAAAATAAAAGAAGAGTGGAGCTCTTGGCTTGAGGATTTCTTGTGATATACAGTATGCTACAACAGCATCCAGGGTTTCCAGGAGTATCACTGTGTGTTTAATGAAGCAAAGTCTGGAGGCTAGTTTAGGAGGTCAGATCAGGTCAGTTACCCAATCTGACCCACACATGGCACCCTCCCCACTGCAATGTGCTGTGTACCCACTGCATGCTGTTCACTTAAACTTGTGATAGGTGGGCAGTAATGCTTTGGTATCTATGGACAACATTTCTATAATCGTCTTTCTGCATATTGTAATTGAACTGACAGCAAACAGGCGTCTGCAGGAGATTTTTAGTGAATCACCTTTTTTCAGAGAGATAGAGCGTTCCTATTGGCTTCATGTCCATCCTTTTAGATGGATATATGTGAATATTGATGAAACATCTCAGAGAGTTCTTCTCCTTTAAGCAGATTTACCATGAAATGAGTGTCAATGTGTAGTGGCATTTTATATTTTCTCTTTTCTTTCCCCTAGCTTTCTGCCTGGCTCAGCTTGAAACCTTCACCTCTGTTGCTCTTCTGTTGCCATACTGCTCAGTTGACAGCTTGCTGTTGATGCTGATGTTGGTACTGCTCACATAGCATTGCATTTCAACATTTACTTCTACCCCGGACATTATGATGTCCACTCCCCACACACTGCTGTGCTTTTCTTCGTTACTGAAGTAACCATAGATGTGTGTGCATCACAGTGCTTGTTTGCATTTGTATGTGTGTGTGTGCATGTGTGCGTGCTTGCATTCGCATGTGTGTGTAGTTGCTTGTTAGTGTGTGCCCTTTTGTCCCTCTCTTTTATTCTCCTCTATTCATTGGCTGCTTCAGTGTCTTGTATTCTTTTTGGTCCCTCTTGGCCCTGCAGTCAGTGATTCTGATGGCCGCCACGGTGACCTCCATGTCGGCTATGCAGCTGCTTCACCTTCTACTCCAGCTCATGCTACTTCTTCATTTCTCCAGAGATCTGACAGACCTGGAGGTCCAGCTTGAGCTGAATTTGGAAACACCAAAAAGCAAAAGCAGGAATAAAAAATGCCCAGAGCTGGTGTGCTACACTTGTGGAGTTGTTTATGCCAGTGATGGCAAGTAGGTCTATATCCTGCTGGAGCTTTCTACCTTTCTCACTGCATGCTTTGCAAAGCAATGTATCCTTTATCTGACGGAGGTCACCAATTACTAATGTACAAAGGAACATTTCCCTTGTTGATTTGAGGTGTTTGTTTTGCAGAAAGCTCAGTGGGTCTTTCTTTTATTTTGCACCTGCAAAGAGACTGGAGGTGAGCAGTGCTGTAGATAAAGTAAAGCGAGCAGACTCAGACACATTGCATGTCTGAGTCAATGTATTTAACATGCAGCTCTGAGGTCAAATTTACAGCAATATACTATTGCTAACTACCTATTGCTAACTATACACCTACAGCAGAGAAGCCTTTTGAAACTTGCAGTGAAGCTATAAAGGTATAAATTTACAGTATCAGATTGCACTTTAGGACTTCTACCTCTAGGCTGGTTTAGATTAGAAAGGATCTTACATATGAAATTTTTTGTCCACATGGTGTTGTGTGTGTGTTTGAAGACAATCACATTGTGGCTGTTGGTTGTGGATGAAGGTGGCAACAAGAAATTGAAAATGACAAAATCATGGAATATGGAAACATGTGGGTGTCCCAGGGCTTTGTGGCCTGCCCCTCATTTTAGCTCAAGTCTAATGGCCCACGCAACATGAGACACATCTCTGACCAGGCTGCCAGTAGTCTAGTTGCATTATGGGTAAGATAAGTTCTTTAACAAGGATTGATCTCTGCTGCTTTGGTTTTTATAACATTCTATTTTCTAACAGTGAAGTGTAATACTAAATTGCTATGACTATTCCTTTAACCACGTGACAACCAGAACATTTCAGCACATGCTGTGCATTCTCCATCCATTTCACATGCTTGAAAGAAAGCTGGAATAAATATGACAAAAGTAGAATTAGTTTTATTTAGAAATGTCCTACAGATGTATTGGTGGGTGCTGCCATATCATCTGTGAAAAAATCTTGAGTAGCCTACTGTTCATTTTTTATCTTCAATAGTTCAGAATTTTACCTCATACAAACTCATACTCACACAATGGACAGCAGTAACTTTCAAATAATGGCCTTTATTAGCAGCAGTCCCAAGATGTTCCAAAACTTCAGAGTGCAGTGGCATAGAGTTTGTTCTTAAAACAAGAGATAAACCTGAGCTGCACTCAAACCACATCTTTTCTACAACTCTCTTTATAAAAACAACCAACCTTTGACTTGGAGATAATGGTGTATCAAAAATCCCCTGATGGCTGCCAACTGCTGAGTCTGCATGGAGTGTTGTTTCCAGATTTTTTTAACCCCCCCCTGCAACTACTCACACTTAGACTGTTGTTGTTTCCAGCTGTGAAGAACTCCAGCTTCTGTTTGTGGCCTGTGTTCATTCAGCCTCTACTGCCCAAGCAAAGATTGCTTGATTAATTAACTCTCTGCAACTGAGCTACTTGACTCAGTTGGCACTGCTCCTGCTCAGACAACCTCTCTCCTACAGCTGACCACCCAAGCCATAGATACATATGAAGACTAGATGACTCACCTAACGCTGCTAGATGACTCACCTAACACTGCTGCCCAATGACACGGCTGCCAGCTTCTGTCGCTTAGAGCATTATGCCTATGTTGTATGTTCTACTATAATAACCAGAACTTGCTTAGTTCTTGACCAATTTTCAAACGGTTTGGTTTGTCATGAATGTCAGTAATTATACAGAATAATTTCCATCATGTACCTTTCTATGAAAGTAGCACTGCAGTAACATTATGAGTAGGTTGAGTTATGAGTAGGATTTTAGTGCAGATGACTGGATCACCCATATGGCCAGAGTCAGAGGGATTGGACTGACCCAAGACGGCTGCCCGTGAGTGACGTCTGCGTGTAGTCTGATCAACCCCCTTGACCCAAACCACAACTATCAAATTGTCTTTCCAACAAATAGTCCTTGAAGATGAACTATGTGAAAATGTCTCCCATCTACTGTTGAGCTAGTAGAATGTAAACAACTGAGTTGTGCCCTCTAGCACCTCTCCTTTTAAGTGTGTAATTACCACCTACGGTGGCCATGATAAGTCAAGCAAGATGTCACCATCCCACACAACTTCAAGCGTTCCCTCAAGTGCTGAGGTCTGAATGGAACAATAATTTGAAATGCCATGAACTTTCAATGCAGTTGCACTACAACTCAAAGCAACATGCTGCCCGGCTTCCAGTGCTGGTGTTGGCCGACTTGCAGCAGCTCTCTCTTGGCAAGAAGCAGCTCAATTGCCCTGTTCAACCAGTGAGATCGCTTTTCTGCATCTGTAGACTCAGAGATCATCTGAAGATGTGAATGTAAGAGGGAGAGGGAGAGGAAGATGAAGGGGGAGAGGGCAGCATAGCAGGAGCAGTGGATCTGTCAGTGCTATGTGACACACTACTACAACTCTCTGAAAATTCAGTTGACAGATTACCATCATTACACAGACTATGCACATGGTAACAGCCATGAAAATTATTATATGAGCCTTGTATGTGCCAGTGGAGCTAACAAAACTAGCTGTCTCTACCATTTAGATGGACAGTACACAGCAAGTTTTACAACTTAGACCAGAGGGAAATATATTGCTGGACTACAGTGTGCTGGTTCTAACATTACGCCAGCCTGATTGTAAACTGTGTGATCAAATTCAACCTTTCTAGCAGGCAATGCAGGCAACCTCAGATCACTCAACCCTAACCCTACGTAAAATCCTTATCCCTCATTATTTCATTTCATTGGGGAAAAGCAACAGCAATATTTACTCTCGTCTTGCCTTCTTTTCACAAGGCAAAGGATGTTTGTTCCTCCATTTAAAGTGAATCACAGTCACTAGAGTGCTAAGGCAAGGCAAGGCAAGGCAATTTTATTTGTATAGCCCGTTTTTACAAACAGTTTGTTTCAAAGGGCTTTACACAGCATTATGACAACATCCTCTGCCCTTAGACCCTCACATCGACTGAGGAAAAACTCCCAAGAAATCCCTTTAACAGGGAAAAATGGAGAAACCTCAGGGTGAGCAGCAGAGGAGGGATCCCTCACCCAGGACGGGCAGGCGTGCAATAGATGTTGTATACAGACAAAGAAAACAATTTACAACATGGAATATGGAAAACATGAAAATGGAATCAGTCAGTTAACGAAAAATGATGAAGGCAGCTCCTGGTGGGCAGGGAGGGAAGGCCAGCTTAATGGGACTACTGGACGGCAGACTGGGTCATGAGCAGGGAGTGCAGACCGGTTTAACAGCAGGAGAAAGGAGGTGATGGAGGTGGCGGTTGGTTGGTTGGTGCAGGGGGATGGAGCTCTGAAGAGATCTGTGGAAATACAGAAAGTGTGAGGAACCAAGGCCAGACTACAAAGTGCAGCAGTTAATGACAGTTCAAAATGTGTGAGGGGAGAGAAGAGAAGAGGAAGGATAGGAAGGATAGGGCTCCATGTTACCTGATGTGTCCCCCAGCAGTTTAAGCCTATAGCAGCGTAGTTATAAAATGGATCAGGACTACCTGAGCCAGCCCTAACTAAAAGCTCTATCATAGAGGAAGGTCTTGCCTAGACTTAAATGTAGAAAGAGTGTCTGCCTCTCTGACCCAAGGAGAGAGCTGGTTCCACAATAGAGGAGCCTGGTAACTGAAGGCTCTACCTCCCAGTCTGTTTTTAGAGATACTGGGGGTCACTAACAGACCTGCATTCTGGGAGCAAAGTGCTCTGGTAGGACAGTATGGGATAATGAGGTCTTTCAGATAAGTTGGAGCTTTGTCATTAAAAGCCTTGTAAGTAAGTAGAAGGATCTTGAAGTCTATCCTATATCCTACAGGAAGCCAATGGAGAGAAGCTAGAATGGGAGAGATGTGCTCTATCTTATTAACTCTTGTCAGTACCCTCGCTGCAGCATTCTGGACCAGCTGGAGACTCTTCAGAGAGGTTTTTGGACATCCTGACAAGAGGGAGTTACAGTAGTCGAGCCTAGTGTCATGATTTATCCTCCATACATACCTGCCTCCAGTAGTTTCCACTCACCAATCCCCTGCTCACCCTATCTGCCAGCCACACCCACCTCGTCAGTCACTCCAGTCACCTGTTCACTCAGCTGCAGCTCTTCAGCAATCAAGCCTGGTGAAAAGCTCCTCTCTCCTCCACACTCACTGCCAGATTGTTCTTTGCCATGCAAGACTTTCCAGCATTCTCCTGCCTGACTTCCCGGTACCGACCTCACCTGTCCCTGATTCCCCTGCTTCGTCTGCCTCCTGGTAATCGTCTCAGCCTTCTGTCCCTGACCAAGATTTCAGCCTCTGTCCTCCTGATTCCTGTTTGCCTGTGTCGGACTGATCACCTGGTTATAGTTCCTTCTGCCTGCTCTCATCGGATTGTTTGCCTGAGCTGTCATCTCTCTGGTCCCAAACCTCTGCCTGCTTTGACCTAGCCGCCAGCCACTGTGTTTTTGAACTGTTTGCCAGTCTGTCAGTAAACCTTTGAACTCTCTCCATTGGTTCTCGGTCTTTTGTGCTGCAATTGGGTCCATACACCACCTGTTACACCTAGAAGTAATAAATGGACCAGTTTCTCAGCATCCCTCTGAGAGAGAATATTCCTGAGCTTAGCTATACTGTGCAGGTGAAAGAAGGCAGTCCTAGTCACATGCTTTATGTGAGAGCTGAAGGAAAGATCCTGGTCAAAAATGACTCCAAGGTTCCTCGCTGTTGGACCGGAGTTCAGGGTGATGCCATCCAGAGTAGCAATCTGATTGGAGAATGTGTCCCTGAGATGCTTAGGTCCAATCACAATAACCTCTGTTTTGTCAGAGTTCAGCAGTAGGAAGTTAGAAGACATCCAGGATTTGATGTCTTTCAAGCAATCTTGCAGATTGATGAGGTGGCTTCTATCATCTGGCTCTATTGATAGGTAGAGCTGAGTATCATCAGCGTAACAGTGGAAATTGATGGAGTGCTTATGGATTATATCCCCTAATGGAAGCATGTAAAGAGTGAAGAGAACTGGCCCTAAAACTGAACCCTGCGGCACACCATACATAGCTGTACTTCAAATGGTCATTAATAACATTAACAAATTGAAACCTGTCATAAGTATGAGTCAAACCATTTTAGAGCAGATCCTTTAATCCCAATTTCGTGTTCTAGTCTCTGCAGCAAGATGCTGTGATCGATGGTATCAAATGCAGCACTGAGGTCCAGAAGTACAAGTACAGAGACAAGACCTCTGTCGGAAGCTATAAGAAGATCGTTTGACCAGTGCTGTTTCAGTGCTATGGTGTTCCCTAAATCCAGATTGGAAAGCTTCAAAAAGCTCGTTACTGTGCAGATGTTCATGTAGCTGCACTAGGACAACCTTCTCGAGGATCTTAGAGATGTAGGGAAGGTTGGATATAGGCCCATAGTTGGCTAATGCATCTGGATCAAGACAGGGTTTTTTAAGCAGAGGATTAATAACAGCCACCTTAAAGGCCTGTGGCACGTAGCCTGTGACTAAGGAAAGGTTGATCTGGTTCAGTATGGCAGCGTTAACCAAGGGGAAGACATCCTTGAGCAGTCTTGTTGGGATTGGGTCAAGCAGACATGTAGCTGATTTGGAGGAGGTGATTACAGAAGTTAGGTCAGACAGGTCGATGGGGGAGAAGCTGTTCAAGTATGCACCAAGTCTGGGAGGTGCTTCCGTAGGGGCTGTAATCTGTGGTCCAGTAAGTAGGTTCAAATTTGGTGCATTCACAAGCACAACCGCCCCTGGTTGCTTTAACTTCACCGTCTTCCGGCAACACACTAAAGGTAAAATGCAAAAGGCGGACCACTTTGTCACATTTTGGCAAACGTATTCAAAGATGGTGACGGAATATGGCAGCCTCCTGTAGTGCACCCATTTATATGGGGACACCAGCATGAGCAGCAACCTGGCCAAGCAGTTCAACCACTACTTCACACGTTTTGAAGTGAGCAGAAACGAGACTGACGCTAGACCACCCCCACCCACAGACACCCTGACACTCTCTGTCAGCGCAGAGGAGGTGAGGAGGGTGTTTTGTATGGTGAATCCCAGGAAAGCTGGCCTGTATGGGATTCCAGGTTCAGTACTGAGGGACTGCGCTAGCCAGCTGGCAGAGGCTCTTAATCAGTCAATCAATCAAACAACTTTATTTATCCCAAGTAGGGCAATTCAGTTTGCAGTCTCCAGTCAAATAGCACATAAAAAAAACACATATCAACACATCAACTAAACAATTCCCTCTTTCAGTGGCAACAAATTAGTGTGAAGATAGCAGCAATATCCAGTCCCATATGGACCATAGTGCAATAAGTTGCACAAGAATAAATAAAAGGAATGATAATAAATACATTTGTCTAATTGCTACTGTCAGCAGCATTCAGCAGCTTGATAGCTAAAGGAATAAAAGAACTGGCTTATCTATTTGTTTTCCTTGGGGGGACAAGATACTGCCGTCTTGAGGGCATTAAACAAAACTCCTGGCTAAGGATATGGTCAGGATGGCCCATGACCTGTCTGGCTTTCTGGAGTACTCATTTTTTGGTATAAATGACACTGAAGGCATTCAACTAATTACACTTTAATATATATTTAATATGACTTTTGCTGTTTAACAGCCAAATAAATGACACAATGTAGCTTTAAATTCTCACATCTATTTTTGATCAATTTGTTGATTTATCTGTATTAGGAGGCTTTTAAGATTAGAGACCTCAGTGGGTCTTTTCATAATTCAGATTGTGTCCCTTCCTGGTTTGTTTGGCTTGTTCAAGACCAGATAGATGATTATTTTCATAGGCATGGTGTATTTCAGAGGAGTTTCAGATTTTATAGTCCATCAGAGCACTGAAACAGCAGTGGGGAAATCAATGATTTTCTAATGGTGTCAGGTGACAAAACTCTATACTCATGCTATTAGACCTTAGTGCTTCATTTAACACATCACAAGATTTAATCATCGACACACTGCGATGCAGTCACTCTGGCTTACATTACTTTGGCATTCAGTTCTGCTGTAAATGACTTTGGGGTCGTTTTTGAACATGTCCTTTACCAGCTGCCCAACATGTGAAAATCAGAGACATCCTGTCTGAGTTATCAAAATAAGCCAAAAAAAAAAAAAAAAAGGCCTAAAACGCTGCAGCAAAGTACTGCAAGGGTATTTCTCATGAGTAGCATCACTGTACCATCTTCCCTGAGACATCCAGGATCAAATTCAAAACCCTTCTCCCTACGCACAAAGCTCACAGCTTCATATCATCCCAACAGAACACTCTGCTCTCTAAATGCAAAACCTAGCATTCCTAAGAGTAGATTGGGAGGCAGAGCCTTAAGCTATCAGGCTCTTCTCATGTGGAACTAGTTCCAAGGCCTAAAACTTTCCTCTCTGATGAAGCTTATACTTATTGCTAGCCCAGGTGAGTACAAACCATAAGTTTGCTGCGATAGGCCAAGACTGCTGGGGAACTATCATGATGCACTGAACACTTCTTTTCTCTCTTCCTCTATTTTTCTTTCTCCATCTCTCTCCCATGCAAATATCCCACACAGCTGTGTGTCATTAATTTATGTTTTCTCTTGTAGATGTGCTTCTTCTCTCTGTCCCTCCTCTTTGTCCTCATTCTGTAGGTATTTCTGACAACAGGGTCTGGGTCTGCAACTGCTGTTCAACATATCATTATTATTATTATTACTGGTGCTGCAATGATTGCTGCATTTCTGTTATTATTAAAAACACTGTAACAAATATCACCCTCCCTCTTCCTCCTCTCTCCCTCATTTCTCTCCTCTAAACTAGTTGAGGTGGGCAAACACCCACCATGAGTCTATTTTCCTTTTCATTGTTGCCAAGTGCTGCTCATTCTGAGAACTGGTGGGTTTGTCTCTATAGTATTATAAGGTCTTGATCTCCCTCTGTAAACTGCTTTGAGATTGTACATTTCATGATTGAGCGCTATACAGATACAAGTTGAACAGAATATAATCTAATGAAAGTATCCAAAGTTAATGTGCTCATTTTGCTGAAACTGACCTGGCTGATATATCATTAGATTGCCAACAGTGAAGCATACACACTTCATCTGGTGGTTCCCTATTTAGTGGTGAGGCCTAGCCAAACGATTACAAGATAAATCAGAGGGTTTTTAGATCATTGAAAAAGATGAAATCACCAGTCCAGAGCCAGTCTATAAGATATCTTTTATTTTAAAACAGCAATTTTTTTTTTGAAAACCAGCTGTGCTGTTCCAAGTGTGTGAGAAGGAAGATTATATCAGATTAGATTAGATAGACTTTATTGTTACCGTAGTGGAAATTTGTCTTCGGCCTCTCCAAGACAGCAATGTACAAAACAGATCATGACACTCCAGAACATACACATAAAAACACTGAAGCAAAAAGAAAAAAAAAAAAAGGGGAATGGAATGTTGTACAAATAGGCATAAACAACAGAAGCAGCAGGTACTACAGCCCTCTGGGGATCTTCAGGTGCAGTCATAACAGTCATGTCATGTTCAGAGCTTGGATGGCCTGTGGAATGAAAGATTTCTTTAAAATGTCCTGGCTCATCTTCAAAATCAAAGCCAGCTAGCAAGCAAAGTTGTCAAAGTTATCAAACGGTTTAAGTGGTTGTAAGGCATTTAGGAATTTACTGAGGACCAACGATGATTTCCTGCAGCACATAGCCAACGAGGTAACTTGTGTTCTTTGTCTTTCTTTAACTTTACAGTCTGTTTTCCATGTTGTATATATTTCTGCTTTGCTAATGTTGTCATTAGACTGTGTCTGTGTGTGTCTGTAGTTTTCACGGCAGATTTGGAGAGAGAAAGCTTTAAATAAACTTGTTGTAAGAAAGCCACTTTTGTTGCCTGTGCTTGAGGGAATTTACAGACTGTCTTTGTGGCATTTCATGTGCTGTTGGAGATGCAGAACATTTGAGAACAGGCACTATTTGTTGCATAATAACTGATTTAGAGGCTGCTCTGTCTCTTCCTTGTGGAGGCTGAAGAGCATAATTTTCTGTTTTCCTCACATCGACTGAGGAAAAACTCCCAAGAAAACCCTTTCAACAGGCAAAAATGAAGAAACCTCAGCGGAGGGATCCTTCACCCAGGATGGGCAGATTGTTTTTGGAGATACTGCAAGTCACTAACAGACCTGCATTCTGGGAGCAAAGTGCTCTGGTAGGAAAGTATAGAATAATGAGGTCTTTCAGATAAGATGAAGCTTTGTCATTAAGAGCCTTGTAAGTAAGTAGAAGGATCTTGAAGTCTATTCTACATCCTACAGGAAGCCAATGGAGAGAAGCTAGAATGGGAGAGATGTGCTCTCTCTTATTAACTCTTGTCAGTACCCTCACTGCAGTGTTCTGGACCAGCTGGAGACTCTTTAGAGAGTTTTTTGGACATCCTGACAGGAGAGAGTTACAGTAGTCTAGCCTAGAAGTAATAAATGCATGGACCAGTTTCTCAGCATCACTCTGAGAGAGGATATTCCTGATCTTAGCCATATTGCGCAGGTGAAAGAAGGCAGTCCTAGTCACATGCTTTATGTGAGAGCTGAAGAAGAGTCAAAAATGACTTCCTCGTGGTTGGACCAGAGTTCAGGCTGATGCCATCCAGAGTAGCAATCTGATTGGAGAATGTGTCCCTGAGATGCTTTGGTCCAAACACAATAACCTCTGTTTTGTCAGAGTTCAGTAGTAGGAAGTTAGAAGACATCCAGGATTTGAACTGAACCCTGTGGTATACCATACATAACTCTGCTGTTCTCCGTATGGTCATTGTTAACATTAACAAATTGAAACCTGTCAGATAAGTATGAGTCAAACCATTTTAGAGCAGATCCTTTAATCCCAATTTCATGTTCTAGTCTCTGCAGCAAGATGCTGTGATCAATGGTATCAAATGCAGCACTGAGGTCCAGAAGTACAAGTACAGAGTCAAGACCGCTGTCGGAAGCTATAAGAAGATCGTTGGAGACTTTGACCAGTGCTGTTTCAGTGCTATGGTGTTCTCTAAATCCAGATTGGAAAGCTTCAACAAGCTCATTACTGTACAGATGTTCATGTAACTGCACTAGGACAACCTTCTCAAGGATCTTAGAGATGTAACGAAGGTTGGATATAGGGAGGGATGCATGGCTCAACAGCTCTGTGGTTCTTAGTCAGCCTGGCCACATGAAAAGTATGTACTCCTGGCGCTGCGAAGCTCTTTTTTATATATTAATAAACTATCTTTCCAGGCAACAATGTGGTTTTCGTCCAGGCTGTGGAACACTAGACCAGCTCTATACCCTCCACAGGGTGCTCGAGGGCTCATGGGAGTTTGCCCAACCAGTCCACATGTGCTTTGTGGACTTGGAGAAGGCATTCGACCGTGTCCCCCGTGGCATTCTGTGGGAGGTGCTCCGAGAATATGGGGTCGGAGGCCCTCTGCTGAGGGCTGTAAGGTCTCTGTACGACCGGAGCAGGAGCTTGGTTCGCATTGCCGGCAGTAAGTCGGACTTGTTCCCGGTGCATGTTGGCCTCCGACAGGGCTGCCCTTTGTCACCGGTTCTGTTCATTATTTTTATGGACAGAATTTCTAGGCGCAGCCAGGGTCCAGAGGGGGTCCAGTTCGGGAGTCACTGGATTTCATCTCTGCTTTTTGTGGATGATGTTGTCTTGTTGGCTCCCTCGAGCCAGGGCCTTCAGCATGCGCTGGGGCGGTTCGCAGCTGAGTGTGAAGCAGCTGGGATGAGAATCAGCACCTCCAAATCTGAGGCCATGGTTCTCGACCGGAAAAAGGTGGTTTGCCCTCTCCGGGTCGGGGGAGAGTTCCTGCCTCAAGTGGAGGAGTTTAAGTATCTCGGGGTCCGGTTCACGAGTGAGGGAAGGATGGAGCGTGAGATTGACAGGCGGATCGGTGCAGCGGCCGCAGTAATGCGGTCGTTGTATCGGTCTGTCGTGGTGAAGAGAGAGCTGAGCCGAAAGCAAAGCTCTCGATTTACCGGTCGATCTACGTTCCTACCCTCACCTATGGTCATGAACTCTGGGTCATGACCGAAAGAACGAGATCCCGGATACAAGCGGCCAAAATGAGATTCCTCCGCAGGGTGGCGGGGCGCTCCCTTAGAGATAGGGTGAGAAGCTCTGTCACCCGGGAGGAGCTCGGAGTAGAGCCGCTACTCTTCCACATCGAGAGGAGCCAGTTGAGGTGGCTTGAGCATCTGTACCGGATGCCCCCTGGGCGCCTCCCTCGGGAGGTGTTCCGGGCATGTCCCACCGGAAGGAGGCCCCGGGGAAGACCCAGGACACGCTGGAGTGACTATGTCACCCGGCTGGCCTGGGAACGCCTTGGGGTCCCTCCGGAAGAGCTGGAGGAAGTGTCTGGGGAGAGGGAAGTCTGGGTGTCCCTGCTCAGGCTGCTGCCCCCGCGACCCAGCCCCGGATAAGCGGAGGAAGATGGATGGATGGATGGATTTCCAGGCTCAATGGTCCTCCTCATGTTGGCTGGAATGTGTTTTCCTTTCCAGCCGTCTGGTCTTCTGCTTCAAGATGCGCAGGTTTGAATTGTACCAGGGAGCTATTCTCTTCTGGTTGATGACTTTCTTTCTCAGAGGGGCTACAGCATCAAGTGCTCCAAGGAGTGTTGCTGCAGTGCTGTCTACAAAATAATCTACCTGCGAGGGAGTAAAATCGTCATACCTGCCAATCATATTACTATAAGGTGTGGCAGCAAGCTCTGCTGGAATGAGCTCTTTAAATCTAGAAACAGCAGTGTCACATAAACATCTACTGTAGTGGGATTTTTTCCCAGGTAAAGTGTAATTTGTTAAAGTAAATTCAAAGGTTATTAAAGAATGGTCAGACAAGACCGGGTTCTGAGGGAAAACTGTGATGTGATCCACTTCTATTCCATAAGTAAGCACCAGATCAAGGATATGGTTAAAAGAGTGAGTGCGTTCATGTACCCTCTGGGAGAAACTAATTGAATCTAAAAGCTTGCTAAAAGCTAAAAACTTGAATGCTGAGGCCAGACAGTCATCATCAACGTCCACGTGAACATTGAAATCACCCACTATAATGACTTTGTCTGAGTTCATTGCTAAATTTGACAGAAAGTCAGGGAATTCTTCTAAGAACTCAGAGTAAGGTGCAGCAGGACGATACACCACAGCAAGTAAGAGTGGTTTCTCTGCTTTCCAGTCTGGGTGAGAGAAGCTGAGAGTAAGGCTTTCAAATGAGTTATATGAAACGTAGGTCGAGCAGATTTGACTGATAAACTGCAGCCACTCCTCCTCCTCTACCAGTGTTACGAGGCACATGGTAGTTAATGTAACTAGGAGGGGTAGATCCATTTAAACTGACATATTCATCCTGCTGCAACCAGGTTTCAGGAAGAGTTAGTAAGTCAATTTGGTGATTAGTGATTAAATCATTTACTAGCAGAGACTTGGATGAGAGAGATCGAATATTTAGCAAACCACATTTAATAGTTTTATTTGTTTGGTTTGCTGAAGTAGTGGATTTCATTTTAACTAGGTTGCTATAATTGACTCCTTCAGCTTTGGGTTTAGGCTTATACAGCCTCAAGGCAGACACAGTTTTTGTGGGGTATAAGTAGGGTGGGTGGGTGACAGCACAAAGGAACCTGCAGAGGGGCGTGTAAGACTGCAGCGCTGCTTGCTGGTCTGAATTAGGCTGTGGCCCTACTACTGTGTTCCCACCAACTGCTTCTTCCAGTGAGAGAGAGACCATTGTTTTTCTCACGTCACCTAGATGGTGTGAGTCTTTATCTTAATGTTTTATCCAATAGCCAATGGAATGTTAGCACATCTCCCTTTGTGGGCTCAGTCCACCAGCAGCTTGGCCCTCAGAATTGAGGTGGCATCACGCACTCATGTTGTGTCGGTGACTCTTTTGTTCTCCTTGATGAAGTCTGTTAAACTTCTTGAGTATAAGACATCCAAGACTCTGCTTCTTCTTCCTGCATCACCTCAGAATTTCTCCCTAACAATTGTGACCTAGGTTAACCATGAGATCCTTCTCTTGGACAGTGCTCCTGTGAGGCAACACTATAGGCAAATCCCGCATCTGATTATGAAGTGGTCAAGGACAATATTAATCAACAGCCCAGAGCTTAGGTAATCAGGGAGCACAGTGGTTCCGAAGCCCCATAGTGCTCATTAAGAAGAAAGACAATAGTCTGCACAAGTGTGTTGACTCCAGGCTGCTTAACAGCAAAACCAGGAAGGACACTTTCCCTCTGCTCTGTATTGATAAGTACTTGGATGTGTTAGTGGGTTCTCAGTGGCATTCCACCATGGACCTGGCCATTGGGTATGTACAACGAGGTACTGCTGCTGAGTCTGATAGCTTCACACCATTTGGCCTTTTCAATGCAACTGTATGCCTTTTGGGATTTTCCACATTCCCAACACCTATCCATGTTTGCTGCAGTGGAGCAACATTGAGAGAGACTGGAAGTGGTGCCAGGGCAGTTTATAGGGGCTCAAGGTGAAACCCTATGGCTGCCCCCTACTACCATCTCAAAGATGTGATCATTACTTGGTTTCGCCTACTACTACCCCTCTGTGGAAGGTTTTACCAGGTTAGCAGCACCCTTGCATAAGCCGGTGGCTGAGCTAGCAAGCCCAAACTCAAAGTCGACAGACTGAACAGTCTCAAATCACTGGACCAAGGAATGCTACTGGAGCTTATGCAGTCACCACTGCACCTGTACTTGCTTACTTCTTCCTTCCATTCATCCAGGAGATAGAGCAAGCCATGGTGGTGTTGGACCCGTGTTGTCAGGAAGGTAAAGTTAAGCCAATAGCCTTTGCCAGCTGTGGCCCAGGCCGATTGAGCATAACAGGCACAGTTATATTAACTTAAAATTGGAGTTCTTGGTGCTCAAGTGGGTGATGACAGAAAAATTCTGGGAATATCTGCTGGGCCACAAATTACCCTAAATCACTCAGCAATGTCATCTGCCAAACTTGGAGCCACTGAACAACGTCGAGCAACCCACACATTACTGTAATCAGGTTACATTTATCTGTAACGGAGTAATGTAACGCATTACTGTTGATAACGTCAGTATCACATTACAGTTACTAATCAAAAAATGATCTCGTTACTTGCGCTTCTTCATGGGAGGACAGAAAACACAAATCAAACGTCTCTTTCTATGTGTGCTTATGCAACACTCGTTTGTAGGGGTGCAACGGCTCAGATGCTGATAAAATGAATAATTTCGTTATTGTTGTGCGCAGCATAGAGCTGCAGCTTCAAATGTACGAGCAGACTTGCGGAACTGCCCATTTATTCAGCTGGGGTGGTGCGCCCACGTGTTCCCATATAACACACACAACTTTTTTTTTTTTCATCGATCGATCCGCAGAACATTTGCGTACCGATCCGTGGAGTTTGTATCACGGATCAACTGTAATCCGTTGCACCACTACTCGTTTGACCTCACTCACGTGACATGTCTTTTTCATGCCAGCCCTCTTTTAGAATAAAGATTAATGCTGATTTAGGCATATTGTTTAATCTTATGGTTAATTGGCAATTATGGTATGGTGCATCTCAGGTGATGTCATGGAGTAATTCAAAAGTAATGTAACTAGTAGTATAACTAATTATTTTAAGCAGCGAGTAACTAAGTAAAGTAGGGAATTACTTTTTTAAAAGTAACTAGTAATGTGTAATGGATTACTTTTTTCAGTAACTACCCCAACACTGTTCAGTCTGAGATAAAATGCTGCTCAGGATGAAGCAATAAGAATGTCAGTGCCCTCTATTGTCAGCATCCATCTGGGCCACAGGACATAGGAGCCATGATCCATGGCACAGCACTTCCCAGAGGACCCATGTACAGTAAACTTGCAGAGATGGACTCAGTGCTAACATCAACAGAGGCTGGTGCACAAACTGTTCCCTGGTAAGCAGCCACTATTCTGAAGCAGCTGAACACCTAACACTGAAATGTCTGCCACACTATTTGTGCCAAGAGGTTACAGTGGTGTTGATTGTGTCTGTTCACATACCCCTGGGTGTCAACGCCAATCAAGCCCTCAGAGAGCTCCATGTGATATCTGTGTACTCCAGAACAAGTGTTCATTTGCTTTCTGTGAGACTGCTGGATCTTTTGGCCATGTACGACTGACAGAAACTCTGCCATGTTTTTATCAGCATGGCTTCATAATAACCAGAGGAAGTGGCATGCTTGACCATGTGTATAATATCAAACAGAATATATGGTGTTTCTATGCCCCCATCTATGTTTCTTAGACCACATCTTTATGGTACTGGTTCCTGCAATAATGAAGGACCCCACCCATTCATCGGTTGGACTGTTCTGAGCCCCTTCCCTCAGGCAGATAAGGCTGTGGAGCATCAAAGCCAAGACATTACAGCTGAAGTCTAGTTCAGTCAGGACCACTTTGTCAAAATAATCTTTTTTTACTTTGCACAAGTTTCATTTGGCAGTATGGTACTGTTCTGGGACCCCCTGCTCTTCCACGCGCTTGCGTGGAAAGCCTGAGGCAGGAAGAGCACACCTTCCTGCCCTTCATGAGCCATCATGAATGGCATTAGCAGGGAGCGCAGCAGCAAAAGAAAACCCAGACAGAGCAGAGCAACCAACATGATACAATGATAAGGTTCATAACAGCATGACCGGAGGAGCTGGGGTGGAGGTGGGTTGCAAAGAGGCCAGCAGAGGAAGCAGCAAAGCAGGCTGGGCTGGAGCAGTAGAATTGAATGCAATTTCCTAATAGGAAGTTTGCACGGGGAAGTCAGCTGAGCCATCAGCTGATCTGCTCACTGTTGACAGCTATGCTGTTGATGCTAATTTAGAGCTTGATGTCGTGGCCTGCCAGAACTAACGCTATGCTTGATTTTCTTTCCAGAGGCTGTGAGATTGACAAACTAACTGCCTCATTAACTGAACCCTCTGACCCTCTACTTCATGGACTTCATGCTGTTTTTTTACTATTATTAATTAGTTTTACTTTTGTTTTGCTTGTATCTATAATTACTTTACTGCACTGCTGGGACCTGAGTACATTTTTTTTCATGTGAAAGAATATTTTAGAATGATTATAACCTTGAACTTTGATTTTTGTTTTCATATTGTTTTATGTGCATGTCACAAGTTATTGGGGTGACTTTCCCTGCCTCAGCCCTGATTGGTCCTTTGTTGTCTTGGTTTACTCCCTCTTGTTTAAAATGACTACTCTACTGCACTGAACCCCCTGCACCCACTACCCAGACTGGACTACAGTGTGTTTTTTTTCCCCCAGATATGATCTTTTTGTATTATATTTAATATGACATCTAGGCTACATTGTTTGTATTTATTTGTGTAGTTATTCTCATAACCTCTTTTTTCCACTTTAAGCACAGTAGATGTCTCCCTGAAACTTTGCTTGTGGTTTCACATCTTCCACTGTGAAGTATTTGGTATCTTCTAAAGTTCTGTGCTTTCAGAGTAGCTTCACCTACACTGTCCTGTGCTGTCCTGTCCTGTCAAAGGCTGTTGTTTTGTGTATTGTTGATTAACACTAGATGGCAGCTTCACACAATTCTGGACCATGACAAAGCGCTCATTATGCATCTGTGTTTGCACCTGTTTTAACAGAGTGCGCGTTTAAATATTTACCTGTCAGATGATAGCTAGGCCACTGGTCCTTTTTATTCCCAACTCTGTCTGCTTTTTTTTTTTTTTGTATATATATATATATATATATATGTATATATATACACACACACATACATATATATATATATATGTATATATATATATGTATGTATGTATTATTAAATTGACTTTGAAAATTTAAAAAAAGAAAGAAAAGAAAATACAAAATGCAAGAGATCCGATATCAAAATGCTGCGCGTGCCTTTCACTGTTTTTAATAACACGGAGTAACACCGTGATCTCAGCTGTTGTCTGGGAACACCGAGCTCTCTGCAGAGGATTACTCAGTCGTCAAATTCCGCTGATGAAAAAGCCAAAAGCTCCATCCAGGATCCAACATCCTCACACACTCTGCTGCACTTTCACTGCACACACCTGTGTGCTGTGCCAGCTACCTGTTGCCTCTTCCGCTTTCGCTGTGAGCTGATGACAGGAGATTAATTGCAAACCTTTTCCTCATAGAGACTGTCCTCCTGTGTAAACGGTGCAGGATTTGGGGTTCGATTCCCGCAATAGTAGAGATGTTTTATCCAGGAGCTTTCATCAAAGATAATCATGGCATTATTATAGTAACCATGTAAACAAGGAGTGTCAAATTTTGGGGAGGTGTTTATTTTGACCGAAATGACGAAATATTCCTAAAAAAGCATGTGTTAGTCTAAACCTGGTCAAGCTACTAGAGTCTAACCACGGCGACGATCGGTGAGCTGCTTTCCATACAGTTGCTGTTTACGTGACAACCGAGGTCCCATACCAGCGCAGCTGTAGGCTGGCTAAGTGAAGGTGCATCTCGCCATGGGTCGGAGCAGAGGGCTGAAGAACGACCCCTGTGGTTGTTGACGTCGGAGGACAGCTTGGACAGCCCACGACCACGGAAGAAGAGACCAAACTTCCGTGGAAACTGTGAACGCGATACAAGCAGCCGTCAACTGTCGGAAACCCCAGCGTTGAGTCAAAGCAGCGGCGAAGCTCTCCAGTCTCTTGTCATGGGCAACAATGTATCAGGCATATCGACTCTACAGAGAGGACAGCAGCAGGGCTTTCAAAGACTGAGAAACTCCCGGAAAGGTGAGTAACAACCTCATACAAACTCCAAACAAAAGTATACAAAAGAAAGATGAACTCATTTATGATAAAACATAAAGTCAATTTGAGTAGTGCGTCGGATTAATGTTGAGGAAGAACGCTGCACAGCACACACAAGTAAGACAGTGCAGTGACTGATGGTGCTGTGTCAGTAGTGCTGAAGAACAGCTCCCGTCTCAGGCTGCAGGAGGCGGCCTGTTGCCTCTGTAGTGGTTGTAGTGGCTGCTACAAGGTGGTGTGGTAATCTCTAGGCCTGTGCGGTGACTACGCTGTCAAGTATAGCACAGTACTGTGTATTAGCAACTCACTGTCTGCTGAGTATCAAAAAATATAAAAAGGGCCCATCCATATTTTCATATTGCCGGACCATTATTATTTGATGTGTGAAACAAATATGAAAAAGTACGTACTGCTGGACAGCTCAAAGCATATATTTTGGGAAGTGATTATAGTCTTTGTGATTTATTTGATTAAATCAGACTGTGACTGACTGTAGATTGTGGAGATTTAAATCATGCCATAAGATCTTCATCAGCAGGTGGAGTTGTTGCAGTTGCAGTCTTAAATCTTCTCATTAAATTTTATTCACTTCACTTCAGCTCCTTCTCACCCACGGTGACTCAGAGGCTGAGTTCACAATTTAGTCTTCATGAAAACATCTGCCGACAAAACAAGTTTAACCTCAACTGGTCTCATTTAGAGGAATGAACTGTGCTGAAAAAAGCTCAGAATAGCAATAAACACAGAATTTGCTCTAAACATCTTCATCATGTCTGGCTGCTAAAGAAGATCATGGAACACGGTCCAAAGTGCTGTAAGAGCTACAAAATGGGCTGTGAGCTGAGGATGTTTTACCTGCTGTTACCTAAGACAAGAATAAAATAAAATTGAATGTGTCAATAACCATAAAATCAGAGGTAAGAGCAAATATTTAATAGACTTGTAACCACATTTTTGAAGATGGTTCCAACACTGAACAATATGTTCTCTGCTGTTAAACTGAGTACCTTTAAAGTGGAAGTCATTACTGTGCAAATATAGAGCTATAGCTACATTGAAATGTGTGTGTTTGCAGGTATTGATTGGTTTGTTGGTTAAATTAAACCCATAGATTTGTACATATTAGACTGGAAGCACATGTTGCAATTTAGTTAATGATCACGGTCATTAACCACAGAGTGAGAATCACATTTCCAATGCATACATTAATTGGGATTACTTAGCTGCATGGTTTATACCCAGACAAAGGAAAATAATGAACGGAGGCAGTTGTTTATAAGTACAGAAACAAAAATCCATCTGAGTACTTTAATCAGAAGCTGAACAATAAAACTTGTTTTGCACAGCCAAATGTATTATCCTCACATACCCGCACTAAGGCTCTTTCCAGGACCCTGTATGCTGAGTCCCATGTGTAATACAATCATGTAAAGTACAAAAAAGTCCAACTCCACATCCCCCAATCCTGATCCCACTGTTACATCTGGATCACAGAGGGGGGAAATGAGCCTGAGGGAACAGTTTAAAATATAGCTGTCATCGGGATAATCAGCGTAAGTACACAGCTTGCCCTTTCACATCCTCTCTCTCTAGCTCAAACACACTGTCTCTCACATGGAAGAAATACAGTGCAGAACAAGGGGGTCAGGCAAAGAGACAAGGCAGAGCATGAGAGAGGAGGGCTATTATTCAGCCAGGTTTCCTTGACGACCACCCATAACATGTGCAACAGTTCCCATGGTGATGGATTTCAGAGTGCGTTATCAGCAGGAGATGGTGACTGATTGGGATGAGGACCAGGCCACGTCACTGGCAGCTGCTCAGCAGTGAAAGGACGGGGATGTGTTTGTGCCGCTCTGCATCCCAGTTTATGAGGCTGTAGCATTTGGACATTGCGCAGAGATTGGCTGAACATGGAACAGATTTCTGTAGATTCAGAAATGGCAGGTGTGGCAATAATGAATGCAGTCAGTCACATATACAGTTTATAGCCACATCTGCCCCGCTCACATCTCAGGCACACTCGCTTCTTCAGTAGAGTCACACTGTACATTCATTTGTTTCGAGCAGGATAAATGGCTCTCTCTTAGCTCTGCTGACTCAGCTTTTTAGTGATGACATCCCATTCATTTCCAGAGCAATGTTAATCTAATTTCTTACATACACTTCAAAAGTACATTGAATTGATATTTCAACTCTTTGGAAGATTGTTCACTCCACTGTACTGTTCCCTTATACTGCTACACTGTTGAATAGCTCTGTTATTGTGTAGCATTAATGCTGATTGACTGTTTGATTGTTTTTGGTCAAACAATCAAACAGTCAATCAGTTTTTATGTTAGGTTATATAGGCTACATTTAGCATTAACCTTTGCCCACCTCACAGCAGCCATGTCCACAGGCTGACAAACTCTGACAGTGATTCTTTTAGCTACTTGCAAGTCGACTGACATGTTCACCAGCCAGCTGCTAACTTTGTCTAGTTTTATTTAGTCATCAACACACACAACATAGTAACATACACTGATTTGTACAATATTTTTTTTTTACAATAATAATACATTGTAGATTCTAGATAACACAAAAATGCCAATTAATATATGATGGTAATGACTGGAAAGGTATAGGTTGAAACATAATGTTTATATTTGCCTGTCCTGCATAAAATCCTAAGTTAAGCTCCCCAAAGAAAAAAAAAAAACAAAAACAAAAAACTGTCAGTATACTGTTCTCTCTATGTGTTCGCTCTTGCGCGGACACAGATAAACAGTCAGTTAAACTCCTTATTCAAGAGCCAGGAACAATGAGCCTCTTGCTCGTTTAATATCTTCTTACACGTAGGTCAGCGTTCTGACTGCATTGAATTTGGTGTAAAACTAGAAAGACAGATACAAAAAAGTCTCAATAAACAGCCATGAAAATATCAATATAACGTATCAAGGCATCAGCTGCTTAACATTAGCTCAACAGGTATTTGCACAGCAGGCTAGAAAACGAGTCAACCTGGCAGGTAAATACACACACTTCTGCCACACAAACTACGGCATTAAACTGCGACATTAGTACACAACACAATCACAAAAGTGTTAACACATCTTATCAAACCTGTAAACAATACGAGACACTTACAACCATTGCTTTCTGAGAGATTAACTGCATAGATGCGGCCGTGAGACAATGTAAACACACGTTTTTCCTCTCGTTTTAGTTTCTATTTCCTCCTTCCGGTTCGGGAGATTTTCAAAATAAAGGCGTCGCAAATACGTATAATAATAGAAAAAACAGTAAATAAACATTTCAATATGATTTTGAGTGTCTTTTAAACATATAAAACATATGAAATACATTCAGGGCAGAACACTCCCTGTCTGGCATTTACTTATGCCACTTAAGCTTTAATTGTCCTGATTTGAACTCTGGCTTTCCTTTGCCAGGAGTAAGACCACTTCAGTGATAGGCCTTAAGAATGTCTTTACTTTGTCATGTGATGTTGTCCTGATCTCGACTTTGCGGACTTTCCCATCACCGCTTGGACTGGTAGATGTGACCAGGCCCATTGGCCACTCGTTGCAGGGAGAATCAGTCTGTTTAAGTAGCACGATGTCTCCGACTTCCAGGTTACAACATGCTGTGTGCCACTTACGCCTTGGCTGAAGGAGAGGAGGGATCAGAGGAGACCGGGACTAAAGGTCTGGCGTTGATTATAGCACACACTTCTGCCATTAAAGTACAGAGCACATCATGAGTCAGGTGAGTGTGCTTGGTTCGCAGCAACATGGAATCGAGTATCCTCCGGGTCACGCCTATCATGCGCTCCCACACCCCTCCCATGTGGGATGCGTGCGGGGGGTTGAATTCCCATGTGCAACCACTCTCATGTAAGTACTTCAAAGTACTGGTTTGCTTCGGACTGTCTGGTCTCATGCTCAGTTCAGAACTGGCTCCGATGAAGTTTGTGCCCCGATCCGATCTCAGCTGCTTCGCTGGTCCTCTTACAGCAAAAAACCTTCGGAGGGCATTAATGCAGCTGGCTGCATCCATCAACTCTATGACCTCTACATGCACAGCTCTGGAGCTCATGCATGTAAAAAGTATGGCCCAGCGCTTGCTCTGAGCTGCGCCACCTCTGGTGCGTCGGGTGAGAACCTCCCAGGGGCCAAAAACATCTAATCCCACGTAGGTGAATGGCGCTGATGAACTCAGATGCTCAGGAGGGAGGTTGGCCATCTTTTGAACCTCAAGTCTTCCCCTCAGCTTGCGGCAGGTGACACAACGATGAAGGACTGAACTTATCAACCTTTTGCCAGCAACAATCCACAGGCCTGCAGCCCTGATAGCTCCCTCGGTGAATTGTCGCCCTTGGTGTTCAACTTTCATGTGGTAATGATTCACCAGTAGTGTTGTGACATGACTTTGTTTTGGGAGAATGATTGGATTTCTCACCTCTGGACTGATCGATGCATGTTTCAGACGTCCTCCAATCCGTATGAGGCCGTCGTTCATGGACGGGTCAAGGTTCAGGATTGTGCTTGTTTTTGAAATTGCTCTGTCGTCTTGTAGTGCAGTGTACTCCTCTGGATAGGCATCCCTTTGAACAGACTTAAGTATGACCTGCTTGGCTGCTGTCAGCTCTTCTGGAGTACGAAGTCTGCTGCATCGATGCCATCCTCTGCATGTAGCTGGTGAGTCAGATCTGAACGAGTGGGTATGGTGGATCAAGAAGGAAACTGCCCTCAGCAAAGACCCCCATGTGGAGAAGCGCTGGAAACGTCCTGAGGTAAGTCCACATTCACTAATGCAGGTAGCAAAGGTGGTCAGTTGAGGCCTCACATCTGCATCTGTTTCAGGATCCACCAATTTAAAGGTCTCCGGAGTCTCAGCCAGAAACGGTTTGTGAAGGAACTCTGGCCCCGTAAACCACATGCTGCTGGTAAGTTGTGACGCTGGAACAGATCTGGTGGCCAGATCAGCTGGGTTTTGATCTGTAGGCACATAATACCACTGTCGAGGGGAAGTTGTCTTGCGTATCCGGTGAACACGGTTGTGTACATACACAAAGAATCATTTTGTTTCATTGTATATGTAACCAAGAACAACTTTACTGTCACAATAGAACCTCACTGCATCTAGTTTGTGGTCAAGCTCGCCGAGGATCAGTTCAGCCATCTCGACAGCCAGCACAGCTCCACACAGTTCAAGGCGAGGGATGGTGGGTTCGGGTTGAGGAGCCAGCTTAGCTTTTCCGAGCACAAAGCCAACTCTACACTGTCCATCTGTCATGACAACTCTGAGGTAAGCTACTGCCCCAATTGCCCAGTTCGAAGCATCAGAAAAAAGACACAACTCTGTGTATGTGGCACTGGAAAGGGACTGTTGTATGTAGGAGCGGGGAAGATGGAGAGCACTCAGGTCCTTTAACGATTCTTTCCATGTTTCCCATTTGTTTAACTTGTTTGCAGGAAGTTCGGTGTCCCACTCGTGAATGTCAGCAGAAAGTTCTCTGAGCAAGGCTCGCCCTTTAATTGTCACTGGAGCAACCAGGCCCAATGGGTCGAAGAGGCTATTGACGGTGGATAGTACTCCACGGCGGGTGAATGGCTTGTCGCCGACTGCCAATTTAAATGTGAAAGTGTCAGAGTCTATGTTCCAGCACAAACCGAGACTTCTTTGCACTGGAAGTTCTCCTTTGTCGAGGCCCAGGTCTCTCAAGCCTGCAGCCAGGTCCTCAGGTGTGAAGGCTTGCATCACTGTGACACTATTAGAGGCGATTTTATGCAGTTTCAGGTTTGATTCTGCCAGCGAAGCTTGAGTGCGCTTAAGCAGATCAATGGCTTCGGTCTCAGATGGGAGGGAGATGAGCCCGTCGTCCACATAAAAGTGTCGCTCAACAAAGTGGCGAGAGTCAGAGCCGTACCTTTGTTCACCTTCTTGGGCAGCTCTCCGGAGACCATATATAGCGACTGCTGGCGAAGGGCTGTTCCCGAACACATGCACTCGCATCCTGAGCTCCACCACCTCTTTAGTCAGGTCGTTATCCTTGTGCCAGAGGAATCTTAAGTAGTCTCTGTGGTCCTCTCTCACCAAGAATCCGTAGAACATTTGTTGGATGTCAGCAGTCAGCGCAACAAGCTCCTTTCTGAACCTGAGCAGCACTCCCAGGAGTGAGTTATTTAAGTCAGGGCCTGAGAGCAGGATGTTGTTAAGAGAGATGCCACCTTCTTGTGCGCTCGAATCAAACACAATTCGTATCTGACCCGGCTTTTGGGGATGGTACACTCCAAAAGAAGGTAAGTACCAGCACTCTGCACTCTCAGGTAGAGGAGGAGCTTCTTCAGCGTGTCCGTTTAAAAGGAGCTTCTCCATAAAGGCAACAAACTGTTCTTTCATTTCAGGATTTTTGTTAAGTGTGCGTCGCAAGGAGTGGAGACGAGAGAGGGCTTGAGCACAGTTATTTGGAAGGCGTGGCCTGGGGGACCTGAAGGGTAGGGGAGCAGTCCAACTGTTCTTTTCATCTCTGCAGAACTCCTTTTCCATTACCTCCAGAAATGTTTCATCCTCGAAAGACAAGGCAGGTTTGTCATCATTCTCTGTCCTCACGAACACATTGCTTCCAAGTTTGTCTTGAGCTGCCACTGTGTAGCCAGTGTAGCTGGATAGATGAGCAGAGGTGCTGGGGCGCCACAGGTCTCAGGTGAGCGTGGGAAAGAGCGACCTCTGGTGAGGGGATTTCTGATCGATTGCTCATGATCTCATTGCATTCAATCAGTGGCGGTAAGTCTAAACACAGTTCACCATTTATCGCTTGTACTTGGAAACCAACTGCTTTCCTTCCAGTCATTTCCACAGTGCCGGCGCAGTCAAGTCAAGTCAAGTCAATTTTATTTGTATAGCCCGTTTTTACAAACAGTTTGTTTCAAAGGGCTTTACACAGCATTATGACAACATCCTCTGCCCTTAGACCCTCACATCGACTGAGGAAAAACTCCCAGGAAAACCCTTTAGCAGGGAAAAAATGGAGAAACCTCAGGGTGAGCAACAAAGGAGGGATCCCTCACCCAGGACGGGCAGACGTGCAATAGATGTTGTATACAGACAAAGAAAACAATTTACAACAAATACGGAAATCATGGGGATGGAATCAGTCAGTAACGAGAAACGAAAAATGATGAAGGCAGCTCCTGGTGGGCAGGGGGGGAAGGCCAGCTTAATGGGACTACTGGATGGCAGACTGGGTCATGAGCAGGGAGTGCAGGCCGGTTTAACAGCAGGAGAAAGGAGGTGATGGAGGCGGCGGTTGGTTGGTTGGTGCAGGGGGATGGGGCTCTGAAGAGATCTGTGGAAATACAGAGAGAGTGCGAGACACCAAGGCCAGACTACAAAGTGCAACAAATAATGGCAGTTCAAAATGTGAGGGGAGAGGAGAGGAGAGGAGAGGAGAGGAGAGGAGAGGAGAGGAGAGGAAGGAGAAGGCTCCATGTAACCTGATGTGTCCCCCAGCAGTTTAAGCCTATAGCAGCGTAGCTATGGAATGGATCAGGACTACCTGACCCGGCCCTAACTAAAAGCTCTCTCATAGAGGAAGGTCTTAAGCCTAGCCTTAAATGTAGAAAGAGTGTCTGCCTCTCTGACCCATGGAGAGAGCTGGTTCCATAATAGAGGAGCCCGGTAACTGAAGGCTCTACCTCCCAGTCTGTTTTTAGAGATACTGGGGGTCACTAACAGACCTGCATTCTGGGAGCGAAGTGCTCTGGTAGGACAGTATGGAATGACAAGGTCTTTCAAATAAGTTGGAGCTTTGTTATTAAGAGCCTTGTAAGTAAGTAGAAGGATCTTGAAGTCTATTCTATATCCTACAGGAAGCCAATGGAGAGAAGCTAGAATGGGAGAGATGTGCTCTCTCTTACTAACTCTTGTCAATACCCTCGCTGCAGCATTCTGGACCAGCTGGAGACTCTTCAGAGAGGTTTTTGGGCATCCTGACAAGAGAGAGTTACAGTAGTCCAGCCTAGAAGTAATAAATGCGTGGACCAGTTTCTCAGCATCACTCTGAGAGAGGATATTTCTGATTTTAGACATATTGCGCAGGTGAAAGAAGGCAGTCCTAGTCACATGCTTTATGTGAGAGCTGAAGGAAAGATCCTGGTCAAAAATGACTCCAAGGTTCCTCGCTGTTGGACTGGAGTTAAGGGTGATGCCATCCAGAGTAGCAATCTGATTGGAGAATGTGTCCCTGAGATGCTTGGGTCCAATCACAATAACCTCTGTTTTGTCAGAGTTCAGTAGAAGGAAGTTAGAAGACATCCAGGATTTGATGTCTTTCAAGCAATCTTGCAGATTGATGAGGCGGCTTCTATCATCTGGCTCTATTGATAGGTAGAGCTGAGTATCATCAGCGTAGCAGTGGAAATTGATGGAGTGTTTACGGATTATATCCCCTAATGGGAGCATGTAAAGAGTGAAGAGAACTGGCCCTAAAACTGAGCCCTGCGGCACACCATACATAACTCTGCTGTATTTCGAATGGACATTATTAACATTAACGAATTGAAATCGGTCAGATAAGTATGAAGCAAACCATTTTAGAGCAGATCCTTTGATCCCGATTTCGTGTTCTAGTCTATGCAGTAAGATGCTGTGATCGACGGTATCGAATGCAGCACTGAGGTCCAGAAGTACAAGTACAGAGACAAGACCTCTGTCGGAAGCTATAAGAAGATCGTTGGAAACTTTGACCAGTGCTGTTTCAGTGCTATGGTGTTCCCTAAATCCAGATTGGAAAGCTTCAAAGAGCTCGTTACTGTGCAGGTGTTCATGAAGCTGCATTAGGACAACCTTCTCAAGGATCTTAGAGATGTAGGGAAGGTTGGATATAGGCCTATAGTTGGCTAATGCATCTGGATCAAGAGAGGGTTTTTTAAGCAGAGGATTAATGACAGCCACCTTAAAGGCCTGTGGCACATAGCCTGTGACTAAGGAAAGGTTGATCTGGTTCAGTATAGCAGCGTTAACTAAGGGGAAGACATCCTTGAGCAGTCTTGTTGGGACTGGGTCAAGCAGACATGTAGCTGATTTGGAGGAGGTGATTACAGAAGTTAAGTCTGACAGGTCGATGGGGACGAAGCTGTTCAAGTATGCACCAAGTCTGGGAGGTGCTTCCGTAGGGGCTGTAATCTGTGGTCCACTACTGCCGATCCTTGTTCTGATATTTACAATCTTTTCAGTAAAGAAAGTTAGGAAATCGTTGCTGCTGAGAGTCGGAGGGATGCATGGCTCAACAGCACTGTGGTTCTTAGTCAACCTGGCCACAGTGTTAAAAAGGAACCTGGGATTGTTTTTATTCTCTTCGATTAAAGATGAAAAGTATGTACTCCTGGTGCTGCGAAGCTCTTTTTTATATATTAATAAACTATCTTTCCAGGCTCGATGGTCTTCCTCGCGCTGGCTGGAGTGTGTTTTTCTTTCCAGCTGTCTGGTCTTCTGCTTCAAGATGCGCAGATTTGAATTGTACCAGGGAGCTATTCTCTTCTGGTTGATGACTTTCTTTCTCAGAGGGGCTACAGCATCAAGAGCCCCAAGGAGTGTCGCTGCAGTGTTGTCCACAAGATAATCTACCTGCAAGGGAGTAAGATCAGCATAGCTGCTCATCGTATTACCAGAAGGTGTGGCAGCAAGCTCTGCTGGAATGAGCTCTTTAAATCTAGAAACAGCAGTGTCAGATAAACACCTACTGTAGTGGTATTTTTTCCCAGGCGAGGTGTAATTTGTTAAAGTAAATCCAAAGGTTATTAGAGAATGGTCAGACAAGACCGGGTTCTGAGGGAAAACTGTGATGTGATCCACTTCTATTCCATAAGTAAGCACCAGATCAAGGATGTGATTAAAAGAGTGAGTGGGCTCATGTACCCTCTGGGAGAAGCCAATTGAATCTAAAAGCAACTTGAATGCTGAGGCCAGACAGTTGTCATCGACGTCCATGTGGACATTGAAGTCGCCCACTATAATGACTTTGTCTGAGTTCATTGCTAAATTTGACAGAAAGCAGGTTGCAAGCAGGCGCAGGTTCTCATCAGGTAGGGTGAAGGGGTGCCTTGGATGCCAAAGACCTGGAAAAACTCAGCTCTGGCCAGCGAGCGGTTGCTTTGATCGTCAAGGATAGCTTACATCTTGACTGAGCGTTCTCTTTGTCCTTGTGGGAAAACTTGAACCAAGCATATCTTTGCACAGGATCGTGCTGGGAGGCCTTCTCCGCAGACCTCAGTGCACCTCGAAGTTACCTCTGAAGACAGGTTATGTTGCTGCTCTGTGTCTGGCTCATCCACAGATGATACTGCTGCTGAGAGGTCTGTGTCTGGATGCATGGCTGTGCAGTGTCAATCGCTCTCACACTCGTTACATTTCAGCTCCACAGGACAGTCTTTGGCCATGTGAGTAGCAGAGCAGCATTTAAAACATCGTCTGTGATCTCTTAGCAGTCTTTTGCGTTCTGACAGCGACTTCATTTTAAAGGCTCTGCACTTTTCCAGAGGGTGAGATTTGTTGTGAAGTGGGCAGTATTTTGCTGGATCGCCACTGTTTTTCTTCTCTGTCTCTGCTCTATGCGTTGAGTTGGAACCTGCTGGTGCTGACAGGTCTGTCTTATGGACGGATACTGTTGTTCTCACACCATCATGCTTTGTTATGAGTCTCTCATTACGGAAATGAGTGCGGCTGTTATTCGTCAGGACAAAACTGGGGTCGTTTCTGGCTTTGGCCTCAGTGTTGACAAAGTTAGCGAAGAATGAGAATGGGGGATAACTTACAGCATAATGTTCTTTATATCTTGACCCAGTAGACAGCCATTTTTCTTGTAGGTTTATTGGGAGCTTTTCGACGATGGGGTTAATGCCCTGAGTTGTGTCAAGGTAACTGAGTCCAGGTAAGTACCCATCGTCTTTGGCTGAGAGTAGCTCCATGAGCAGGTCACTAAGTTCTCTAAGTTTAATGTTCTCCCTTGAAGTGAGGCGAGGAAAATGGTCCAGCCGCTTGAATAGAGCACTCTCTATTACTTCAGGGGTAGCGTAGCACTCTTTGAGCCTTGTCCAAGACATCCGGAGTGCGGCTTCAGGGTTAGTGACATGTACTGCTCAAATTCTCTTAATGTGTTCCGATGATTCCTTTCCTAGCCATTTTACCAGGAGATCTAGCTCTTCAGCAGCTGTTAGATCTACGTCTTGAGTGGCGTTGAGAAAGGAGGACTGCCACGCTCCGAAGCTCTCAGGTTGATCATCAAACTTGGTAAGACCTGTAGTTACCAACTCTCTCATTGTCAGATATTTAGCAAAGTCTATCATGTTAGCAGCTGGAGTAATTGCAGAAGCCTTTGTGTCTCTTGGTGTTGTGGGGGAACCATCATAGCGGTGAATGGGCCTTAATTCAGGGGCCTCTTGCCTTATTAGTGGCACTGTCTCTTTAATATGGGGGGCGGGCAGTGTGTCTGGGGCAGGTGTGTTAGAACTGAAGCTGGTCTGAGCTTGATGGTCCAGATATTCCTCCGTTCGTTGTCAAATTACCTTTGGTGAGACGTCGCTCCTGATGACACTGCCGATATCCTCATATTCTGATCGTGCTGCAGCTTCTAAAATTTCAGCCTCTGCATTAGCAGCAGCAGCTGCCTTTTCAAGTTCTAGTGCTTCTAGGTCCGCTTCTAGTGTAGCTTTTTCCAAATCCAATTTGGCTCTCTGTTTTTTCAGTTCCAACTCTTTTTGTGTGTATGTGACTCTGGTGCGTGCAGCTTCAGCTGTGGCTCTGGCCCTAGCAGCAGCGCTAGCCACCGAATGCTTGGAGGAAGATGTGCGCTTTGAGCTGGCCACCGATGCTGCCGTTTCATCCTTTTGCGTTGTCTGGGCTTCCATGACTGCAGCAGACGAATCCCTCTGATGAGATGTTTTTTTACTATACTGTTCTCTCTATGTGTTCGCTCTTGCGCGGACACAGATAAACAGTCAGTTAAACTCCTTATTCAAGAGCCAGGAACAATGAGCGCCTTGCTCGTTTAATATCTTCTTACACGTAGGTCAGCGTTCTGACTGCATTGAATTTGGTGTAAAACTAGAAAGAAAGATACAAAAAGTCTCAATAAACAGCCATGAAAATATCAATATAACGTATCAAGGCATCAGCTGCTTAACATTAGCTCAACAGGTATTCGCACAGCAGGCTAGACAACGAGTCAACCTGGCAGGTAAATACACACACTTCTGCCACACAAACTACGGCATTAAACTGCGACATTAGTACACAACACAATCACAAAAGTGTTAACACATCTTATCAAACCTGTAAACAATACGAGACACTTACAACCATTGCTTTCTGAGAGATTAACTGCATAGATGCGGCCGTGAGACAATGTAAACACACGTTTTTCCTCTCGTTTTAGTTTCTATTTCCTCCTTCCGGTTCGGGAGATTTTCAAAATAAAGGCGCCGCAAATACATATAATAATAGAAAAAACAGTAAATAAACATTTCAATATAATTTTGAGTGTCTTTTAAACATATAAAACATATGAAATACATTCAGGGCAGAACAGTCAGAAAAGGCATTAACAACCATTTGTATAAAATCAACACACTGATACATTTATGTCAGCATCATTCCAAAATTTAACCTCAACAACAGAAATACATCTCCTTTTAATCCCCTTTATAGCTTTTGGGACAGTAAACTTAGAAACATCTCTTAAACCATGATTTCCGTTCCACACAGAAAAGAATCTCTGTACTGTATCCGGCAGTGACCTTGTTTTTGCTGTCAGCTGTTTGGTGCTGAGGGCCGAGAGTGAACCAACACAGAAACATTATGAGCCAGGCAGACCTGAAATTCACTTTAAAGCTCCATAAAGCCAAGAGAGGCTGCAGATTCAGGTGATAATTCTCCATAGGTTCATTACTACAAGCAACTGCTTTCACATCATCACATTGTTTTCACATTATCATTTGATGCATTGCCATTATAAAAATATTGATTAGATTATAGCTGCTTTAAGAGACAGCTATTTTCCTCAGGAGCTTGTATATTGCAGAGCAGAGGTAAATGTAGAGTGACTGTTGGACTTGAAGTCATCAGGTGGACACAGAGAATGAATGCTAATGTTGCCCTTTCCCTGCTTGATGTGTAAATAAACCACTGTTTGCTGAGTGGCCAACTGAAATGTGTTTATAGCTTATACAGCTTGTCTGGTTCATACTCAGGAAAAAGACAGTTGTGTTAGTTTGGAGTCAACTGTGCTTTGTTGTGGTACTTGAGTGAGTTTGTAATCCTTCCTGGATCACTGACAGCAATATTGGGAGTATAAAAAATGCCAGAAGGCAAAAGGTCACAGTGCAAGACTATGCTATTATATCAAGTGCCACTAAGCATAGCTGGTCATGTGACAAAGAGGTCATGCAGACAGCTTTTAGGCATCATCAACATGGCATTTAGTCTCAGCCGCTGACAAAAACATAATGTTAAAAAAAAAAAGTACAAGCTGTTGTATATTGTCACCGAGCACACACAGACAAGAAGGACTGAATGCAGTGTGACATTGTAAGCAAGTGTGTTCATATGTGTCTCCCAGGGATGGCAGAGTGAGTGTGAGATAAAGTGAGACACAGACATGGGAAATCAAAATGCACCACTGAACAAGATGTAGAGTAATTCCTCATGGGTAAACAAACAGTTTTGTTCCGGCCCATTTCTCCATCTTTTTTTTTTTTTTTTTTTTTTTTTGAGATGAACACCACCTCGCTGAGAAAATCCTGCATGAGCGAGGCTACACAGCAAATATGCATTGTGATATAGTTTGTATAAAAAGCATAGCTCCTTTAAGTTCATTTATCCAAAAAGAAAAATGTGTGAATTTGAGTCTGTTCCTCAAGTACATTTTGTTTTAGAGAACAAATCATCCATTTCCTTTTCTTTCAAGTGACAGTGGTGACACTGAAGGGCAACGTTGTGCATACAGCTTTCATCCTGACCATCTCACAGAACCCATGACAGGACAGAAAACGCATTTGTGGAAAGTGTTTCATTGATTGTCGGGGGTATGCTTCATTGAGCTGTGACACAACCCATTTGCACTGAGACGGAGGGAGGAGTTAAATAACCAGGCTTAACTGTACATCATCGCTTTTTCATTAGAGCAAACTGACTTCAGCTGAGTTCATCCTGCTACAGCGAAGGCACCACAAGGGCATGCTGTTACCTCATACACACACTGATACAAACACAAACTTCTATTCATATACAGACACAGATGCACTGACTGATTCATATACTTTACTGATATTAGTAGAAAAACTACTGTTATTTCAAACCAAAGATGAGTCAAATTAATTACATATACATAACCGCACAACTATGCCTTTTAATTGTGTATACATGTCCTCCTGTCTGTAACATGTGGGTGACAAACTCTCACATGCACTGCCTTCAAACTGACTCATCACAACTCTGTTTGCATATATAGCTTTGTTACTGTAGTGATAGTTGCTTTGTGAATGTGGAAACTTAAATAAGTAATACCTTGCTAACATGCTAGCTGTGGCAACTGAAGTCTGTCCCGATGGGAGACTGAGAACTCTATCAAAACAACTTTTAACTGATCATCTTTGTCAGCAATGTTCATTTGAACACCAACAACCATGGCCAAAAGTTTGGAGAATGACATTGGTTTTCCACGAAGTTTGCTGCTTAAATCTTTTTGTCAGGTGTTACTATGGTAACTGAAGTATAATTACAAGCATTCTGTAAGTGTCAAAGGCTTTTATTGACAATTACATCAAGTTTGTCAAGTGTCTTGGATGGCTGTGACAGGTTGCTCTCAGAGGATGTTTTGGTACCATTCTTTAATCATGGCTGTGAGCCCACTCCTCATACATGAATGGTGTCAGGATGCTTTACTGACACAGGACTGATGGTAGTGCTCACTTTTTCTTCCATCAGTGGGAAAAGAGGACTGATCAGAGAAAATATTGTCTTGAAGAAATGCAAAAGGCCAATTCCTGGTGAAGGTAATGATCTTTGAATATGAGTATGAACAGAAAAGGAAACATTCAAACTTAGGACAAAGCCTGATCAGAACATTTACTGACTCTCTGGGGAGTGGCCATTAAATGAAATTATGTTGTATTTATTTTGTAATGAGAAACATTAGACCATGTTTCAAGTGCTGCACGGCTACAAAAGATGCTGAAAATATATCTCATAAAATAGTCATTAAATATTTCATTTTCATTTCATTTTCTACACTTACTGTGGCAGCACTGACCTCTCTCTTTTCTTTCATGTGACAGTTGACTGTGCTTATGTAAATGGCACTGGTAGCACAGCTGCCTGCTTATGGAGTTCTCCAACATCCCCAAGACTTGCTTAATAAATAAAAGACAAAAGACACAAATACAGCAAAGTGATACAGGTACACTGTCAGTCCTGGGAGAATTGTAGTTCCTCGAGCATCACAAAGCAGTGCTCACAGTTGGTAAATATTTGTTAATAAAAAAAAAGAATAAATAAAAGAAAGAAAGAAAGCAAACAAAAAGACTGCCACCATTTTCCAGCCCAGACAGTTGTCTGTGCCGGATGAGCTCATCAGGTTAGACAATGTCTTGTAATATAATGCAAAGACAAGGAGCTATTACAAGATTGCTGTTTAATGTATTATGGATAGGAGTGTCCCAGGAACAATGCGACATGGGTTTGCTCAAAAAATGATTGTTACTCTTTTATTAGTATATGGTTTTGTTAGTACTTGTAATTTGCTCATCCTTTATGCTCAGAATGTTTGATGATGACATTTTTAATAGATGAGGGAAATAGTAATATATATACATACATATATATATACATGCATACATGTATATATATATATACATATATATATATATATATATATGATATATATATATATATATATATGATGACTTAATAGTAGCCTTAGTTTCTTGCATTAGTGCCATTGCTTGTCTCCCTACCTTCACACTATGGTAACCAGGACAGAGTTATGGCATTTTGTTTTTCACAGTCCAAGTGCATCCAAGTGCACAAATGTATTGCCTTCCTCCCAGTAAAGTTTGGAAGACTGCCTCCTCGCAGGCACAGTGACAGATGTGTGTTTAAATGGTACTTTACAGAGATGTGAGGCCAAGCAGTTTCCTTTGTGTCCTTCAGATTTTATAAGGGAAGAAGGGTTTAAGTCACCATCATGTGCCTTTCATACATGTGCAGGGAACTTGGTGAATCATGGGAACCTCAGAATTGATGCAGGAAATGGTACGTTAAATTTAAATCAGTGATTCGTTAAGACCTTAGAGCTGTGGGGAGTTGCTGCTTGTCATTTCATGACTTATAAAGTCAAGAGGTCAGCAGTAATGTTAGAGATCCAGATGGCTTTGTAGTGCCTTCCAACAGCACATTTTTGGGGGGAATGGCCCTAAATGTGTTACTCTAATTTTGTGTGGAGAAGTCTATCAGACTCAGTGGAGGTAAAGACTAAACTAAGACTAAAGACTAAAGACAAAAGCTAAGTAACTTTTTGTAATGAAAAAAAAAATGCTCTGATGTAATGTCCTCTAACTGATGATCATTCGCATATCATCATAAGGATCATCCAGACAAGGCCTGATGAATTACCTGGTAGCCCTAGAATCCCAGGCCTCAGTGCAATTGGGTCTCATTTTACCCCAAGGCCCCACTGCAAGTTTACCCTAACCAGTCTCCACAGTCATTATTCACTCATGTTTTCTTTTTCTTCTAATTCTCTTGCTTTATCACAAGACTGTAATGATTTGTTCAATAGAAATACTTTCAGCATAATGTTTTACAATAATTGACCAGGCTTGTGTGGCACTGATAATAGCTTAATTCATGTTAGATTAAATCTTGTTACACAACTAGGATCAAGTCAAACAGCACATCAGGGTATTTTGTGGTGAGCCCTCTACAGAGTGGAGCCATAGTGGTTGGAAAATGAACTGACTTAGAGAGGCCGATACTTTGTCCTCATGTGACCTAATGTCAGAAAGACTTGTTTTTGGTTTTGACCAGACCAGACCACTCAATGAGTAGTGGCACCATATCAAAAGACGTACATTTACCCCTGCAAAGGGCTCTGATTGTGCAATTAAAAAAGAGAAGAAGTTGGAATGGAAAAGTAAATGTTGGCAAAATGACAAATTAATCAGGATGTGAAGTGATGCTTTATATTTTGTTGCATGCTAGCACAGAGAACCTTATAACAGGAAGGTGATTATTTTCAAATTAAACAGACTGAGTATCACTTTGTTTGAGATTCATTTAGCACGTTGTTGTTGTGCACTGAAAAACAGCTGAAAACCTGCCCATGGTGTGATCATTTTAAAAGGGAAAATATAAGTAACACAATAAAAATATCATGACATGACGTCTGAAGCTGAATGAATTCCACTGTGTGCATATTTATGCAATTAAATTATAATAACTGTGAACCACTGATTCTGTCCACGAGACAGGGATTTAGTATTTGATCACTGTGCAGTTGTGTCAACTGGTATTGTCTTGCAGAGTAGCAGACAGTATGGGTGGATGTAATGTTTCATTCAAACTTGTTAGCATAACACTCAACACAACTCTTAAGCTCAGTGGGTTTTGTATAAATGAAACTTCTGGTCCGACATACAGCTGGATCCTTAATTCGAGTCTGTCAAATGTGCTTCCACATCTGGGCAGATTCCAGCTGTTATCCTCTGGTAACAATAAGAAGGAAGTAGCATCTGACAATGCTTCTGGATGTGGACAAGACTTAGGCCCATGTAGAAAGCACATGTGGACTTGGCAGGAAGAAATCTTGATGCATGTCTTATGCATCATCATGTCACATCAACAGGAGATTTAGCACCTCACCTCTTCTCCACATGTCATGCACATTTCCAAAAAGAAAGAAACCTGTTAACATCAAACCAACAACACTGCATAAAATGGACACAGCCTGTCGACATAGTTCCAATGTCTAAGCTGAACATGAATGTAAAGAATACAATTTATCATGCAGTGATTTTATTATAGGGCTGTGTGTGTGTGTGTGTGTGTGTGTGTGTGTGTGTTTATTCATTTCATGGTGATAAATCAGCGATTTGGATGGCACATGGCCATATTGTGAGGTTACATTGCAATTAATTTCGCAGCCCTATTATAATGTCAAAATTTAAAGGTGAAGGGCAGTATTCTCTCTCTCTCTCGCTCGCTCTCTCTCTCTGAGCGCATGCGCGAGCGTGGTGAGTGTGGAGTGACCGTGAGTGAGTGACTGTGATTTCTATTTTCTTTCTTTATTTGCGTTTCTGTATGTGATTTACTTGTTTTTTGCCAGTAGTTAGTGGTTTATTTAGTTGGTTTTGGGTTGGTAGCGGGAGGGGGGGCAGTCGGGCATTATGCACGTTGTCAGTAGTCAGGAGGAACTGGAGAAGCTCACTCGCCGACATGCAGTGAAAGTTTTACCGCAGGCCGGCTGTTCAGTGGAGGAGGTCGGCTATGCCGTAGGAGAGGTGGTGGGATCTGACAGCGTCAAATCGGCATCTCGTATGAACAGTGCTGTGGTGCTTTTTCTTGATGAAGTGTGTAGAGTGGAGCAGGTGGTTGAGACTGGCATCGTCCTCAGGGGCACGTTCACTCCAGTTTATCTGCTGGTAAAGATCACCATTTCAAACGCCCCGCCATTCATCAAAAACGATGATCTGTGTAAAGTGCTGTCCAGGTATGGACAAATAGTGTCTCCCATAAAAATGGTGCTGTTGGGATGTAAATCTCCCAAGCTGAAACATGTGGTCTGTCACAGAAGACAAGTCTTTATGATCCCCAAAGACGCTGACAGTCACCTCAGCCTGACTCTTAATTTTAAGATCGATGGTTTCAACTATGTTGTCTTTGTTACTTCTGATACGATGAAATGTTTTGGCTGTGGGGCCGAGGGTCATGTCGACCGAGCTTGTCCCGAGGCCAGGAAGGAAAACGCCGGTGCAACGGGCTCGGGGCAGCCGGCGGAGAACACCGGTTCTTCGGGCTCGGGGCAGCCGGCGGAGGACGCCGGTGCCTCGGGCTCGGGATCAGTTACGGGTCAGTTCATGGAGGATTGTTTGGAGGGTTTGAACTCACCAGGTGGTCTGCTTAAGGTAGATAAAACAAAGCAGTGTAAAATGAATGGGCCAGAAAATATGGTATATAAGTAAACCAGCCCGTTGTAAATGAACTACCAAGATAACTTGGTAATTGATGTGTCAATGGAAGATGTGTTTGATGAACGATGTCTCAACATAAGCACCAGTAAGAGAAAGAAATCAGCTGATAAAGGCCAGGGTAAAACCCAGAAGACTCTGCAGAGCCTCTCGGATGAGGAAGAGGAGACTGAATTGACTGTTTCTCAAGAGGAAAGAATCACCTCCTATTCTGTGGAGAAGATCAAGAGGTTCTTAGCAGAGACTAAAGGTCAGAGGGCTGTGAAGACTGAGCAGGTCTTTCCTGATTTAAATGGTTTCATCAGGTCTGTGAATCGACTTAGAAAAGAGGATATGTTCAGTGATCAGGAGGTTTATAGACTCAAGAAACTGTCGACCAAAGCCAAAGCTGCACTGATCGAAGATGATGACTAATTCCATGAATATGTTCACTTTTTTATCTGTTACCGTTTTTGTGGTTTTTCTTTTTGTCATGGTGAACATCAATATGGGGACCATTAACATTAATGGTGCATGCACTGATGTAAAGAGAGCTGCTCTGTTTAAACTGTGTGAGCTGAAGAAGCTGGATGTGCTGTTTGTTCAGGAGACTCACAGTGACACTAAAAATGAAGGAGACTGGAGGAGGGAGTGGCCAGGGCAGGTTTTCCTCAGCCACAAAAAGTCTAACAGTGCCGGGGTGGGTATTCTCTTTTCCAGAGCTTTCAGTCCTCAGTCTGTGGAGATACACCACATCATGGCTGGTCATGCTCTCATGGTCAAAGCACTTTATGAGGAGGTGAACTTGGTTTTCGTGTGTGTATATACTCCTGTGTTGAGCAGGGACAGAATGACTTTTTTTTAATGTGTTATGTGATGTTATTGGTGACATTTGTGATGGTTTTTTATTCCTGGGGGGTGATTTTAACTGCACTGCTGATGCAGCACTGGACAGAAATCACCTGGAGCCTCATCCTGCCTCGTCTGCTCGGCTCAAACGTTTCATTGAGACACATGAATTGAAGGATGTGTGGAGGGGCTTTAATAGCAAGAGTAGACAGTACACCTGGTCTCACTGCAGAGACAACACGTTGTCTCTGGCTAGATTAGATAGGTTTTATTGTTTCAAATATCATTTTAGTGTTTTTAAAAACTGTTGTATTGTCCCAGTGGGTGTGTCTGATCATTCCTTGGTTCAGTGCTGCTTTTTTATCCAAAATGTGAAGACATCCAGTGCCTACTGGCACTTTAACACAGCTGTATTAGAAGACCATTCTTTTAGAGATACGTTTAGGTTTTTATGGTTCTCACATAGAGAGAAGAAGTCTGAATTCACATCAGTGCAGGAATGGTTGGACTTTGGGAAAACTGTCATAAAGCAATTTTGTCAACAGTATACTCGCAAAGTCACCAAGTACATTACCAGATCCCTCCAGAATTTGGAGACTGAGGTACAGCATTTACTGAGCTGTACAGGAGATCAAGGACATGCTGAAGCCCTTAAAAGTAAAAAGGCTATTATAGCCAACCTGTTGGGCTTCACAGCACAGGGAGCTTTAGTTCGGTCACGTTTTATGAATGCCTCCATGATGGATGCCCCCTCCAAGTTCTTTTTTAGCTTGGAGAGCAGGAATGGCCAGAGGAAGGTTATCCACAGCCTGCGATCGGAAGATGGGTAGCTCACTGAAGCCACTGAGATCCGAAGGTACGCCACACGTTTTTATAGTGACCTTTTTAAAAGTGAGTTAGCGGAGGATCCAGAGTTGGACTCAGCCTTTCTGTCTGGCTTACCTCAAGTGGGAGAATCATCGGATTGTCTGTTGTCAGTTGACCTCACTTTAGACAAGCTTCATGTGGCCCTCATGAGCCTGGCTAATAGCAAGGCTCCAGGCATTGATGGGATTCCGGTTGATTTTTATAAACATTCTGGCCTGTGATGGGCGAGGACATGCTGGAGGTGTTCCAGGAGAGTTTCAGGAGTGGACTTTTACCTCAGAGTTGTAGGAGGGCTGTGATCATTCTGCTCCCAAAGAAAGGGGACCTCCAGGACCTAAAGAACTGGAGGCCGGTCTCTTTGCTCTGTGGGGATTACAAGGTCCTGTCAAAGGCTCTGGCTTTGAGACCCAGGGAGGTGATGGCTGAAATACTGCATGTTGACCAGACCTACTGTGTGCCCGGCAGGTTAATTAGTGATAATATCACTTTAATTCGGCATGTTTTGGACGTCTCTGGCTTTTTGGGCATAGATACTGGTCTTATTTCCATAGATCAGGAAAAGGCTTTTGACCGGGTTGAACACCAGTACTTGTGGAAGACACTTGCTGCATTTGGGTTCAGCCCAGGTTTTATTGCCAGGATCCAGGTTTTGTACCGTGACGTTGCGAGCATACTGAAAATTAATGGTGGTCTGGCTGCGCCTTTTGCTGTCCAGAGAGGGGTGCAGCAGGGTTGCTCACTGTCAGGCATGCTGTACTCTCTGGCCATTGAGCCTCTGCTGCACAAGCTAAGAAAGGAACTGACAGGAGTGTGTTTCCCTGGGTGTCCTGCACCTGTAAAACTATCAGCCTACACTGATGATGTCATGGTGGTTTTAAATACACAGACAGACATAAAGATTTTAGAGGGAAATGTAGCTCTGTTTAACAAACTGTCCTCAGCCAAGGTCAACTGGAACAAAAGTGAAGCATTTGCTACCAAAAAAGACTCTCTGAATGGACTTGTGCTACCGGGAGGGCTGGTTTGGAAGACGGGGAGGTTGAAGTACCTCGGGGTGTTTTTAGGTGATGAACTGTTTTTAAAGAAAAACTGGGAAGGAGTTTTGGAGTCCTATGAGGGTAGACTGAAGAGGTGGAGGTGGCTGTTGCCCAGTATGTCACTTAGAGGTAGGACCCTTATTATTAATAATCTAGTGTCCTCTTCTTTATGGCACAAGCTGGCTGTTGTGGACCCCCCCCCTCTAATCTACTCTTACAAGTCCAGGCTCGTCTGGGACAGACTCCACTGGCTTCCACAGGCGGTGCTGTTTCTCCCTAAAGAAGAGGGAGGACAAGGGCTGGTGCACCTAGCCAGCAGGTGTGCTGCTTTCAGACTGCAGTTTATTCAGAGCTGCTGTATGGGCCAAAGGACCTGGTGTGGAGACCTCTGTCTCAGCTGACCTTGCAGAGTGTCAGTGGTCTAAGATTGCAGGAGTCTGTGTTTTTAATGGATTTTAAAGCTACGAGGTTTCTCTCTCTTCCTGTATTTTACTGTGGTCTTTTTAGTGTGTGGAAGCTGCTAAGGAGGCAGAGAATGAGGCATGAATCTCTGTTCTGGCTGCTGAGGGAACCACTGGGTCATGGAGGCCTTCTGACTGCCCCCTCCTGGGCAGGAGCAGCAGTAGTGGAGGTCTTCAGCACAGCAGGGATTTCTACTCTTGGTGTCATGCTGGAGTTCACTGGGGCCTCATCTACAGGAGACAGCAGGTTTGGCGGCTGATCTGGGGTGGAGATCACAGAGGATCGTCGGGAGACTGCTGAGCCACTGGAGAAACTGCCTGACGGGACAGGAGCGTCGCCTGCTGGGAGAATACAGCTGTGGTCTAATTGTCCCTTGTCCTGATGACCCTTTTCCCTCCCTCATCATTTGCCCCTGTCCAGACATGAACTGTGAAGTGAGTCTGAAGGAGGCCAAGGGCAAAACACTGTCTGATCTGATGGTGAGATGTCTGAATAGACAGAAGTTGCAGCACAGGACCCAGCTACCTTGGAGAGCTCACCTGGCTTTGGGTGAGGAAGTCCAGCCTGAATGGAGGAGTCTCTATAAACATCCACTCTCTAAGAGGGTGGCGGACCTCCAGTGGAGACTCTTACATGGGATTTTAGCTGTGAATGCTTTTATATCTGTCCTGAACTCTGCTGTCCCAAACACCTGTCCGAGGCAGTAGAAACGGTTTTTCACTGCTTTGCAGAGTGTCCTCGTCTTAGCCCTCTTTTTTCCTTGTTGGTCTGTTTGTTCAGGAAAGCAGGAGAGGTCTTCTCTCTTAGGATCTTCATTCTTGGCTTTAGGTATAAAAAGGCTCACAAGGACAAATGCCAGTTGATGAACTTTATTCTGGGCCAATCAAAAATGGCCATGTATGTGAGCAGGAAGAGGAAGGTAGAGGACAGTGTGGAGTCGGATGTTGTTCTGTTGCTGAGCAGAATGATAAAAGCCAGGATTTTGATTGACTTTAATTATTACAGAGAAATGCGGGATCTGGAACGTTTCTCACGGACATGGACTTATGGGGGTGTTCTGTGCTCCGTCCAGGAGGAGGAACTCTTATTCTCAGATCAGCTGATCTGATCCATTAGTTCAGATTCTTTTTATTTTTCTGTTGTGACTTGATGTGATTTGTACAGTATAGACATAATAAAGTTGTGTTGAAAAATCCCCCCCCGTCTGTCTGTCTCTTGTCTTTCAGAGGTGGGCACCCCTGTCTGTGTTTACCTTAGCTTAGCCAGTGGGAGTTTAAAACATTTTGCTGCTACAGTGGAAATAAATGTCAAGTGAAAATGTGCCGAAATCCACTCCCTGGGAAGACAGACTGAAAAGTGCTGACTACCAAAGAAAAACACTGTGACTAATTTGCCCTTAATGCCACTCTGTCTATGATCATTCTTACATATTTGGGTGACCAAGGTGGCCTCTTCCTCCTCACTTACAAACTCTATGGAGTTGCTTAGTGCACACAGTGGGCTGTTTGCTCCATATCCCAGAATGGAGCCATTAAAACACATCTGTCACTGTGTGTAAAAGTAGGTAATGTTCCCATCTTTATTGGGGAAAGTCAACACATGGGCATCATGGTTATAAAACAACCATAAATGTATCCTGACTGGGATACAGGTAGAAACAATCACTTAGTTGAATCAATATGTTTGGTGCTATTTCTGTGTGAAACTGTGGGAGCTCTATTCCACTACAAATACATATTCATACAATTAGTGAATACATGACAAGCAAATCAGAGTTTTTCAAATGATTATATTTGCTGCACATCACCTCTATAACCCCAAAAAGCAAGGGCTATGATTCAAGCACACACAGAAAGAGGGATCCCCCTCCAGCTTGCTGTCTACAGAGCTGCTGCAGTGTTTCTGATGGGATAATCTGTGCGTTGTGCTACAGCCCATGTGAGGAAGGGATTACATATTTATTTGGGGAGTTTTCATCCCGCCTTCACCATCTGTCACCAGTAGTGTGGCCATGGGACATTTACAAGAGCTTTATAGCTGAGTGATAGGACATGGGTGGGTATGAGAGAGACTGTATGTGATGCAATGGGAGGAGAAGGAAAGAAGAGTGGCAGCTACACTGATGATCATGTTCTTGACAAGCATATCCCAGGACCCAGCTGTAAACCCTTAGAGCATAAAACCACCTGCAGTTTCACATTACATTCACATTCACTTAACACCTGCTGTGAAGGAAAATTCAGCAAAGTGAACAGTCCCTGTTAAGTCTAGCAGTCATGTCTAGGACTTTCCCCACACTTTCTCATCTCTACATATATCCTCTTTTCTGTCTCAGGGTCATTAAGAGCCATCTCAGTGCTGATGTCATAATCCACATCCTTGTCACTTGCATTGTAGCTCCAATTTTATGGGTGGTCAGGCTTACTTGGCTGGCCCAGCCTACCTCAAGGCTGGATAAGTGAGGGTTCAAAGGGAAAGGAAGTCAGGGCCTTTTTCACATCAAAGACACAAATTAGACCACAGCCCTTAGTGTTTGGAACCCATGACAAAAATAGTAATAAATCCTGTTATTCATGGATTCATTTCATCATAGTGAAAATAAATTGTTGTTATATAATTATAACTTTTAGGACTGCCCTAATTATCCAGGACAGCCACTACAGTACCTCTCTAAATGAAGCACAACAAGCTATGAACATAACAGTGGCAAATTACCAACTCCAAAAGATGATTTGGCAAATTCAAAAGTTATCTTTTCACATATCCAGCAGACCTGGGGGATATTCACATTTATTTCAGGGTTGTATTTCTTGCAACTGGCAAAAACTATGAAGTATTTTTGTTGTTCCACTAACTCCTGTGTTAACTGATGTTAACTTCGATCCCATAAAGCCTGGTAAGAAAATCTACTGCTATCTGGCTGTTTGGGTTAATATCTTCAGGTCCCCTGTCACAATCTTGCCAAACTCGCAAGACAAGTTAACCATTATTTAACCCACTTAGACATTGTGGAAAGTGTGTTTTGCATTTATGTATGTCTGTTCTGTTCTCCATGTTTCTCATTAGCAGGACGATTTCACTCAAATACATCTGTCCTGCTTTTGTCTGTTTGCATGGTCACCTCACAATCTGGCAACATCTACATTACAACCACTAGGTTTACTCCCACAAAAATCCTTTTGGAAAAGTTCCCATCATGCCATTGATCAATGGTTCTGCCTCTGTTCAGATGGCTCCAAATAGTGGATTACTCTCCAGTAAAACTTTTATTCTAAACAAGTTCCAATAAACATTTTCTTCAAGTTGCTCTAATTAGGATTTTTGTTGTGACTGAGATTGCATTAGTGGTTGGAAGTTTAGCTCACTGTCTGGACTGTGTGTGCCAGACTTTTTCAGCCCCTCTAGCTCCCTGGGGTACAGTGCAGAATAAGCTCATATTTTTACAAGTTCTTTTAAATGCTGCCAGTTGCATTTTAAGATGTAACTGTTTCTAATTCAGTGATCTCTTCTGTTATGCTGCCAGAGACATACAAAGTCCAACAAGGACTTGTCTGACATACCTATATATCAGTGTTTCTCAAACTTTTTCAGACCAGACCAAGGACCACTTAACCCTTAAAAAACACTCCCGGACCACCTAACTCTAAATAGCCCCCAAAACAATATACCAACTTAAACAGTTCACAAATTACAACCTAGTTTTACATACTAGTTGATCAAAGGTGTTTTCACACAAGCAGTGTTTAGGTCAGCCCAGTTGATCTTTGGGCCTGAGCGTTGTGTGTGTGTGTGTGTGTGGGGGGGGGGCTACTGGGAGAGGAGCGGTTCCAGGGAAAGGAGCAAGTCCAGGGAGAGCGGGTCTGAGGGTGGCGACGAGGAGGCAGGGGCTGAGGCTCCAAGGAAACAGGGAAACCGGGTCACACAAAAAACACTGGGAGGGAAAAAGGTCACAGGAAAACACAGGGAAGGGCTCGAGGAAAACACACTAGATTAACTAGATACTCTGGAGGGCCTGACTTGTTACCATGAAGGTTACTGCAAAGTTCTGGCAGCGATGAATGAGAAAACCAGGGTATTTGAGGCGGTGAGGTGATGAGATGATGAGATGCAGTTGTGTCCCCTGCACACCTGTCGCCAACGCCTGGAGCACCGCCTCTGGGAGAGGGAGGGAGAGAGAGAGAGACTGGGAGGAGCAGAGCGGAAAGCAACAACCAGAATTAGCAGGGCAGTGCAGCTGCGCTTCATTTTCAAAATCTCTTATTGGCAGAGTGGTAAATACAAACAAAATAAAATGAAATGACCAGCACTACAAAAAACCTGCGTACGTGTGTACTGCGTTACATGTGTCTCCACTGTTTAAGTTTAGTGTTACTTCTCAGAGTTTCATTTTTACAGTCGTGGCGCAGCCTACCACGTGTCTTTTTCCAGTGAATCGTCATGGAAACAGAACCATATTAGCTGAAAAATGAAGCAATGCGCCATTTTCGCCTTTATCTGTATGTGTGAAAACACCCTTAAAATTGAAAACAACACACTTATGTCGCAGGCAGTTTGAGACCCTGTAAGTTTTAAAAAGTGATGAAGTGTATTTGATGCAAGCCAAGAAATGAATGAATGCATTAGTCAAAATTATTATAATGCATGCACCCAATGAGTAACATGCAAGAAAGAAATCCATTTTATAAGCTGTCTGTAGCTGCTCTTAGCTTTTGAGTAGCACTGTGAATGAAATGATTTTGCCTATTACGTTATCATTAACAAGTGAAGATGAAAACATCCTTTTACTCTGTTTCTGTATTTGTATGTATGTATTTGCGAGGGAACATTAAAACATGAATGATTAAATGTGGAACAGCAACAACAACTTCCTGCTGGAAATGAATTCCTGTTTATGGTAGGTATGTTTCATAGCCTGGTCTTTATGATGAACCTCTCCCTGCAACATCTCCTCAGAATGTATGAAATGCAGAGTCATTTTCCCAGCACACCGTAAATTAAAACATTCAAACTACTTGCATTCATCTATAATCTGCTCTGCTAGAGCATTGAACTAAAGACCACAATTACACTGTTATTTTTTCAACTTCATCCTCAATAATGATGTGTCTATAATAACCAGATATCAGCAAAGGACTGTTCATTTATGTTCACTTGTCCTCAGCTCTCCTGCAGTTGATTTACACTGTCATTTGTTCTCAGATCTCAGATCTTCAGATCACTCACGTCTACAGACTGAATGTTACTTTGTGTCCCATATGGTTGTTTTGAAGGGAAAGACAAATGGTTTCACTGTTGCTGCATCTAACCCTGAGTTCCAGAAACCTCAATACTGAGACTTTTAGGGATAATTGACCCAAATTATGAAAAAGGATCCATTAATTTTCACAATGTTATTTAGCCACAGGTTGTTCAACTCATTAATTGATGTCAATAATGCTAGTGTTTCTTACATTTTGTATTTTCTTGTGAAACTTTCCCCCAACATTCAGCACACATTTGTAATCAGTGAAAAGAATGTAATCAATTTAAATCAATTTTATGTAAGAGACAAATAAAGTCCAGTTTTGGGAAAGTTATTCACTTAATATGTTTTGTCCATGTGCGCATATGACTGAAAAAAAGACAGTACAGATCAAATGCGCTCACACTTTTTTATTTCAGCTGTCTGAAAAAAAAGTGTCTCTGCCAAGATACAACCAAACGCCCTCATTCAAATCCAGTCCAGAATTCATGAATATGCAAATGTGTAATCTCCCACTTCATTGAATAGCCTATTTTCAGTGTACATGCACTGGGGGCTGCATGCTTTACATTAAAATTTCTTTAAACATCAGAAATTTAAAGTGAGCACAGAAAAACTTTCCTCCTCCTGCAGATGAAACAATCTCTGTGCATCCATTATTCTTCACAGTGATGCTGCGCTCCACCACACTCCTGAAACATCCAATGGAACTTACTGCAAAGGGAGTTTTCAGCAGTGCAATTTTCAAAGTGAGCTGATTTGTTTGTTAGCTTAGCATTTCATGGATGCTTGATTAGTTCATGCACTGTGCTGCAGCCAAGTCATAGACAACACATTGCATGATCTGCTGTTCTCATAAAGCAGTCCTGAACTGACAGAAGTGAGACCAAGATCTTTTTCTTATTTTTATTCCATAAAGTAGTTGAAGCTCAATATATAGTCTTGCATTCTGTCACATTAGAAATGTATTCAGTGTGCTCCCAGCACTGAAAAATGATATTTAAATCATTTCTCTCTTTCCAGTGGTGGAAAATATTGTAAAGTCTATTGAGTGGAAGAGAGTGTGGCTCCAACCTCACATCTTACAATATGAGTTACCTCTGCTGAATCCTTTCTTTGGTTCTGCTCTCAGGCTCAGACTAAAGCAGGAGACATATTTGTGTGTTTCTCAGTCTTGCCAGATCGAAACTGCTTCTCAGGTCTGACCTGTGTGAACAGGAGGAAAAGATGCTCTGAAAACAGCACCTCGATCTGCTTATATCTGTTATGCTCCCACTTGAGAAGAGGAACAGATTAGCCCAGGGTAATATCTTTGATGGCCTCTCCTGTGTCTAATTAAAAAGGTTATCTTTTTAGTGAGTACATAAAAAGCAGTGACTTAGGTGATTTTCATTCTGAGCTGTGCCTGCTCTATGGGACAATCACAACACATTCCAGAACTCCATTTCCTTTTGATCTCATTTCAGCTCATCCCAGCTCCTCAAGGATCTTAACACAGCCTAAAACCTAGAGAGAGGAGATGAACACAGGTTGTAAATGTGATAAATGGAGGAAAGATAAAGTGAGGGCCACGTAAATGGATAAAAGAAAGCCCTGGTAGTTTATCTTAGTGTCTGCAAGTATCCTTTTACCGCCTTTCCGTTAGTGACATGAGCCAGTGGGTGTCAAGAGGGAGTGCTGATTCACAGAGGGCACAGTTTGGAAATCACTAAACCAGCAGGGCTACTGATTGATGGCACCGAAAATCCATGCAAACACATTCACTTGCTTCTCCACGCAGCAGCTGCCCCATATTAATCTAATGTAATGAACAATAAACACCCCATCATGATCGGAATTGCAATTTAAAAGTCTCAGTGATCTGTTCTGGGACGAATTACAACCACATGTACCCCTGCCTGTAAGAGAGGGCAGAGCTACAGGAAACAATGAGTTTCCCCATAAAATCTTTTGGGGTTTTTTTGGACATGTGTTTTTGTCACGCCGTTGCTGCAGATGTGGCAATCTCAGACTGTCAGTTCATTGGTCGTGCCAAATATCCCTCATACCTATTACTGTAGGAGCCAGTGTGCTGCAGGATTAATCTTATTTTTATCGTCATCACAATGTCAACATGCACAATGAACACATTGTAAAGGTTGCCTGAAATGCAATGAGTAAGTTTTATTTACAGGCGCACCTCATATCTGTAACTTCGGCTACACCACTAGATGTAATGTAACATAACAACAACAACGGTGGACTTTCGTCAGGTCTGGTCCCTCGGACACCGCACCTAAATTGAGTCCACGTGGCATCAGTCTGCATTTTTGCACTTCTCATGTTTAGTCGGATTACAGTGGAGTTTGGTTACAGCACGCAAGCTTTCCACTCTTCTTCTCTTTTCAGTGTATTTATGTTGCAGTGTTACAGCACCACTACAGGTCTGGTGTATATACTACAGCATATTGAGTCGTTTCCAGAAAGAGACACAGGAACTGTGTGGATAATATGTACACCTGAATATTTGCTTATTTATCACAAGTCATATCATCATCACAATATCGAGCAGTGCCATCAAATACCAGACATTTTGTTGATATCGTGCAGGCCTATTTATAGGCCTAATTTCCATTATCACAAGTGGTAGTGGAAAGTGGTAGGTGAGGTGAGGCACAGGTACAAGACAGGTAATAAAACATGGAAGGTTGCACAGCCCCAACCTCAGGCACACGAAAGGAAAGGGTGTGCCATCATATGTCTCCTTAGCAACAGAAAAGTAATTTAATGTAATTGCAATTCTTGATTAAACAGGAACTTTTCCCAACTTCCAAGTGACTAATATCAGTCTACAGTTAGTGTGAATTCATCTGGCTTCAATGAGACACTTCAGTTACCTCTATAGCATATAGGGCAGTCGGAGGGTAAGTATATATAGTTACTCTCGATCATTATGATATGGCAGATCAGTCTAAAAAGTAAAACAGCCATGAGCCTGGGATGATGAACACGAAGCCAGTCAGAGGCATGAATGAGAACAGTGCAGAACAAGGGATTTAAAGTGCTTTGTCATTTTAGTTGTTAATACAATGTGTCATCATTACCTGCTGACTTCTATCCAACCTAAAACTATGTGTCTGGCAATTGCAATTGCAAAACAGCTACTTTAAAATCAGGATCTGGCTGAAAGGCCTTCTTCATCTTGCAGCTCTCTGCCTAGACACCATCCTTCTGTGCTTCTATCTGGTTGAATATGCAATAGGATTATTGCTTTGAAATAACACATGAAATGTGGTGGCGAGCTGTGGCCCCAGACTCTGGCCCTTCAATAGGACCACGGGACCTCACGTTGCAATAAACAAACAAAGTAATAAAAACAACATCCAGAGCCCCGTGTCACATGGAGGGGCAACATATAGAAGATAACCAAGGTCAATCTAAAATCAACCACAATGAGACCAGCACAGCTAACAGCCCACAACTTGTGCCCAACAAGCAGTCAAAGACATTCTGCTACCTCATGGCAGGTGAAGCAAAGATGGAGGGTTTCTCTTTCATCTATTTTCAGAGACATCTTCCACCAAATATACTGCAGTGAGTTACCAAATGTTATCGCAAGACCTCCCCCTCTGCCAGAGACACAGGGTTGGCAGCAAGGTGTAAACCAGAGGCCTCCAAACTATGCCACAAAGGGCTGTGTGGCTGCACACAAGACTTGGTTTCATCAACTGATCTCAGTCTTCACACAGCTGATTGGTCAAACTGTGTGCTCTTGATTGGTTTGGAACAAAAACCTGCAGCCACATGGCCTTTTGTGGAATAGTTTAGATATGTCTGATGTAAACAAACAATAAAGGACTGTAAAAGGGACCAGAGAGCGGCAGCAGCTAATCGCACCAGTGTTCACTCAACTGGGACAGGTAATAATGAAGTAACTGAAGGGGCAGTTGAAAATCATGAGTGGGGAAATTTTTTGGTCTGGTTTTCTTGTTGTGTGCAATACTCTCTCTGCACTGTTGCTCACTTAACGGCAGATCAATACGTGTGTGTCTCCAAAAGCAGAGAGACAGTGGCAGCATGTGTCTGAGAGTGGACTGATTTTCAAGTTTTTCCTCAAACATAATCTTTTCAATGAATCAGGAAACCACTCAGTCTTCTTCAATAATTCCCCCCATTTCTCTTTGTTGTCTATTTTTCATTTCTGTCTTTTTTCTCTTTGCTCACTCACTCACTGGTGCTGCAAAATTATTCCACCCATAATTTAACAAAATATGATTGGCTAAGACACCTGTCAATAACAAATTCATGTCCACATTCCCTTGAATTACACAGGCCTCCATTACAGCTTCTGAAGGCCCTGCCTGCCAGGAGGTGTCACTGATTCACCCAGATACCATCAGAGGAAAAAATGAGATTGGTCCACTGCATTCCTTGAAGGGTTCCTCTCTGATCAAATGTATCAATACATCAAAATATCTAAGTATCCCATGGTAATCTTCAAAATATTAGAAAAGGCAAGGCAATTTCATTTGTATAGCCAATTAAAGGGCTTTACAAAGTATCATAACAACATCCTCTGCCCTTAGAGGCTCACATCGACTGAGGCAAAACTCCCAAGAAAACCCAGGACAGGAGGAACCTCAGGGTCAGCGACAGAGGAGGGATCCCTCACCCAGGATGGGCAGACGTGCAATAGATGTTGTATAGAGACAAGAAAACAGGTTACAACATGGAATATGCGAAAACATGGAAACAGCTTAATGGGAGAACTGGATGGCGGGCTGCCTCATGTGCAGGGAGTGCAGGACAGTTTAGCAGCAGGGGTAAGGAGGCAATGCAGGCAGCAGTTGGTGGAAAGAGATATATATTAAAGATTCAATATATCTATATATATATTGATTAGTAATATCTCCTAGGTCATTTTCCAGATTGTATTTGAAATGTTTTTTCTTGTTTTGCGCAATTTAAAGTCAAACTGCTGCTATTTAAGAATGTGTAGGCATATCACCTTACACCTTAGGAGTCAGAGTTAACATAAAACATTATGTTTGTAAGCTTGTGACTTCAATTTCTTCAACATAGCTACTGTATCTGTGAGTTATGCAGCGTTGATGTGAAATTACCAGCTCAGGACCTGTGATATCCACAGTGATACACTATTGAAGTCCATCACTCCTCACTAGCGCATTTTGTTGCAGCCTATCAGACATGGAAATAGTATTTTCAATTCCTGAGCAGCAGAGACAATAAGGTGTTTCTTTGCAACAATCCAGCCCAGGGCCCTGCAGCTCTGAGAGATATTAAAGCAGAGTGACAGATCTAATTATCACCTCCCCACTTTTTCTGCTCCAGCTCTGATGAAAAGTACTGCATTACACCAGACATCCTTTGCCCTCGAACTAACTTTCACCTTTGCTAATAACTAAGAGTGTAGTTATCTGGAATACCTGCTGAGGGCATGTCTCAGAATAGACAGAAAGGGATTTGCAATAAGGCTGGATTTATGAAAGGAGATCATCATTACTCCAATGCTTGCTGCAGTAGCTGTGCAAATTCCCCCCTACCTGCTGTCCCTCACATCCCACTCGTTTTTTTTTTTTGTTTGATTTGTTTTGTTTTTCATTTTTCTCATTTTCACTTCTTTACATTAGAAGAATCCAGTCTTTGGGATTCATTTTCCACAAACATTTGACAGGGTCAGACTTTCCCTTTTCTCTCCAGTTCCTGGACCTGTCTGCTCTTACTCATATTGCAAATGGCCTGGTGATGGGACTCCTGTGGCCCCGCTGAATGGGACATTTTGTTTGCACACACGTGCTGAGCAGTACTCCAGACAATAGCAGCTGTGGGAGACCCACGCTGTTTACTGCCCTGCCACTCGGCATCTGCTGCCAGATTTGCTTTCACCTCCATACAAATGACTTAGAAATGGATAGCAGGCACCCTGTATACTGTATTCTGCCCTGTGTACTGGGATACCCATGGCCAGCTCTGCCAGACTGCTGGTTGTTGTTTCTTTTTGTCTCTCTTTATTGCTTGCATTCATGGATATTGCCTCATTGGACTAATGGGCTGTGAGTGTTTGTGTGTGCTTACATATGCATCAGGGTTAGATGTACGTAATTTCTTTCAAACAGTGGTTGTCATGGAAACCTTGGTCAGGTCTGTTCTCCAGCTGCTGTTAAACACTGAGGCATGCTGGGACATGTGGCTATTAGGACTGGTTAATCATCAGCCACCATGTCAGATCTCCAGCCACATGACAACTGATGGCTGCAGTCTGGTGATTAAAACCATTAAAAACATTTATCTTTGTGCAGAGAAAGTAAAATTTGTCAAAGATTTCACTTTTAACATTTTTGAAAATTGAACAGACATGTGAAATATATATGTAAATTAGTTTAATCTTCAATATTAAGCACTTACTTTATTGCATATAACTGAAGATGAAAGCCTGTGGGTGTAAGAATAACACTGCCAGCAATTCTCATAGCTGGTCCTTTTCATTATTCAAAGAATTAGCAAGTGAAAGAGAAGAACTGAGTAAATATAACATGCCATTGTGTGGTATAACTTGAAACTACTAAGAACAAAACATAACCCAGTGTACAGGACACATAATGAGGAATTTCACTGTTTTGTTGCTTTACTGACATTCTTTTGCCTGGAATATGAAATAAGTAAATACCTGAGTGAGACTCATCTTTATTGGCTAATCATGTTTATACACACAGGACTGAGTCCTCTCAAGTAGCTGTACTTACTTAAAAGGAATAAATCAGTGGATGGATGGATGGATGGATGGATGGATGGATGTACCTTCTATGACCACTGCACTATGAATGTCCATCTATACAAAACAAGCTCATAGGTTGTCCGAGCAACAGCCTCTTACACTCCTTCCTATTGTAAAATGACCTTAAGTAGTATAGAATAACAGACTCCACATGTAGTTGGGGTGGATGGATAGGTTGACAAAGCAAAGGACACACACAGGATTCTGATGTTTGCCTTTTCTCTAGCCCCGTGTTTATTATTGTAACCATGACAACAAAGGTCTTGAAACCTTAAGGAAGTACTTCTTTAACCACAATCTTTTCCTAAACCAAACCAAGTAGTGTTGGTGCCTAGACCTGAGCAAACTGTGACCATTCACACAACCTTAACAGAGTGTTAATTATTCTCACCATGACCACATAGGTCTGCTAGATGGGCTGCTGGCACGCTTGTGTGGGTCATATCCCTGGCCACAGGAACACACACACTCTGTGTGGTCTTTGAACTTGATTGTTTTTATGCAGCCAAAAGTAGGCTAATGTCATGGATGTATTTATATGTTTCTCTGCTGATTCTATGGCTCTTACTTCATTATCATGACATTTTCATGTAAAGTAAATAAAACAATGGATATTTGAAATTTGAGTGATCACAAAATAGTAAAAGATTGCCATAGTCAAATAATCTGTTATCATATGGAATAAAAATCTGTATTTGTATGTCAGCAAAACAACTCTAAACTGTACAAAGAACAAGCTGCTGCACTGTTGAAATGTTTCCAGGGGACAGTGAAACAGTGACAGAGCCAGAGATCGACCACAAACTGATGCAGTGGAACTCATTGTAACAAAGATCTTCAGAATAAATAACATAATACCCACTGCCTCCAAACAGAGGAATAAGCTGATCTGACTTCTCTGCATCTTCCAAAACCACTATCAACAAAAAAAAATCCATAAAAATAAAACTCTGATCGCTCACCGCTTATGGTGCAGGATTGGTCAGGTTTTGGCTGGTAAAACTTTCTGGTTGATGTAGGGATACACTGTGGTCATGGTTAAACAGCAGGCCTAGGGGTAGGGTCAGTGTTGACTACTGGAGCATATGGACATGGACAGTGATACACCCCAACATTCACATGAACTTGTGTCAGTAACCTAAACCTCCGGCAATATGTTCTGTGTGTCAAGATGTGGTGTGAATGTGCTTGGTGTGTTATAGGACAGAATGTATTAAACATGACTGACAGATCAGATTTGATCATTAGACTTGTAGCAATGATACTCAGTGTGGAAACCTGTAAGTTTAGGAATATATACATCCAGTGCTGCTAAGGAAGTAATATGCAGGGAAAAAAAAGGCTTTGGAGGCCAGCTCCGAGAGATGTGTCTCACTAAGATACAAACCTGAAGCAAGCGTGGCCTTAGAGGACATGTGACTCTGGGTAATTTCCCTAAGAAACATGTAGTTCTGGAGAGGGTGCTAGCCTGAGAGACTGAGGCCAGAAAAAGGAGAGTTTCATATTTACCGGTAACTGAAGTAGAGATACCTGTTAATTTAACAAAATCTTTTTTTATTTTATTTTATTACTATTATTAGACCTAGACATGTCTCCACAACAAACTCTGCAGTTCAATATCATTTCACTCAACCTGTCTGATTTTTCAGGCAATCTAAACAGAAAGTTATAAATAATCTGATTTATTTATTTTGACCAAAACATGTCAGAGACAGAAGTCTATAGTCTCATCTTCAAATGTCTTTTGTCCGACTAACAGTTCAAACCCTAAATATATTCAGTTTACAGTCACATAAACAGAGTACTGTAAAATCCTCTCATCTGAGTAGCTGTTTCTGTTTAAATGATTCTGTCAACTCAACATCAAGCTCTGTGCTGTATTACAAGATTTAAACTGTAATTTATTTCATTGAAGATGGCAAGATGGGATCGGGAACAAGTTTGTATCTGCTACTGACTTACACTTGTCTTAGTTTCATTGTTACTGTATTTGCAGTAGAGTCAAGAAAAAAGTGAACAAAATTTTAGATTTTAATGAGCTTAATATTTTTGCTGGAGGATGAGACTGAGCCCACAGAACATCACTCCCACCTTACTAAGGAAAGAACTGTCACATAGACACAAAACATAGTATAGTGATGACAGTTTTGAGAGAACTCTTCATGTATCAGAATCACATGTGCTGTCAGAATACCACATTAATGCTTGGTGTCTATCCAAATAACTACAGCCTTTATTCATGTGCAAACACAGGAGGGGCCTCAGAAATGTTAAGCACTGATGGTTCAGCAAACCTAAACAGAATGGGGCAGAATAAACATTTGTTGATGATGCTTCAGGATTTAGCCTGGGGCTGTCCCCTTCAGACAAGAAAACATGGATAGAATCAATATAAAACATGTACCCTGTCAGGCGGGACAGGCAGTATATCAACTCAAGTTGCATAGTCCCCTTGACACCAGCTGTGTGTAGGGCAGAAAACCATGAGCTGCACTGCATTATCTGAATAGGTTATGTAATGCTGTTTTATAGCACCAACTTAGCGATGAATCTCAATCAAGACTCCAGGGCCAAAAGAGACTCTCTTGTTGAAAGGTTAAGACCAATAGAGTGATGGCGACATTCTTAAAACAGGAAGTAAAAAGTACTGTACAAAGGAAGGATGTTCTAGCACTGTATTCATGTACATGCCAATGTCAAAACAGGCAAGGAAGTGCTCTTTTCTTCAGGCCTTTCCTGTAGTGTGTATCTGAAGGTTACACAACATGGCCATGTTAATACTGGACCTGATGTTTCTTCCTGAGACTTGTCTGGCCAGCACTCTTCTTAAATATATACAAATATATGTGTACCTTCACTCCTAGGGAGACTTAAGAATCACTTAGTTGCTGGTGTTTGTTTTAGCTCTGGTTTTGTCAGAACATATAAAAAATGTGGCATATCTGTTAACCTGAGGTCATTCCCTCCTGTTGCTGTACATCCTTGAGCTAATTTATCAAAATGAAATGGAATCCTGTGTTTTTGACTGATTTTTTTTTTTTTTTTTTTTTTTTTTTGTCTTGACCTGAATTGATTTACCAACTTGAATTCAACAAGAATGTTAAATCAACCCAGCTTTTCAACTGAAGAGAGTTACTTGCCATCCATTCCTTTATTAAATTTAGACAGTCCTGCAATACTGCCAATTTGTCAGACCTATCGGGGTTAAAAGCAAAATATAACTGAAGGTCATCCGCATACAAATGATATGAGATACCTTTAAAAACACTAAGAACATTTCTCAAAGGAAACATGTAAAGCGCAAAAAAGATAGGCCCTAAGACTGAGCCTTGGGGCACCCCACAGGAAAGGGGAACAGACTCTGACTTTTAAGGGCCAACAGACACTGAGAAAAATCTATCAGACAGATAGGATGTGAACCAGTGAAGGGTGATCCCTGAGATGCCTACCTAGTCCCTCAGCCTCTCTACAAGGATGTGATGGTCAACAGTGTCAAATGCTGCACTGAGATCAAGCAGAACCAGGATTGTACATTTACCAGCATCAGAGGCCATCATGATGTCATTGGAGACCCTGAGAAGAGCAGTTTCCATGGAATGTAACTTGCAATAACCAGACTGAAATTTGTCAAAAATGTTGTACCTGTCCAATGCAGTAACTAACTGATTTGCAACAACTCTTTTCTAAGATTTTAGAAACAAACGGCAGCTTGGATATGGGCCAATAGAATGGACAGGTCAAGATTAGGCTTTTTGAGAAGTGGCTGAACAACTGCTTGCTTGAAATAGGACGAGACACAACCAGAAGCCAATGAGTAATTAATTATGGACAGCAGAGATGGACCAATAGTACTGAAGATATTTTTAACAAAATTGTGGGCAGGATGTCTAATGGACTAGAGGAGGTCTTCATAGTACTCACAAGATCTGATAACTCTTGTAAGGAGACAGGTGAGAAGTTTTCAATAATTGGCCGCTGTTCAGGGGAATCAGGAAAGGAGGGAGTGGAGGTGGGTGTAATACTAGCCTTGACACAGGTGACTTTATTCACAAAAAACATCAGAAAATCACTACAGTCCTTGTCAGAGCAGGAGGTTGTACACTCACATTATATTATTTATGGTGTCCAAGATAACCCTCGGGTTTCTCTTATTGGAGGAGATAAGATTTGCAAAATAAGAGGCCCTGGCCACCTTAACCATACAATTAAATTCAATTAAGAGTTTTTTCAAATTAAGATGGTGTACATGGAGCTTAGTTGATTTCCACAAGCGCTCAGCTCTCCTACAATTGCGATGAAAGCAGTAGATAACATCATTTAACCAGGGAGTGGGATTAGCAGCGGGAATAGTGTGAGGCTTTAAGGAGCAATCTCATCAAGAATGGCTGAATAGTGTGATTTAAAAGTTGAAACTACAGTATCAATGTCAACATCAGTGCTGAAATGCTGCACCACACTGTCAAAAGCAATAGAAAACTTCTCAGCAGAGAGGTTGTTTAACATGCAGGAGAGTATTGTACATTTAGTGGTTGAGCAATCAGAAGTAACAAACAAGTCAAAAATAATGCATTTGTGATCAGAGACAGGCAGCTACTCAGAGAAACAACCAATATCCAAACCCAATGTAAAAACAAGATCTAGTGTATTTCCCTTAACATGTGTTGGGCCATTGACATGTTGAGCAAAGTTAAAGTTAAAGATTCAGTGAGGTTAAGAAATTTATTAACAAAGCAGTTTGTGGAGTCATTTACTGGCACATTAAAATCAACAAGCATTAAAATTCTCTCAAATTTAGTAATGGAAGCTAGGAAGTCACTGAATTCAGCCAGAAAGGGGCCATTTTTACCAGGATGACGATAAATTAAAATACAATAGACAGGGTTAGAGCGGCCAACTTTGGAAATTAACAGTTCAAAAGAGGTGAAGGTTCCACAGTTCACTCTCTGTAAGGAGGAGCTGTCTTTGAACAACAAAGCAAGACCGCCGCCCCAGCCAGTGGTCCTAGGGGCACATATGAAACACAATCTGGCGGGCATAGCTCCTTCATCCCTCTGCCAGGTCTCAGTGAAAAACATAAAATCTAAAACCCTGGTGCTGAAAAATTGTTCAGAATCAATGATTGAGCGTGTATTCAACAATGCCAACTTGAGGGATTTAGGACCAGCTTCACAGACAGTAGATGTTTTTAACAGTGGCTTTGTGGTGCCTTTAATTCAATACTACAGATATAGGACCAGACTCTGCATTACATCTGATACTGACAATATTACTGAGGTTTGCAAAAACTGGTGGGACAGTCAAGACAGCAGGGACAGGAACAGTAGACTGGGCAATAGGAAACCGGGAGAGAGTATTGTCTGCAGGGACCAGTGGCAACCGGGGCCTGTAGGGGGAGGCACTATCCACAGAAAGAACCATAGAAGAAGAGACAGGGACTGGGGAGGGGGTGTGGCATGTCAACAGTCATGTGACTGTTTGCAGGTGTGTACAGCAAATCGAATGTTGTCTGCTAGCATGCGGCTACGTAATTTACTTAGGTGAAGTCCATCGTGCCGATAAGAGTGGTGGTTCCAAAATAAGTTAAAATTGTCTATAAAATAAAAACCGTGAGAGATGCAGGCAGCCTGGAGCCAAGAATGGAGGTGGAGGGACACGCTGAATTGCTCCGCATTGTGGCCGAGTGTGGGAAGGGGGCCGTTGATGAAGACTGACTTTCCATAGTCTCTTAAGGCAGTGAACAGTCTGTTAAATTCGCTCTTTAGCAGCTCAGACTGTCCCTGGACTACATCATTAGCAAAACAAGACGTTTAATGTGTGTGGAAAGGTTTGCAGAGTATATTTATGATTTTAGCAACTGTGGCTATTACCAAGTGGATAAAGAAGTTGAAAGATACTGTAGAATGCCTGAACACAGGTGGAACAATACCTGTTCAAACTTCACACAACAAAGAAAACCAGGGAAGAGTTTTTCTCACAGCTAATTTCTGCCACCCAGCACAGCACATACCATCAATCCACTTTTAAACCTTCCTCCCACTACAGCAGATGCTTCTTCTCCAGCTGATTGTGACAGAATTCTTACCTTCTTCATTGAATAGACTGAACATAGACCTGGAGTATCAGTCAACCTTTCACTCCTCCATAATCAGTGTATTACCTGCAGTAGGCTGGACTTTAAGCCACCTGAAAAATGCCCATCTAAAAAATCAACAACATGACTTGATGTTTTGCTTTATCATTCAGCCTTTCGGTCTTTCACTTTCACTTATTAGGATTTTGTTTATATTAATTAACTATATTTTACCAGCCTGCAGCTTCAGGCCCAGAGTTAAGACTCAAATGGTGCACAAAATCCGTGGTTTGGTACAGTCATGGTTTTGGGGTCATTTTCATTTTTTAACACTACTAGACACCAGCATTGGAGGGGTGATGTCCCTCGGCCATGTTGTGTTTTGCTGGTCTCTCTGTGCTCCTCCTTTCCCAGGTTCTCCCTGCCTGTCTCCCACCCATCTCGTCAGGGGATTCACTCCACCTGTGGCCTTGTCTATGAAGGCATGGCCATTCCAAGATGGCTCCCTCTCTTTCCTGGATGGCTGGTGCCTCCAGGCAGCCCCAGCATTGGTTTGGTTTGGCTTGGTTTGGTTTGGTTTGGCTTGGGTGGTGTTACGTTGGCTTTTTCGGTTCTTTATGATTACACACATACACCTCACACATCCAACACCTCTCACTACACCATTGATTATTGATCTGCACTTAAATTTTGTTCTTTAAATAAATTTCTGGTTAATTTAACTAGTTGCTGTGTGGTTCTCCCTCTTTTGTTGTGCTCTTAAATGAGCTGGGCATAACAGAGGAACTAAGTCTATATCTAATCAATAGTCATAGTCTAGGCAATAATCCACCATTTACATATTTGTCATTAAGTCATGCAAAAACTGTCTACCACATGCATATACATAAGATTTTAACCCTCCTATGTCCATTTTATTCAAAGGAACGATAGCAATGCTTCTCTGCAATATGATACAATCCATTTGTGAATACATGTAGTGGGAGGGATGACACAGTGCCAAAACATCACTTTCTCCATGTTTATGTTTTTTTCAAGCTGAACAGGTGTGTTGATGAAGTTTTGTCTCTTTACTTGCACAGGTTTGATTGCACTTGAGTAACTATGAATGTAAGTCAACCTCAGTTGTGTGTTTCATTTCACCACTCTGAGCCAGATAAAAAAAAACCTCTAGCTCATTAGGGTGGGGCTGTCTTGTGTTGTCCCTGAACCAAACAACATGTTCCCCCAAAAGACGACCAGCTTAGGCTGCGTTCAGACTGCAGGTGAATCTGATTCAAATTGGATTCCTTCTCAAATCCAAATTTTTGGGTTATGTGAAAAATGAAAAATGAAAAAAAAAAAAGAATCTGTGTATGCACGTCAGCACATGAGTTTGTTTACATCACGTCAGTCTTGGCTCTAATTGTTTAATGGGTGGGAGGATGGTGTATATTTATTTTTTTATTTATTGAGCTTTCTAAAGGGATTTTTCAAGGATTATTAGATCCCCAGACTCAAATATTTAATAATTATCTATGTTTATCCATGTGTCAAATGGTATTTTTTATGTATTTAATTTCATTTTGTTCATTTGTATTTATATGATGAAGGCTTGTGCAATTTACATTGGTGTTTACATACTGTGGTCTAGTTCATTTACCTTTTTGTATTTAAGGTTATATGTAAGAAAATAATAATAATATAATATAATTGTTCTGTGTGTATGTTGGTGGGGGGGTTTGCGTTTTTTTTTTTGTTTTTGTTTTTGGCGGTGGGGGGGGGGCTAAGTGATGGTTCATCCAGGTTGTAAAACTAGCCAGGACCGCCTCTGTGCTGACTGATCACCTACGGCCAAGGCTCACAACTCGAAATAGGCGGGTGGTCAGGGGGCAGTCTGGCACACTGGGTCTGGCGTCGCATAGAGTGACATCACAGACAGTCAAAACTGATCTGAGTTTTTGGAGCTGTTCAGACTGAGACGCATCTGTCCAAATGTGATTTGAAACTACCTCGGTAGCTTCGATTTGGTTTGCAAAAATCAGATTTCATGTGATTTGTGACCGTTCAGACTTCATAAGAGCCATCAGGTTCCAATCTGGATTGGCTAAAAATCAGATTTTGGCTGGCAGTCTGAACACGGCTTTATTTTCATGAACTGTTTCATCCTGACCCAGAGTTACTCTGTGTCTGTGATTGAGGGCTGTGAGGTCACTGTGGATACGTGATGACAACTCAAGTCAGAGGCCTTACTCTGAAGGGGTCACCCAGTCTGTCTGCCAGGGGCCTGGGGCACATAGGGAAGTACATAGGTGAATGAGTGAGTGCTGAGAGCAAAGAATGTAACCACTTACTCCTGAGGCTCTAGATCCATACTTAGCCTCACTTTGTAGGCCTACCTCTCTCATTTTTTAAACAACATCCAGAAATATAATATATATATGTATATATGTATATATATATAAAAAATATATATATAATTTCCATCATTGACCTAATGCTAACTTGAATAGGATAACATGACGATGATAGATATTTGCGGTGCATCATAATATTTTGTTCACCTCTATCAGTCACTCCCCCTCCAGAAGCAGCAGCCTCGTGTCTTGGGAGCTCCTCGCGGCAGCGACAGCGTTAAAAGCGCTCAGTCAGAGTCTCCGCCCTTTATGTAAATGCTAGTGTGGGTGAGTGGGACCCGGGCGGAGAGAGCGCTCAGTGAATGGGGGGGTGGGGGGGGTTCTATGTCCCTATCATAGACTGTAAGGTCCCTACGCTCTCAAGACGGAGGTGTAGGTTTGTCCTTTCAGCGTTTGTATCTATTCAGAGGAGAGAAGTGATAGGCTACCTTTGGCTGCGAACGTGCAATCATGTCACGAGCGCATGGGCTGTGCAACTGGAGCGTCTGAATAATCCGTTCAGGCAGTAAGCGGACTGTAAAGGAATAAAGCAATGGGTGGCCAGATAACGAGAAATGCCTTTTACGGTAAGGTATAGTGTTGTGGTTGTGTTTGGGGTGGTGTGTATTTAAGTACAGACTATGATGTATGGATTTAATGTGTAGCTTCGATGTTAAATTCAGTGACGACTGTCAGCTGTGCCGCCTGTACAGGCTGTTGTCAGGTACTATATTGCTACTATAGCCTATTCTTTGGTCATAGTTACGTCACTCCGGTAATTCTAATATAGAGGCGTCGAGACGCACAGCTGTGTTCACTTGTGTTTTGATTAATTCGCTGTAGCAAACAGGATATCAGAACCTCCTCGCGCTCAAACGGATACCTATATCCCATATGAGTCTGCCCTGAACTGTTTACATACGTGCAGCACATTCGGTGATGGATGCGAAGTTGTGGAGTTTCCCCTCTGCTCTCAGCTGTGCTGTGGTTCCCCCTCATTAATAGACAGACACTTTGTGCAGCTGTGTTCCAGGAAATCAATACATTGATTTCCATTACCCATTGCATTTTCCTTCATGCCAACAGTAAGGTCAGCGCATCCATCTCACGTGATTATTTGTGCTTATGAGAAAACCAGCTGAGTATTTACTTCAAATGGATGTGAGGTAGTGATGATATTTAATATTTTCTTTTTCAGGATTGAACACAAAAATACGTTGAGTTTTAGGTCTATTGAGGAGCTTTTCAGAGGAGTCAACAGTGGAGCCACTTTGTGGGTTTGGGGGTAAATTTACGTCTTCTTCAGGCCTTGTAGCTGGTTTGATGCTCCCCATCACAACAGACTGTGATACCATCATGATTTTCATAAACACTGATCTGTACATGCTATATACTGTATCATAAGCACTAATTTGGAGGCCCTCTCTGCTCCCCTTTCCCTCTCTAATAATAATAATAATAAATAAAGAACTGCAACACTGCAGGTTAACAATGGCAAAAGTATGATTTTCTGACTCTAACTGTATGTTCTAGTGATTTTATTGAAGTGAAACTGTGGGAGCAAAGTCTCTGCACCTACAGCCTCTCCAGGTTTTGACCACCTGATCATTCTAATTAAAGCCCCAAGATTAATCCAATTAGTTTAAGAGGGACAGACTAAGACAGCAGGAAGAGGAGGCTATAGCACCTTCTCTCTGGGATCAAGGTCAAACACCGTGTAAAATGACTCTTTGTGATGTGTGCATACAGTATCCTGGTGCATCAACTGTTGGCTCGCTGCAAAAATAAAATTACTCATAAATAATATTCAACTTGCCAAGATTATGTCATCAAATCACCACCATCACCATCACAAAATTTAGCTGACTTCCTTCTCTGAATGGATGTGAAACATCCACAGCAATGGGCTGTTCACCTGCGTAAACCAGTTATTGAGAGATATTCAGCAAAGCTGCTGCCTGACAGTCACTGCTAACTTAGATTCAGAAAAGTTGCAGGTGAAGGAAAAAGTACCTTTTAATTCCAGTTGGGACATAGGAGGGTTAAACTGATGCTTATATTAAAGTGCAGTTGTTGCTATGGCAACCCACAGCCATTGATAGAAAACACTTGATTGCCTGCTCTGCTTCTTTCTTTGATCTAAATTTAAGAGAATCATTTTTGAACCCCTCCACTGATGTGTTCCTGCATATGTGTGTGCTTTGGGGAAATTCAATTCACTCTTTCAAAGAACTAAGCATTCCTAAATTGAAATCTATTACCCAGAAAATTGTCACAATTACATAGTCATTGTTAACATTTACATACCAGAGGTGTTAGTTACCAAGGTGCAGATTATGCTTTCTAAAGTTGCGCTTCTGCAGGCTGTTCTCAGGTGGGAAGCACCAGAGCACATCCAAACAGTGTTTGCTGAGTCGGTTGCATAATTGAGTCTGCCGAGTGTGTGGGAGCTCCACTTCTGTGCTCCCGACTGACTGAAAGTGGGCCAGTGTCTGAGGCTGCACAGGCTCATTTGATAGAGCGTCTGGCTCCATTCGAAGTGAATTTGATTCAGTATCCAAATGTGAAGTTATACAGAGCTGCGGAGATACCATTTAAAAAGTCAAGCTTCTTAACTTCTCAGAACAGATTGGATCTCGGTAACGTCATTGGATATGCCCCGGCTTATTGAGTACCAAATAAATGAAATGTACAGTAAATAACTCTTTTTCCTGCTGTGTGTATTAGAGTAAGACCTAAAAACAGAGAGCTTTAATCGAGCCTTGTCGGTCGCTATAGACTGACAGGAACATATGTGTCAGGGTCAGGTGGCATAGTTAAGAGGGTGTGTCAGCATCATGCTTGTTATTCACACTTATTCTGACTTGAGGAAGCACATTCTGGGGCAACTGTCTTTGTCTTCAGCATGACACAGGGCACAGATCCCCTCATGTGTAACCCTAATCTTACTATTTGTCCAGCAAACATGCAAAATGTGTATCCATTTGTTTGTGTCTGTAGCTGCCCTTATTCTAGGTCTCCTTCCAGGCAGCACCACATAATGACTCGCAGCCAGTACTGAATAGCATCTTGCCTGCTTTCAGTCAATATACACTTCCAGCCTCTCCACTAGCCTACCCTCTTTCACAGCCAAAAAATGCACTGCATTCAGTCATGTGATATTATTACTTATTGATTGCGGTTGTGTAATCCCGCTTGTAAAGAAAATGTGGTAAGAGTAGACTGTAGTGGGTGACGTCAGTCAGACTTGATCATCTTTGCTGTCTCACCTTTCTCTGCCATGTCAGTAGGATGTGAATTATTGATAAAAGAGTGTCTCTACAGTAGGGCAAGCACATGATAAGAAACAAGAGCATATTAGTTTATTTGGTTTCATTAATTTCCAAGCATTCTGCTCATGCTGTCCCTTGTTCCATAGCTACTTGGAATGCAATCGAAGACTTTCTGCAAATTTTCAAGTTTAATGTGTTACATCCTACCTTTCATTTGTAAGCTTTTAATGTGGAACATCAACAGGAATAGTTGAGTTTTATGTACGGTAATTTAACATAGATTAATGAAGAAATAGTGGAATGGAGAGACCAGAATGAATTCATGAATGAAAAAAGTGCTCACATTAAAAAGATAAACTGGCAGAAGCAGAGTGGTGACTATAGTTCTTTAGCAGATTCACAGAAATAACATCACTTAAAGTTACAAACATACACTGCAAAAAAACAAAAAAAACAAAAAAGGCATAAGGCAAAAAGCAGCCACCAAAAAGTGTATCATAGCCAATCTAGAGAAAATAGTTTTAAATTACCAGGTCACCTGAGGCTTGTCTGATTGGTGTCATCATGGAAACCCCACCATTAAATGTAACCACAGCAACAAGTTCATCTATCAGTGCATCACAACTGAGCCAGTTGATTTGCAGGATGTCAGGATGTCATCACTGCCCCTCCAATTAATGACCTGTAATGTCTTCCTGTCCCCAGGTAGAATGGTAGTCACAGCTGGTTACTATCTACACTACCCCCGTAGTAGTCTACCTGTTATCGAGCACCATACAGACAACCCCGCCCCCCAACCCTAACTACACTGTAAAAGACACCATTACACAAGCTTCTGTTGAAGCGTGCAGTACATAAAGTCATCTTGGTTGAGCAGTGCTTTTAAGCATCTAAGCTAAATGTTCATGTGGGTAATTATTCATCACTATTATTGCATGATTCATTTCACAGTTGGTGTTACATCAGGCTGAAATGCTTTTTTGTCATGAGTCATTGGGGTTGAATACATCATCCAGACACTGCTATGTAAACATCATTAAGATATTGTTTGTCACTGCCCTCCAGGCTTGTTGGCGGCATTGTAAATGACACTGTCAACAGACTTACTGAGAGCAAAATCAAATAAAGAACTGAAGCTCGAAGAGAGATATTTTACACTTTAGACCAGCTGCTTGTTTTTTTTTTTTTAATCTTTAGTTGATGATGTCTGTCATTTTGCCAAGAGAATAACTGAATTTTAGAGCCGACATGAGAATGAGGCAGAAGGTTTTGTTTTAACAGAAAGCACAGTGGTGACTACATCTGCACATGGTTATAGGGTTTGCTCGATAAGTACAGGTGGGAGAATTTGTTAGTTTGTCTCACTTTGCTGTGAGACTTTTGCTGTATGCTTGGACATTCTCATGATGGCTGATGACTTAAAGATTTGACATCCGAGGCCATCTCAGATCCACACAGGCCGTGTGTGTGTGTGTGTGTGTGTGTGTGTGCACCTTTGTTTCTGCTAATGTCTCAGAGGATTGTTAAGCCTGTCTTTACATAGCAACAAGTACAAGGATTGGCTCTGCCTGGATTGGTCTACCTGTGCTGCTGACGGTATGGTGTTGTGAGTGGATGCTACAGACTCATCCGTTTATAGATATACATATATATCTATATGTATATACATGGTAGAGATATGGGTCAACAGTATCTGCATGTCCATGTTTATTTCAGCATACCAAGAAGACAGTGTTTGCTGCTTAGAGAGATGAAGTGTGAAGACAAGTTTAGTCTATCCAATTCCATATGGTGCATCTTAACAGTTTTTTGAGAATAGATGTTACAGTTGCTCCACAAAACCAGGAAATCATTTGCCTACCTAATACTGAGCAAATATTTGAATAGTTTCTCCCACCTATAAAAACCTGTTTGCCTCCCTGGCTTACAGCTGAAGAGCAGCTGGAGTCTGTGCATAATGTATGCATGCAGGAAAACATGCACTCTTCCAAGAACACAAAGCTCACCTCTCATTCATCATCATCAGCCAAATGAAATGGCAAGAGATTAGCTCAATGTTCCACAGAGATGTTCACTGAGGTATGACAGGTATTAGCTGCACACAAACCTGTGTATGTGTGTTTGTGTTGTTATTAGTGGGATAAAGACCTATAACTCCAGGGAAGAGGAATACAAGCTTTTCACCCTGTTTGTTCATAATAAGATATCCTTGACCTTTGGCAAAAATGGCTCCTGTGAGGCTGTTAAAACTGCTTTTGTCCAGATAACACAGGCATAAATCTGTGTGGACAAACAGGAGTTTACAAGAGGCAGCAGCCAGATTGATTCTAACAGGGGCCAGTTTCAAGCCGTTTACATGAAGGAGTCACATCTCAGGCTCCCAGGACATGAGCATACTCCAGTGTGTTGCTGAAGTAATTGGTGTCTTGAAACAAGCTGTCAGGTCCAAGGCTGCCGCGGTCTGTCTAATAGCTTAAAACTACACAATGGGATGTAAGAGTGTGTGTTGAAACATAACCGCTAGGACTACTGTGTGCCAGAAAAACATTTTGATGACATGCTCTCATATAGGCTACAATAGACCTCAGGCCAAACACCATATGGGATGGTGTTGGTATGACACTCTATGGTGGCAGTGTAGAAATAAAATATGACCCAGGAAGTCAAGAAGGCCTCTCAGTGTATAAACTTCTAAGGTAGGACTGAAGAGTTATGGAAAGTTTTCATACAGCAAAGATTTACTCACACTTCACATTTTTTTTAGCTGAACAGTAGGTGTTCTACTTGCTAGCAAGGCAGCGTCAGCCTGTATGACTACAATAAATAATTATCATCATGGCTTGGCTTGTAAGGAGAAAATCAAAAACAACCAAATTAAATGTGTTTGATTAAAACAAATGAATTAATTTTGTTATGGAAACTCATGCCCCCCCCCCGCCCCAAAAAAACTAGATGGACTAAAACACAGACACACAAGTGGAGCTGCAGAAAGCAAGAATATACTATAAATTTCATGTTGTTGTGTCTGAGTAAACAAAAGGCATCTGTTGTACTGGAGCTGATAGCTGCTGAGTAAAACAGTGTGCTGATCAAGACCTTTAGATACAAGGAGTTGCTAAGGAACATGAATTCACACATTGCCTATTTCCCTCTACAGCAGCTGCGCCTCTTTGGAACCCCAGTAATGCATTCAGCTCAGTCTGCCAGGGACCATGTGCGCCACATTCAACAACCGCTCTCCCATTGCTCTGCCTAAGACAAAAGGCCTCAACGATGCTCTTAGGTTGTGGCCAGATTGAACAGTAGACACGTGTGCTGGGTGAAAAACTGGAAGGGCCATTGATAGATAAAAACAGACAAGAGGGAGAAGAGGGAGACAAAGAAAGAGTGGGGGGACAAAAGCATGCTGTTTTCTAAGACTTGCTGCATGGTCTTATCAGGACGCCACAGGACATCTGCTGCTGCAGTGTTAGCTTTCATCTGTTTGTAACAGGAATCAGGAGCCTTTGTTCAAATCAGACTCTTCCCTGAGATTATAACAGCAGCTATAGACTCCAAAGCACCATAAACTGAATATTAACAATAATCCTACTTTGACATTTTCAATTATAGCCTCTTATTTCTGTGAGCAGGCAACTGCCACAGGGTGGAATGAAACTCCCCAGCATGTGTATAAACACTGTAACGCTGTTAGGAGCGGGACTATGTCGCATATATCATCTTGCTGATTGATGGTCTGCGTTTTCTTGTTCCCACAGATAGGGGGCCAAACATATGGTGTTGAAATGTTTCCACTCTCCAGCTTTACTGAATGGAGTTGACTGCAGGGAAAAAAGAAATAAATAACTGATACACCAAGAGTAAACAACAGGGTTTGCTGATGTTTATGCAGATGTTTTGTTTGTTTGTTTTTTTCTGGGCAGAAAATCAGTCAGACACACACGATTCATTCAGTGACAGTAGCCTGAATAGTCCATAAGGCTCACAGTTGCAGGACATCTAGTGGAATACACAACCATCCCACTGAAACTTTAATGGGACTTAACCTGCAATCACTGTTGCTGTTGTGAGCATGATTGCTTTCTGAGTCAAGTACAACCCTAATAGATACAAAATATCCAGGTGAGAACCCTCAGGAAAATATGAATCAGACTAGCTGATGTAAAAGTAACAGCAGACATGCTGTGAGAAAGTGGGCACAACAAAATGATGAATTACACCTCTTCACCATAAAATGCAGGAATGTGCAAACACAAAATACTGAGACTGCTGCAAATCATTTGCCATCTCAGAACGCTAATATATAACATATTGGAGGAGTATCAGGTTGCCTCTGTCGGAGCCAAACGATTCAACAGAGTTAAGCCCCAGAATACTAATTTAGTCATTTTAATCTTGCAGTTAGCAGCTCTGTGAGATTGCCCCAGCACATGTTGATTCTTGTAACTGCTCGAGTGCTGTGGTCATACCCCCTTCAGCCACTCTCAGCCAGACTCAATTCAGACACTTTTACTACCCATGCATGTAATTATCAAGTCACTCAAGTCCTCCTCTGCATGTCTTCCTGACTCTTGGCCTGCAGCCATAGAGCTGCTGGGTTTTGGGGATGAGGTCTGTGACTGAGTGTAATATTTTGGTATTTGGTATTTTCTGGGCTCCTACTTAAACAAAAATAATGTCTTCATTATCATTTCAATTCAGCCAAATGATAGCACATGGAAGTATTATACTTAAATTGTGTAAATATAGGTGAACTATACTGTCATGTCAACATATAGCTTCTGCTTTTGTCGATAGCTGCTCGTCTTGTGTTGCGATGCAGTCCTGATTTGATTTTCACCCTGTGTGACCCTCAGTGTGATTATCACTGTTTAGCTTATTACTCCATTGCTCACAAATAATTAACAAAGACCCAAGTACATGAACTCAGAAAGATTATGCTGTGATATCTAATGTTATTTTCTGCAATGCAGAGATTTTCATTAAATGTTAAAAGTAAAGACATCAGTCTAACCCTAACCTCCTGCTCCTCATTAGGACAAAGAAACTCATCTTTTTTTAAAATTCTTCTTTTGTCCTCAGACTCCCTCGGTGGCCCATTCCCATCCACGTCGCACAGATGCCACCACAAACCCAAGAGGTGCCTGCCCATCCAGTGTGGCAGTGTCAGTGGACCCCTTCTCATCAGCCCACTTCTGTTCCATCCAAATGCCAAGGGTTCCCAAATTGTTATGGACCCTGCCCAGAAGACAGTCAAGAGGCAGGCCAGCTTCTGCAACGCAATCACTTTCAGCAATAGACCCATTGCACTGTACGAGCAAGTCCGCCTCAAGGTATTTTGTTGTGCCAGAGTGGAGCACTTGTGCTTTGAGGTCTGAGAGCTGTTAAGCTGTCAAAACCACTGGACTGTTTTTATGTTAGGTTGACACTTTGGATGTTGAGAGCTTCAGCTACATTGTATCAGAATAAAAAAACTTTGTAGAGTCAAAAAGGATGAACAAATTTTGGAGCTTCTATTGCAAATGTCAACATTATGTTACTAATTTCTGGGAAGTGATATTATAACCTCCTTTGCTCTGCTCTTTCCAGATAACTAAAAAGCAGTGCTGCTGGAGTGGGGCTCTGCGTCTGGGCTTCACTTCCAAAGACCCATCCAGGATAAACCCAGACAACCTGCCCAAGTATGCCTGCCCTGACCTCGTGTCTCAGAGCGGCTTCTGGGCCAAGGCCCTGCCTGAGGAGTTCGCCAACGAAGGCAACATTATCGCCTTTTGGGTCGACAAGAAAGGAAGAGTCTTCTACCGCATAAATGAGTCCAGCCCCATGTTGTTCTTCAGCGGAATTCGCACAGCTGAGCCCCTCTGGGCCCTGATTGATGTTTACGGTCTGACCCGTGGAGTGCAGCTGCTAGGTAAGCTTACTAAAGAAGAATAAGGTGCAGGACTGAATTACAACCCAGGCAAAGCAAGAAAAAACCCCTAGGGGCTGGACCCACACCCTCAAAGTCCAAAAGGCCTTGTGATCATTTGCAATTACTTAACAGTAATTTGATGAAGTGATTATAAAGTGAAATGGAAAAGACTTTAACAGAACAGTATATAGAACATAATATGGTTTCAGGCATAATTGTGTCCTAGAGGCTCCTCTTATTGCCTGGCAACCTTGTGGTGACTCACTGCTCCCAGCCATGAAACAATCCTCCATATAACACTCTGTAAAACCATGCATATGAATAGTGTTCCCTTTGGTTTTGGTTTGGATAAACAAGCACACAGGTAGAACAGAACCTGTGCTGCCCCTGTTTGTGTTCAGGCTCCATGTGTCCTGTATGACCTTGTAACTACAAAAAATGCTTTAAAAATCATTTTTAAAAATCAGATTAATGTTTAAAACTTATCTAACTTAGTACACGTTTTATCAAAGCATTATTCATTGTCATAAATGCTCATTCGGTAATGGTGTCTGTATTTAACTAGACAACCCCACATTTTGGTGCTTTCACTTTCTGCATATCTGTGGATGATGAGCAGCAGTTCTTGTGTCCATGTATCTACTGTAAACAGGTCTTTTACCTTCCGGTCCCTGTGTACAGCAAAGCCATGCATGGAGTAAGAGAATAACAATGAATAAGCAATATCTATATCTGACCAAGATTTGGCCCGTGTTTCCACGAAAGCAGCAGGATGGGGGGGGGGGGGGGGGGTCTAATGTACTGTTGTGTATTATTAAAGTAGGCTATGTAGCTTAGCTTACATACCACAAAAGCATTGCATGGAATAGAATGGCCAAGGCTTTGATGTGAGAGAGAATGTATATGCATACTTGTTTTGCCTGGAGATTCACTGCTGTCATCCCCTCTGCTGTTATAAAAATAGACCAGGGGTCACATGTCCCATAGATAGCACATTTGATTGTGATTGTGTGCTTTGTTGATTGACACAGTGTCCCCAGGGTGATATGGACGGTTACACATTCAGTGTCCTGAGTGTGAGGGGATCCATAACCTTCATTTTCTCCTTCCTGTGTTTGACTTTTGCTTGATGGCAAGTGACCAGTGTCATTCCTGTCGTCATAGTCAGTATTTTCTGTTCCAAATAATGAGTTTTTGCAGTGGAAATAACAGTGGCTTATCAGAAAAAAAATGGAACATGCAGAAAATGGTTCAGTTAAGAAATGGCAGCGGCCCTCTTACTGAGCTTACCACCAAGGTTTTGTAGTTCTAAGAAATGTCAGATCCCTTTAAAACACTGCCTACAGCACCACCCGAATCAAGAACCAAGAATCTCCTTTGGCCTAGACCATATGCAGGGGCTTCTGGTCCTCTGGGGGGCTAAATGAATGACATTTGCCCTCACAAACAGGGGCCTGTTCAGAGGGGTAGAATGCCACCAAAGGTCAACAAAGAAATACATCGTATAAACCAGACAGAGCCTGTGTAACACTCAATGGAAAAATGTGCCGGCTCTATGCATCACATTTCTGCATGCAATGCTGTGTGAACTTTTCACTCTCGTCAGATAAGCCCTAGGGCTTTCACATCTGAGGCCTTTCCCTTGCTTTCACTCTTATTTTATCTGGCATTTGAGGAGCTTTTTTTCCCCAAGCTTGGATTCTCAATTAAACTCTTTGTAGCTCGGGAAATGCACAGATAAAGCAGCATAAGTGGTAAACAGCCATTTTCTGTATGGTAAATAGCCCTATTTGAACACATTTGGTTTTAGCTGTGGCTGAAAAAGGTGTTCTTACAACTGCAGACATATTGTCTTTAATCCCTCTCTCCACTCTCAATATCCCCATCTCTCCCCACTCTACCATCCTGTTCTCTGCTGCTTTGATATCCAAATTTCCCCTCAAGGATCAATAACATTTACGGTAGATTCTCTCCATTTTTCAGCAGCGAGTGAGATTATTCATTGTACCTCCTCTCTAAATACTATAATCCTTCCTACATAAAGACTGAATTAAAATTCTATGGTGGATTAAGTTTTTTCACTCAAAGACATTTTGTACAGCTTGTGTATGCAGCCCTTTCACAATGTAAATTAGCAGGGGGCATCCAGTGGTGTCTCCAGTCAGTTAGATACACAATCCAGTGCCTGCACTTCCTGCTCCCTCTGCCAAATCACATCAGCAGCACATCTACCTGTTTTCATATCACTGTATAATTACAGTATGTATCTCCTTCCAGCTGTTGCATTGTGTTATCCACTTTATTTAAAAGCTCATTAGACATGTGCAATTCAGGCCCTGTCATGAGGCACTGCAGGCTGTGACTGCGCCACTTAGTATTTCCACCTTCTGGTTTTGTCTATACTGCTTATCGATGTACGGTCGTGGGATCCTGCTCTAACAATTGACAGAAAATTCATTTCATCCTCTTCTGTCCTTTATCAAATAATGAATTAATCTGGATTTTATGGTAACCATACATAAAATGTAGATTCTGAAGGTGGGATTAAAGAATGGTTTGACAGGAATGATTAAAATTCAAGGCCATGATTTGACTGTATTTATGATAGCCCCTTTAAAGGTCCCATGTAGCAGAAAGGTAGATATCCATGTTTCAGTGTTTTTCATTCACCGATTGATTGATAGTGATTGAGAAAGCAGGTCACGGCTCAAACCTACTGCCCAACAGCCATGCCCTAAGCCCCACCCATCTGGAGCCACCGCCTGGCCTCACAGGATTTATTTTCTCTGCAGTGCTCATTTGAAATCTCAATTTCTAGGTTTCTCCTCGATCACACAGAATAGTCAGTCAGGAAAAAAAGTTCAAGCCTCTCTTCCTGTCTCCTTCCTCACTAGAGTTCCAGAGACAAGCAGGAGAGAGATGGTTTTTGGTTCTTAAAACTAAAAATAGCCAACATCTTCTTATGGATGTCAACAATTCAAATAAACACTAGAAAGTGTAAAATATGGAACCATCAAATATCTGAAATTAAATAAATATGTGCATTCAGTGATGAACTGTCAGGCAGTTTGAAAAGACCGAGCAGTACAGCTTTACTCTGTCACATGTTGTAGTAATTATACCTCATTGTAAATGCCATCCACAATGTGTAGCACTTCACTTTTTAAAAATGTCTTTGCACACATCCAGAGTGATTTCTTGCACATGCCGTTGTGTCTCGAGATGTATCATCTCTTCACCATCCTGAGGCTGTTCTGAGGTCACTGCAGCCATAGAAAGCGAAGGATGACTTCAGGCGACATTTTGGACGCCTTTGATGTAGAAAGATTGAAATAGAAGCTGCGTTGTGATAATCCACCCTGCAGCAATCACCACTGGGATAGACTGTACATGACAGGAACAAGGGGTGGTTTCACACCTCTGCAAGCACCATGACAGGAATGTAAGATTTTCCTGGCCCAACTTGCAGCCTGCTAATGAAGCTGAGACAGAAAATAAGATGACATATACAGCCCTTCCATTTCATACACCACAAACAACTACTTGTACTGTTTATACAAGACAGTCTCAAATACAAATAATGTAGGTGACATGTACACCTTCATAAAGACATGTGCTTTTGTCATCAGGTGATTTCTTCCTGCTGCTGCTTATCAACCTCTACAATATATGAGTGAAGGCTTCTGATACAGGGGAAAAGATGTGGGATTAAATCTGTTACATCTCTGCGTAGGTGCCTGAGGTAGCAGGTGATTACTTGCGCCTGGCCTTGATCTGGGCAAATACAATATGATGTGGGTTTCTTGGGGTAATCTGTGGGACAGACTGAAACTGTCCCCACAGGCTTGAAATCCAAAAAGCCACAAAGGTTGTTTAATATATAGCCGTGTCCAAGGTCCTAAGGTTTCACTGTCACTCTCATATGTACACACACACATACATACACACTCACACGTGTGTGCGCGCACACAGCAGGACTCTACTTGACATGAGGAAGGAGGCTGAGTAACTGAGTAATTCCAGCTGTTGTGAGGGCTGCAGGACTTAGATTGTATGAGTCAGTCACAGTGGAGCTTTAATCAAAAGGGGCCGTCTGTGGGACTTCCCTGAAGGAAAAGAGAATAAAGTCTGATTGCAGAGCCACAAGGCTTCTAACACCTCTCAACCAGGCTGAGTCAGAGAGAAGGAGTTGGCCAATCTCACTGTCAACCCAAAAGACGCAAATCAGCCACATGGTGTCCTGGAACAGAGGCCAATCCGTGTTGTCCATCAGGAAAACTGCAGTTGCGCCTGCGGTGAAAACACCAAAAGAGCCTCTGACATCTGTGGTGTTATGTGAGATTGTCCACAGGTGATGGATTGAATTACACGGTGCATTGTGGCATCAGAAAGAAGCAACATTTGCTGTCACTATAGATGAAGGACACAGCAGCTGTGGAAAAGAACAATTTTGAAAATGGCCTGTTTTTGTTAAGTTACTTAAAAAACTAGTCTTTCTGTAATGCATCTCCTGTAGGTATGGAACCACAATCTCCCCCTCTCTTTTATAGTGGCACATGTTGTTTATTTTGCGGGACGAATCACCAGTGATTGCAGAAATGTGCTGTGGGTAAACATGACAGATGTGGACTAGGTGAAAGAAAAACTTATCCGGGAAACTAAAGTGCTTGAGTTAGACTGAAACAATGTGTGAATGTTTGATGGATGAGGTTGCAGACAGCCTGGCTCTTTGTTTTCTTTTGTTTTTTTGTTTTTTTTGTCTTTCACAAGCTGTGTCACAAGAGCAAGCACATTTCTGACAGCGGATCATCTCAAGAGAAAGGGTCGCACAGTTTTGAACCTTTCACAACATTTCAGTGATGGTGAGGTGAAAACAAAGTATGCCATCTCTATTGGAAATAGCATGTGTACCTCTCCAGCTGGTTTGGCTAGATGCAGGCAGGAGAGTGGCTTAAACCCTGATTTGTCAATGAAGGAAGCCATAGACATTTCGCTTTGAATTTACAGGTGTGGGAAGTGGTGGTAAAGCACAAATCTTCTAGGTGTCAAAATAACACACAAGCCTCATCTGGGATCATTTAGTGCTAGATATATACTTAAGCCTTATGGCAAAAAAAATCTATAATTTTATTTTATTTTAATTTATAAATACTCAATACAAAGATGGGGAAGTTCAAATAAATAATATTACAATATTCCAGATTTGATGAACATACAGTGGTGCATGTGAGAGGCAATGAAGAGAAGTGGGCTCAGTGCTCAGTGGTATAATCTAGTTTGCTTTTCTCCTCCTGTGTCAGTTTAAAATGTTGTCTTGTGCCCATGGCAAGTGGGAGACTAATTAACATGAAAAATTTATTGCATATCTAATGACAACAAGCTGAACTCACCGAGGGATTAGAAGAGGCAAATTTAAAATTCAGACTTAATTGTAAAAGTCCAAAAGTGTTTAGACAAACAAACACTTATTAAACATTTTTAAATGTTTAATTTCCCTACTGTTGTCTGGGATCTGCTACTTCTTCTTCTGCAGTGACCAAAGTACAGTATATCAGCTGCATTGGTTGTGTTACCCAGCAAAGAGGAAGATGAAGAGAGGGGCAGACGAAGGTTCCCATACTTCTTGGAGAAATGATAATTTGATTATTGCGAGCACTTGTCTGGCGCTGGTGTTTGACTTGGCAGGACTTGGCCTCCCAGTTAATAGCAGCACTCACAAATCCTCATGCTTCACACAGACCCTCCAACAAAAATACACAGAGCAGAGAAGAGAGTGTAAATCTGACCTTTTTTTGTGCTCGTTCAGGGTCTGTAGTTGGTTTGCTCTGTAAAGACATCTAGACACAGCAACCCTAACAATGTTGTGATTTGCTCAGTTTGAGTTTGGTTAATGGTTGTTGGTCAGAAAGTTCAAAGGGCAAAGGGCATTTAGGATCAGTTTTGAATTGCTGTACCTCTGCTGGACACTCGTTTCCACATTAAATTACAACATATTAGTAAAATAATTTAATTTTGAACTGAGTAATTGGACAACTAACTTATAATTGGGGTACAATAAACTAGCGCTAACTTGTCAAGATTTGTGAGCTGTCTTGTTTTTGCTCTCAACTCCATTCCCTCTGCTTTTCAAAGACCCTTCATAATACATGACCTCCTCTGTAGCAGTGCCAGGACAGTAAACACCCTCTTTACTGTCCTGTTATACACATTTTAGACCAAGACAAGTTAATAACAAGAACTACATGAATGATTTTTTTTATGGCACAGTTCAAACAAATGCATCAGAAATAATGTTCCCAAATTAGGCAGCCATGTTTGCCATGGGCTGAGCTTTCCTTTGGTCCAATTTCTGCAGGTTTGCCCATCATTCTTATTGGTGATATCAACATTGCACTGAGTGAGAGCTGTGATCAGGGAACCCAGTGAGGTGAATATAAAGGAGCCAGCTGTAAACAAAGCAGAGGTTAGCCAAATGCACTTGGACAAAGAGCCATATGGTAAGAGTGAAGCTGTATGTTGCCCAGGCCAAGTCCCTGGCTCAACTTTCACTTCCTGGTAAAGACTTTGTGTGGTTGCTCTTTTAGTTTTACCTCCAAATAAAGATAACTGAATTAGAGCTGAAACAATTGAATGACTGACCAATTGGCCCAATCACTGACAATCAACGACTGTTAGAGAATGGACTAATCATTTCAGTCAATTTCCAAGCAGAACTGTCATTTGAATGTTTTAGACTCATGGTCAGACAAAGTAAGTAAATTGAATAACTATAGTGTTTACACTATTTCTCAACATTTCATAAAACATGTATTGAGAAAACAGTGGTTGCAGTGGGTTCAATAATAAAAATAATTCAGTGTCATTTAGATAATGTGTCCAATCTCTTGTTTTGTAGCTGTCCAGTTGGATTATATTCAGGCTTTGTTAACACATTTCAGTAACAACTCTGGTGAAAGGAACATTGTTACAGCTAAAAGACATGGATATAAAAATGAAACCACAGTTTGAATAATTCAATTCAATTTTTTTATATAGGTTGTCTGTACTTTGTTCTTGAGAGACACTCAACAGTTCTCACAAAGAGAAAGCACTTCTTGCAGTCCACAAGACTGAGGTTACCACTTTATACAATGTAAGCATATTTATACATGTAGCAACATTAGCATCCACATGATGTAATGTGTTAGGACATAGTACAGTATATAGTACTAGTATAGTTCAAGTTTGCTCTTGATCAAGTCCACAGGGGAGACATCTGAATGCTCCACTGTGTTTAGGAACTTGTGACCAGCTGTCTGTTGTATGGTGCTGAGCCAGTAATGTTCTGTGATTTATTGAAAAACACCTCCTGCTGCACACACTACACACAGTGACTTGACCTACTGCTAGTATAAAAAACTAAAGTAGTGCAGCTTTAAGTCTTGTACCAGTGTTCTATAAATATGAATGACTGAAAGGGATGGATGGGCATGTGGTGAGAGTGTTAGCCCCCTCCGAGTAATAAATTTGCCTATTATCACCCTTACTCCATGCTTGAGCACAAGAATAAAATAGGCGGCTATAATATAAGAACCTTATGATAGAGGTTATTAAAGCTGAGGTGCTGGCATGCTGATTGGCAGAGAAGGGGTGGCACATTTTGAATTATGCCGATGACCTAAGGGACAGGGCTTTTGTGACTTAGTGGGTGTTTTGCTCGACTCTTTGTTATGGCCATGTGTCGCCCTGGGAGCCTGCTGCTCTTTCCAAAAGCCCTGGGTTCAAAGCTGCCCAGCCTGATCAGGGACGAGGGATTGGGCCTGTGCCAGGGAATAAAGAACATCCCAAACATCTAGAACAAAGACCCTCTGACTCAATCTCTCTCCCCTACAATCCCTCTCTCACTCTCTCTCTCTGTCAGTTGTTTTATATCTTGGTCTCTTCAGTCTTCATGTCTTAATCCCCCAGTCAGTCACTGAGACGTACCCTGCCTCTTTCTCCCTCAGTGAACCTACGTTTATGTGTTCATGGAAAAAATCTCCCTGGATATCCAACTCTACCTTCTTTCTTCATCAGATGATCCTAGCTGACCAGTTCCCTTTACATCTCATATTCATCGCATGTCCTCTTATTTGCTCTCCTCTTTTCTCCTCTTCTCTCCTCTCTGCTCTTCTCCTGTCCCCCTTTCAAATCTCAATAAGAGTTCTCTTCACATGTTTTCTCCCAGCTCCAGCTCTCCCTTCACCTTTGCTGACATCAGATGAAACCCTCCAGAGAGTATGGATAAAGATAAACCCTGTGTGCTTGAGGTAGAGTAAATCCCCCCCCCCCCCATCCCACACCCCTACTTCCACAACACTGGCTCAAACCCCTGGCACGTTCCATCTGCTCAGGCTAGCAAAGCCATTAAGCCAGCCTCTCCCTCTAACCCCCCCCCCAACACACACACACACACACACACATGCGCAGCTAACCTGCTTTGTGCTGTTCCCTAATCAAAAACGTTTACAGTGTGAGCCAAAGCCTATGCGGGCCAAAATAGGTACACCGCCATCTTCCCTCCCCTACAGTACCTGCCACTCTTGTCCACCTATTTACACTGGATTAGCCCAACAGGTGCTTAATTATTCTAATCGAAATATGCTCAAAGGAGGAACGGAGAAAACAATGCAGGCCAAATGCTTTTTTTTTAAAGTCCAATAAAAGAACTGGCCCATAACTTCCACACACATGCACACACACACACACACCTCCTGCATGTAAATTAATGGTTTAGCCGAACAGGTGCTACATTTGATTTGAAATTCAATCAGAATGATGAATCAGGTGACGTATGCCCCCCACCCACCCCCATCCCCCCTCAACCCCTCCAGGCTCACAGTGTCAGCAGCTGCATCTTGCATGGCCCCATTACAAAAAAAAAAGTAAGCAAACACACACTCACACACACAAACACGGTTTGATGCTGCTGTGAAAGTGCAAAAATTCTGGCCAATAGGACAGAGCATCTTTGACTGGTGGATTTGAAAGGGACCAATAGGACAAAGGGACTGTATCAACTAAAAATGCAGGTGCACCACAATTAGCGAGAAGCAGCTGGTGAGGTCACAAACGGATGCATGCAGATACACACATACACACTGAGCGCACACAAGCTTTTTTCCCTCAAATACACTGTAAATGCTCCACGCTCCTTTCATTCCTCTTTCTGTCCTCCAAGCTAACAACGAGCATTAGGAGCACATACAGTTCAGCTGCAGCCCCATCTCACCAGCCTTTGATGAATAAAGAAGCAAAGAGAAGAATACATGGCACACAAGCCAATATAGGTTTGAAATGACTCCTCTTTGAAAAGTGAGAGAGGCAGAGGAAGAGGGAGAGGATATAAAAAGGAACATAAACCCTCAGAGAAGCCTTTTGAAAATAGCTGATAAAAGACTATATTTTTTAGAGGAATCAATTTACCGTGTGTATGAGTTTGTGTTCACACGTTCTGCATTTGAGTTAGAGTCAGGGTGACAGAGGAAGATGATTTGTGGCTCTTTGGAAGCCTCCGTCGACTCCTTTCAACATAAATCCAGCACTGTCACAGGCAGCCATCCTTTCCTTCCCGGATTTACCTCTCCTCTCTGTTCCTGCTCCATCCGCTGTTATCCCCCCCAGACATGTCATCATCCTCTCTGCAGTTCCAGTCTTCCCTGCATGTCCCGGAGGTCTTGCAACAAAGTCGGTCCCAGCGTAATCCAATTTTGGATGGAGTGATGGGCAGCAGAGAAATGGCCGGTTCTGGAAGGCACACACACAATTTCATTTGATGATGTCATTCAAATCCCTCAATAATTCAGGACGAGCTGACAGTTTGGCATACCAATCGGGTTGTGGTTGAACAGTTACCATGACTGCTGCGCATTCAATGAGCAAAGAAACGGCATTCCCCAGTCATCCGAGAGCCAAATTTAGGCCTTGAGCCACATTAAGGTTTCTCTGCTTCATTAAGGGCCTTCCCTCAGCAAATGGCTCTCTGTCTGAAGAAATGCCATAAAGTCAGGAAATGGACTACATGGCAGATTGAGCTGTTAAATTACAACTTAAGTTCGTTCCAACAGCCTGTCCCCGAAGTTCTGGTTGAGGTTTTTGCAAGAGGCCAAGAGTCCGTCAGGGGGATTTGACAACAGAGCAAATAGGAGATGAAATCCGAGTTGGCATGCTTGTCATTTTCAGCTAGCCTGGGGACTCACAGTTAACTGCTGCACACTTCTGAGCAGAGAGGTGTATAATGGTTGATTAGCAGTCTTTCTGAGCTAGTGCGTACACCAAAGGCATTGTCCTCCCCACTTTTATGCCTCTCTGAAAAATCAATTAGCGCAATTACAGAGCCCTAAATTCCATTAAACATTAATCACAAAGTGCCACGCTGTGGGTTAGCAGCTAACATTAATTGATGGCTGACATCACTTTGAGGCAACGGTGATACTATCTCAGCTTTGCAGGGTACGAGGGCTCATCAGACAGCATTGCACTGATGATGCAGAAAATCAGACATGTCACTCTCAGGAGATCAAACACAGAGGAGATTGCTGTCGTCTCCAGTTCAGATCAACACATTTGCAGCACGGGTACTTGATGTTAGCTGCTGTCTTTGAAGATGACTGAGGTATACAACTTCATAGAGGTTGATATAGTTAAAGGCCTCATGAAATGGAAAATATATTTTCCCAAGCTTTAATCATGAATCCCCATGTTAATTGTTCATTTATCTCTTGAGATTTGTGAAATTTGTGTCAAAAAGTTTTGTTATCTGAGTCTTCTTACAACAAATGGTAAACATTTGGTAACTCATCCTGCACCTGAGCGTTCTCCTAATTTTTATTCTCAATAAAATTATTCCTCCCCCAAACTATAAATCCTGCCAGTCACCATCACAGCCTCCACGCTGTAAAAAGCTAGTTTGTGAGAATGTCTGTCTTTGTGCTGGCACATATGGTCTCACTCCAAAAAAGACTCATCAGTTCATGAGGTCAGCAGGAGGAGGTGAAGTCCTCCACAGCAGCAGGTGTTCTGCAGAGGGCTAGGTGGAACAAAATCCCTTATCTGATGCACCTACTGAGATGAAGGTGGGGATGATCCCACACTCCAACAGAGAAGATGGAGATGTCCGTATTGGAGGAAGGGTGCTATTAGCTACCAGAGATGGCAAACACTGTCTGTGACCAGTTCCCCCCTAGCTTTGTGTTTTTACAGAAAACATGTAATCCTGTGGAACTGAATGGCACTCCAACTGCTGTTTCGTGACATCTTTAAGATGTGGCACTGGATCTTGAATCCAGTTTTTGGTACCATTCAAAAATGTTTCTGAAGCACCAAGTATCAGAAACAGTCACAGAGCTGTGATGAGAGAGAAAGACCTTGGTTCTGGAAGGGTGTTTCCACTCTTCCCAGAAAAACTACAATATCAATGAACTTTGGGTGTTGTGAGTTATGTTGATTTTGGAGGTGAAATACCGTGCTATAGTTGCTGGATTCATCCAGAAGTGCCCCAGAATCCAAAAAATGAACTGATCTCTGATGAAAACTATGTTATTAGGTGTCCAAAAATGTCATTTTTAGCCTCTGCACTGCAGTAACGGCATTCTTTAACAGAAATGAAACTATAGACGTCAGTTACTTTAATTGTCATGCTCTTTTTTATGCAAGCGAACTTGTACTTTTGACAAATGTATGTGATTCAGAATGAGATGATTTCAGTGGCAGGGGTCATTATAATGCAAAAACAGAACTTGTAGCTTTTGCGCACTGTTGCTTCAGCAATAGAATTTTGAAGTGAAGCTCAACACTCCCTGAATGTCTTGCTTCTGCTGACCTACAGTGATATAATGTCTCACTAGTGATGTATAGATCTACCTGAAGTATGTTTTTAAAAGATGGACAATGATGCATCTCCACTTCCTCCCACTGGACAAACATGAAGCCAAGATGATATGAGCAATGTAAGTCATTCAGATCATAACTGTTTATTCCTTTTCTCTAGCATTGATTGCATTGCAACTAATTCAAACAAAGTTGTATGAAAAGGGGGATTGATTCCCGGCGCTGGGGCCTTCCATAGGTGGAGTTTACATGTTTTACATTTGTTCTCTTCAGTTTCTCTCACTTCCTCCCACATTCAAAAAAGACATGCACATGAGGTTGATCAGTAACTATATCACCCATATGTGTGCACTGTTCATCTTTGTGTTTGGATGGATGGATGATTAAACGATCATTACTGAGAGGCAGTATGTATTTCTTTCAATTTATAGGACGATCTGCCTCATCTTTTATTTTCAATGCAGAGATTCTTGGTTTGTTTTCTGAAACCTGGCCTGGAACACAGTTTGAGATTTATGGCCTTTATTATTATTATTATTAAATAGATAAAGATACATCCTGATATACATTTTTGAATTCTTTAAATCTATATTGAAAAAATTTATGAAGGCGGTATTGATATCAGTTTTTGATGTTTTTGATGATTTTAGAAAATATTGCTATATATTGAGAACCTTGATAAAACACAAATTTCACCACATACCTGTATCACTACACTATAGCAGCACAATCCAATTTAAAGTATAGTGAGTAACAAAATCCAAACGTCACAACAATCTTATTTCAGCCAGCAAACTGTCTCTTTACTTTAGGGCAGCCATGAATCTATCTTCATTTGGCTTGTGTCCCTCTGAGCTGTGGGAGGGCATCATAAGAGGCTTGGCTACTCTGTTTTCACTGCAGCAGTTTGCAGTCAGTAGTGAGCAGCCTGTCGCACAGTCCTGGTAATTGAAGCTAAGAGGTTTATCTGCAGCCGGGCTACCAGGTTGTGGTCAGATAGAGAGGCCTGCGGCTGACCAGCAGTGGAGAAACTCTCCAGAGACAGCCAGCGACTGTTCGCTGTCTTTTATCTTCCATCATCCCCCCCAGACCCTGCACTCCACCTCTTCATTTGACTGAGGAGGGTCACTCACTGCGTATACGTCACACACAAAACAAGCCAAACACCATCCCACAGAGTAACAGAGGACTCGCTTCAGATGCCAGGCTAATTTTACATAGACCAGCACCAGACCAGGAGGGTTGGAGGGGGCAGGGAGGGGGAGGGCACATTCAGAGTTGTTATTTCGAACAGCTGTTTCGAAGCGTAGGATGAGACAGTACACAACCTGAGGGCAGCTTATCTGACGTGGAGTTCTTAGTGTATTTGTGTGCATGTGACCCGTATTCTTGCTACTGAAGACATTGTGCAGACATTAGTGGTTGGTAATACTGTAGTTTAATGTACAAGGTATATTACCAAAACACACACGCACTTGCAATGCTTTCAGCTATTTGCTAGACTGTTAGCATGCTAACCATCTATAGGACAAGAAAATGCTGGCGAGTGAAGGCAAGGCAAGGCAATTTTATTTGTATAGCCCGTTTTTACAAACAGTTTGTCTCAGGAAGGAATCAGTGAAGGAATCAGATTTGATGCTGAGTTTGAGTAGCTGCTTTAAATTTAATTTCAGGAAGGTAATCTGTTATCTCTCCCCACACTCAGTTCAATTAATTCACTTTCATTCCACTCAGTGTGCTCTCTGACCATGAATGTGAGGTGAAGAATGTTGCCAGCGTGTTAAGGTAGAGATGAGAACAAAACAAAAAAAAGATTAAAGGGATAGTTCAGTTTTTTTGAAGTGGGGTTGTATGAGGTACAAATGGCCACTGTGTATAATATCTGCACTAACCAACTCACTCTGTATTCTTCCGCCTGCCTGTGTGGAGGAATACGAAATAGCTGATAGATGAATCGATCCAGCACGTAGCAGAGCCTGCCTGCGCAGAGGAATACTGAGTAAGTTGGTTAGTTCCAGATAAACTAACTTTTTTCTGACCAGCTGATGCATTGTAAATTTTTACTTTATATCGTACTCTTGAACTGGTGTGTTACTTTGTGACAGGACTTCTCATAGGCAGCAAAAATACGCTGATTAATCATCCCCCATTCACAACCATTCACTGCCTGTGTCTTGCTGCAGCACAATGCGCTGGTATTTTTCAGTGGGGGGGGAACCTTTCTACTGCAGATATTATACTTAGTGGCCATTTGTATCTCATACAACCCCATTTCAAAAAGACTGAAATATCCCTTCAAGTAAAAATAAAATAAAAAACATTAAAAAGGAGCATGGCTATGGCAAAAAAACATGACAACAAAGCAATGTTTTGCACATTTTATAGACTCTTCCCTCTGTAGCCATGGGTTCACAGGGTGAGCTCTCTCTGTCTCTGCTTTGAATCTTGACAATGAAGAGACACTCTGCTGGTTTGTATCTATGGTTGACAGCCAGATAACAATTAAGTTTGTTTTGAGTTGTAATTCCATTCATCCAGTGTTCCAGTCAGGTTCTAGGCATCATTTCTTAATTTAATCATCTGGTTTAGTCTGATTAGTGGTTGGAAAGCAGAGCTGCTCTGATTTTCAGCTGTGTTGGGTGATATTTGAACAGTAAGTCTTAGGAACAGGAATCCTATTGTAGGTTCAATTCCCAGGAATTGAACCTACCCTGTTTATTGTGCCTGAAATCTCAGTCAGGGATGTAACCACAATTGCTCTTCTTTAAATGTTAAGAATCAGTGGCTAACAAGCTGGCTCTCTCAAGGAATGTAGGAGATCTGGATTTCTTTTAGGCAACTGCCAGGGCCCAGTTTTCACAAGGCTGCTTCAGGAGATCCTGGTTTTTGACATGACAGCCACACTAGGATATCAACATAGAGCAGGAATTGGACTTCCTTATTGCTCCAATAGTATTGACCAGTCATTCATGTACATGTAACTGGAGTTAAACTTTTGCCCTGAAAGACGTTACTGCATAAAAAAAAGCCATCATCTGGGTATCAATAAAGCTGCAAAGAAGTCACCATATATAACACCATATATATATTAGGGAAATGAAGAATGAGATTGATCAACTGAATTGTCACAGCTGCAAGCTGTTTCATCACATCTGCCCTGATGTCATCAGGTCCACATTTCCTTTTTATGCTGTTTTTCTTCCTTCTGATCCTTCTGAGACCCATCAATACATTTTTGTACACTGTAGTGCATATCAGGTTTTAACTCTTTAGTCTTATACTATGCACATCACCTTATTAGGTCCTGATGTTCTTTAAAGAGGACAACTAAGCCTTTACAATGATATCTTGTGTGTGGGGGTGTGACCTTCCAAACATCCTGTGTGTCTCTTTTTAAAATGGCCGACATCTCAACAAGCACCTTTTATGGGAAATGAAAAAGTGAGCATGGTATTGGCAATTGTAAGCATTTTTAATCCTACATCTTGATTCCTTATTTATTATAAGGGAACATCTCAGCAACATTTAAGTGAATTTTCAGACCTGAATTGATTACTTTTTATATGAGCAGGAGCTAATTTTATGAATATATTCTGGTGGACATCAGGACTCTGTACTTGTGTTTGCTTCACAATTTTGTAGGAACAGCTGTTTGACAGAGGCGAGTGAATTCTTTACAGAGTCATATGACATAGGGTTTTGAGGTTATTAATTAGTGCAAAATGATTGCCTATAGAAATGTGTCCCATGATTTTATTATTGACTCTAAATAATGATTAATCAATGAAAAATGCTCATTGATGTTATCAAGTATAGGAGCATAAGATTTCTCTGCGTCTCTAAAAAGTCTGAATGCTCTTTGAAATACCGTCTCAGGACAAATGTCTAATGATGACATCACAAAAGTAAAAAAAAAAGAAAAAGAAAACCCCATAATTGACATTAGTTAGGGTTAGGTTTTTTTGTTTGTTTGTTTTACTGGTCAATTCTAGTTTTTCCATGTACATACTAAGCATCAAAAGATTGCACATTTGAGGACAATATAGTCCTGTTGTCCTGCGGACGTGTTGTAAAATTTGAATAAAATTAACCTGGTAGAGCTGTTAGTGTAGAGTTGTTTTCTGAGTTGTTCTTACTTACACCTGTGTGTAGCAGCCATCCACAGAAAGGAATGTATTACAGTTTGTTTTCTATTATCAATTACCTTGCAGTGATCTAATAGGGCAGTCTTTGGTCTTATAGTGAATTCACTCATGATGGATAGGTCCATGTACTAACATACAGACATACACTACTTACACTGTTGTGGTTCTTCTTAAGTTATTTTTTAAGTTTATTTTAAAGGCATGTTATGCCTTTATTCGACAGGACAGCAAAGAGAGAGACTATGGGAATAGCACGTGGTGTCAGTTGGGAGTCGAACCAGTGATCACTGCTTCAGGCCAAACTAACGTGTGATTAGTGGTGGGAGTGAGGTGTAGGGAGGTCATTTCTCTTTTCACAAGGATCCAGTGTTCACATCCTTGTTCTGGCTTTTTAGTCTCCCACCAACAGGATATCACCCTAAACTTGAACAAGTTTTTTTTTTTTTTTTTCCTGTCATTGCTTTTTAAATTACTTCATTATCATTCACACATGAACTTTTTACCGCACAATAACTAAACCTAGATCTCTATCATGATGTATGGCTTTATCTGTCTCTCTCCTTTGCTCATCTCCCAAACCAATGAGTGGAGACAGACAGCTGTCCACCCACAGCCTGAGGTTCCTACCTGTTAAAGGGAGGGTTTGCTCATGGGGGATATGTAGTCTGGGCCTGCTTGATCTGAAAAGTGCCCTGAGATATCTTCTGCTATGATTCGGTTCTATATAAATGACATTGATTTGACTTGACTTAACTGACACCACAGAGCATTATCCACCTGCGTAATGGTTGAGCTATGAACCGACATAGAAGTAAGGAGCGACAGTCTTCACTGTATTTTATTTACAAACTCTCTCCCTGGCACTCATTTTCCTGTGTAATAAGAACTAAATTGTGCATTTGAAGATGAATTGCTCTCTCACTTATATCATTATCTTGCTGTCAGACAAGCTGCACATTCAGCCTTTCTTAGAACTGTGTGAGATTCAGTTGAGTGTAAACGTCATCTCCACAGGCCTCAGGCAAAATGCTAATCAAAGCAAAACAGACTAAGACCACCATTAACCACAGTTCTCCTCTCTCCACCTCAACCCCACCTCCTCCTCTCTCCCTCCCTTTGCAGGCAGTGAGATTGTCCCTCCTGACTGCCTGCGCCCACGCTCCTTCACCACAGTGCGCTCCTCCTCCCTGCAGCACGATGTGGACGATTCTCGCCTGTCCGTCAGTCTGTGTGATCTCAACCTGCAGCAGGAGGATGGAGGCAGCGCTCACAGCCACTCGCACCGCCACACCCTCCACCTGGCCTCAGCCTCCTCCTCCTCCACCTGCCCCATTCCCCAAAACTCTCTCAATTCCCAGCAGTCCTCTCTCCTGCCATCCGCTCTCGAGAGTGACCTCCACTTCCACCAGCTGCGAGGTGCCCACATTAAGACGCTGGATGAACAGACAGTGGCAAGGTCCGAGCATGCGCGTGAAGAGCGCACGCTGGTCTTCACTGACCGGCCCCTGCGCACCGGAGAGACTGTCTTCATCAAAGTCACAAAATCCAGCCCGGCACGCTCAGGCTCCTTATCCTACGGCGTGACGTCTTGTGATCCAGCAGTGCTCCGCCCCAGCGACTTGCCGTACAACCCAGAGGCTCTGGTGGACAGGAAGGAGTTTTGGGCGGTGTGCCGTGTGCCCACCCCTCTCCAGAGCAGTGACATCCTGGGCTTCTTGGTCAACCAGGAAGGGGAGGTCATCCTCAGTCACAACGGCACCAATGTCGGCATGCAGGTGTGTGTTGACAACTCCCGCCCACTCTGGATGTTCTTTGGTCTTCATGGGGCTGTGACTCAGCTGA